>CM056378.1:123981638-124057856 GCA_029718625.1 Synaphobranchus kaupii
ACATGTACTGTACGTGTGCTGTGTAAGACCATCGTGTGATAAAATCCAGACCCCAACGTTCATTCTGCAACAGCCTTACGACAGCTGGACCACCGCTTCAACGTTTTGCTAGCACAAAAAAGGCAGAATTTTGTACACGTGTACATTGAGCTGAATTCGCCGTTGGTTGTTTTCTGTCCTGTCTGTTACCATGACAATACTGTCAAAACGGTAAATACGTTTTCAATAAAGAAACATGGTTAAATAAAAATAACCAGATATTTTTCTGCCATCTCGTTTTACCAAATCTGAACGTAAAAAATCAACAAAAGGCTCAATTTTCCCTTTAAAGGTTTCTTGGTGACGGGCCTTCGAAGATCATTCGATGGCAACACGTCCAACGGCACTCAAACCATAAAGAGCTTAACTTTTAATGCCACTGTAACAGGAGGCGTTCAGTTTCTATCACTTAATACCCCAGCTGGTCCTGTTCACTGCGACGCATGAAACCAGAAGAGCTCAGTTCAATACAGAGAGAGAGAGAGAACTTAACACAAACATGCTTCTCTGGACAATGCCTACAAGAGCCCTCACTGAACTCTGAGGGGAAGAACGGTTCAGAAACTTTACCTTTTCTCCAGGTCACACAATAATCCGTACTGCTTCTCAAACATCGTTAGGTTCCCCGCAGAGCGCCGTTTGAGCCGCGATTATGAAAGAGGCCGAGTCACCCAGAAAACGCTTGAGAAAAGAGGAGTTTCATGTCATGATGTCAGAGAGACGCTCAGAGTGAGTCTGGCTGGAAGAGTCTGTGCAGGATCCTTGCACTCAATCCTTCTCTCTCTCCCCTGAAGTGCCACTAGGGCCCCAAACAAAGATACACCACCCCTCCTCCTGTCCCTCCCACACACACACGCACACACGCACACACGCACGTATGCATGCAAACACACACACACACACACGCACACACGCATGTATGCATGCAAACACACACAGACACACAGACACACAGACACACACACACACACACACACACACACACACACACACACACACACACACACACACACACACACAGTGTCACTTCTTTGTTCAAATGTAAGCAATATGCAGACTGGCACTAGTCCACTGTTATTGCCCACAGAATCCTGTGGAGATTCTAGATCTCTGCTCATCACACATCTCACAGACGTACACACAAACTTATGCACAGATGGGCACCCTATACAGTACTTCACACAAAGAGAGTACAAGATACCAGATGTACTGATTTTTACAAGCAAGCCTGCTTACAGAATGGATCATGTTTTAATGGATCATGGATCATGTTTTAGTTTTAATCATTTCCATTTATGCAGCAATAGTAACAGTACCCTTACAGTTCATTCCCCAGTTGTCAAGTTGACCATTTATACACACAAGAAACACGACACTATATTGTTTATTTTCTAGGCCGATGTCCTTATCCAGGGTTACATCTTATTACATATCTCGCATAATTCACCTCATGTACCATTTTAAAGGGCACAATGCTTCTGCCCCACCTAGAAATCATGTCTACTTCAGGTTACCAGCCGAGTTATTTACCCACAATGACCCACTGCCAACCCCCCCCCCCACACACACACACACACACACACGCAGAAGACAGACAGGCGAGAGTTGACTACGAGGACCGCATTTCATCACGGGGTCCCACACAGTGGCATTATACACAACCTCCGTGCCCATCACTCTCAAGTCGACCTGTCAGTCAAGAGCTACACATAAAGAGCTCATTGTACAGGGGTCTACCACCTCCCTGTGCCTGTCAATCACTCCATTCTCACACTATAACCGTGCCCTTTGAGTTTATACACCTCCCCAGACCTTTTCTCCCTGTCTGTCAGCCTCTTTCTCTTTCTTATTTTCAACCCCAGCGTCCTCTCTGGCATTTACCATCTCTCTCTCTCTCTCTAAGTAAGTGGAAACGCAACAACGCAGATATGCATTCGTCTCCCTCTCCGTCTCCCTCTCTCTCTCTCTCCATCCATCCATCCATCTCTGTGAAACAGATGGGTGCTGCACTGTGGCTCCCTAAAGGGTGATTGAGAATTAAATGAGCATTAAATGAGCAATAATGCCGTTTCCCTCCCTGCCGGTGTTTCTCGTAACGGTCTCCCTGTAATGCCAGGCCAGACTCTGACCTCCTGAATGAGCAGTTACAATGCCTTACTTTACATTTTGTTGGTATCACATCGACTGACGTTTCATTTTTATCCATATCTATTTTGTCCACTCTAGTGTTTAAGTTTTATATAGTGCTGCATCTTCAGGGCTTTCGGTGTATCGGTAGATGTTTGCATATGACAGTCAGCATGTATGCACTTTTCATTATAGTAATATTATTACAACATTTACTTATAGTAGTTAAAAAAAAAGTATACATTGGTTAAGATTAATGTTTCCAAGCAAAACCTGTTTTTAAAAGTGAATTTCCTTAAAATGGGCCATTTATCAAAACCGTCACTGGATTGAGCCTCAGTGTTTGGCTGGAGATTAGGACTGCCTCTGGAGCAGATGGGGGTCCCCCTTCCTGCATGGTATCAGCCCTTTTTGGGGTTGCCCGTCCCGGTTTAACCCGTCCTAATTGGGTGGGTGATCCCGGCCCCCTCCCCCCAGGTTTGGGGGGGTCAGTGTTAACTCAATCCCCTCTGCATGGCGACGGGGGGCTACAGCTGTGTTGGGACGTCCCGCTCTATTCTCTACCACACCAGCACCCCTCTGCCTGGCACCTTATTGAAAGAGATTAATGACTCCGCTGGTTCTCTCATCTGTTAGGGCTGAGTTAGCTCTCGTCTCTTAAGTGGTTGCGCACGACGGAGGAGCAGGTGTTACGCTCTCTTAGGGTCCGGCCCTTTTCTCCGTTTAAAGCTTTCCTTGAAGGCAAGTTCAGTGCAGTCATATCTCGATTATCCTTCAATCTGTCTGTGAAACTTTCCTTTTTTTAAATCACAATGGAAAGTGCACGTGAAACGTGCACGTGAAACGTGCAGAACTTGTTTTTTTAACCACAGTGCGGTGAAACCCGTCTGCTCTAATTTGAATTTTGAAATTAATTAAATATGTAAATCACTGGCTGCGGCAGCCACCAGAGTCACTTTTGTTGCGGTCACGTTTTGTCTAGGGATAGAAAGTCGCTTACAACAGGAGGCGGCTGGCCTGAAATGGTGAAACTGGGAGGAAACTGGGACTTACCTCCTCCAGGTCGCTTCACCGGTTTTTCCGGGGCTAGCCCAAGCCGTCGCTCTGTCAGCGAAGAGCTCCGCGGTCCGTTCGTTTTCGAGTTTAGTTTGTTTAAAACCTAGTTTCTCTTGTTACGCATAGCAGTATAGTGAGCCGAGAATCAATACAACAGCCTGGTCGGGAAACAAAGGGGGTTGTCAATCTTCAACGCCGGCAGGCCAAGCACAGGTACATTTACACACCTCTCGCTGCCCACCATCTTGGCCCTTTTAACAAGAAATGCCCTCCCCCCAATCACCGACCGGCACCCAATCAGGATATAAGGCATCATCCCAATTTCCTGAACCAGCCACCATTCCCAGTGCACAGCCGCCATGCCACTAAATGAGTGTTATTAATATATATTGATAACTATCGACTAGGAGGCATTCGTTTCTATTATTATGCCCTGCTCCCTAACACAGGGCATAACACTTTCATTTTTATTTTTTTACTCCTCAAATTCCTCTCATAAATGTTAAATAAACATCTGGGAGTGGCAATTGTGCCGTTGCTCACTAGTGCCACTGCGATTGGCTCCAGTATAGGTCTTTCACCATGTAAGTCAATGGCAACAATGTGGTCAAAATACTGAGTCAATAAATTTTTTCCCACAAACAAATTTAATTCCAATAGGTGCCTTTCCTTCATCTAATGCCTCTGCATGTGCTGATTCTTTTAAATATTGTGTAGTTTGGACAGGGTATTAACATTTGTTCAAAAATGCATCCGGAGACTCAATTCGGTTTTTACGAGGCCGTGGGGAGGCAATGGGTGACGTCACAGTGACTTTGTCCATATTTTTATACAGTCTATGGCTGTGTATATACTATAGCTTAGCATTGCTAACACCTAGCAAGCAAACAGTATAATACTGTCAGAGTAATGCGATTATGGTAAGCCACACTGTACTCAAACTCAAGCAATATGCCAGTGCTGTTGCTTCTGTAACTGGACATTTGTTTTATGAATTAAGTTAATTTGGTCATATAATCAAACAAACCTAAATAAATTGTGGTTTTGCTTCATATTACTGAGATGAGCTATGATGTAAACCAGGCTTTCTTTTCAAAGAATAAAGAAATGACAGAATAAACACACTGAAAGCCTGTCAGCAATGGCTCCTTTATCATAAGATAATATCCATCATATCTTAATTGATAATATAGGGCCAGGCTAGTAAACTACATCCTAAATAATTACTATTGTTTATTAGCCTATATTAAATATGAAAGTACGACAACTTATATATTTTATCCTTTCAGAGATCACACATAAATGCATAGTGTTTAGCAGAATGTTATTAAATATTTCAAGCACTTTTAAGCACACTTTAACTATGCAATTCTGCATATTTGTAATTAGTCATTGGCCCTTGCCATGAAACCGCTTTCCTGCTGGCAGATGACTTTCAAAAAAATAAAATAAATCTGTTTTATAGATGATGAACTAGATGATTTGCAAAGCCTTCTGTCGAGTCTCACTGCTCTCTTACATAACCAACAAATTCTCCATTTTCATTCCATACAAATCCCCACAACACTGCTGCAGAATGTACAGTATTAGGCAGCAGAGCAAATTCCATGAAATTGTTGCTTGTCTCACACACACACACAAACATGCAAACAGACAATCACACAAATACGCAAACAAACAAACCCCAAGTGGGATTTCTCGTGAAATGGTCTGCAGTAAGATGCATTTTGGGATACATGTCAGATACATGTACAAAGAAGTGACACTGTGTGCGTGTGTGCGCTTGTGTGTGTGTGTGTGTGTGTGTTTGTGTGCGTCTGTGCTTGTGTGTGTGCATGTGTGTGTGTGTATCTGTTTGTGCCTGTGCTCGTGTGTGTGAATGAGAGAGGATGCAGGAGAAGAGTTTATAATTCTGGATATAAACTGGAATGACTTCATCTGGTTCACTCCTGCAACCAATCATCTTCACACTTAATTTACTGCTATTTTCCAGGTAGATTAAAATTCCTAGCTGGGAGACATATTCAATAGGAAGAGGGGTTGACAGGGAGATAATTTTGAAATAAATATGTTTACATGGGCATACAAGCACATGCCCACATAACCATTTACTTTTTAAAATTCAGAAAAGCCAATTCAGGAATCTACAGGTCAGTAGAATAAAAAGATTTTCGCAACATCTTCATACAGCCATTAGATTTTAGATTCAATGCTGCCATTTGAAGATTTTCCTCATTCCCAAATTCCCAGCAAAAGGCTGAACTGAAGGTCACCACAATGAAAATGAAACCAGAGTTCCAAGCTCAATTCCTACATGGATTGGGAGGATATAGGGATTAGCATGATTTACAGAGCCGGATGAGATAATCCATAAGGGCCCCAGGCTCACGTAATGTTATACAGTTCCTTCAACAATAACTGCTGTTAAACGCTTACGCTGTTTCCCGCGGAGCACAGCCGTGGAACGAACCGCACATGTGTCAGTGGTGCCCGTTCCGTCAAAAGATTAAAACGGCCCATGAACAGCGCTGCGTAGTTTTTGGGGAGGGGAGCAGTCCTGGTCTCAAACATCAAGATAATCGTATCGTACAATTTTGGGATTGCCTGACAGTTACGTCCATAAAAAGTGATGAGTAGGCCATACCCGTCATGATATGAATATATTACATACACAGATTCTTCCTTTTGTATTCTATTCCAAGCACTGTAACCATTTGCAGAAAGATCAAAGGAACCATCTGTGTCCGGCTCCACAGAGCATTGCTACGTTCTCATTTAGTCCTGTGCAGGTCATTTTACTTGTGAAAGTCAAGCTGACCATATCTATAGAGCAGGGGTTTGCTACATTTTCTCATCCAAGGACCCCCACCCAGGGCTCTAAGGCACCCAGGGGACCCCCACCCAGGCTCTAAGGCACCCAGGGGACCCCCACCCAGGCTCTAAGGCACCCAGGGGACCCCCACCCAGGCTCTAAGGCACCCAGGGGACCCCCACCCAGGCTCTAAGGCACCCAGGGGACCCCCACCCAGGCTCTAAGGCACCCAGGGGACCCCCACCCAGGCTCTAAGGCACCCAGGGGACCCCACCCAGGCTCTAAGGCACCCAGGGGACCCCCACCCAGGCTCTAAGGCACCCAGGGGACCCCCACCCAGGCTCTAAGGCACCCAGGGGACCCCCACCCAGGCTCTAAGACACCCAGGGGACCCCCCACCCAGGCTCTAAGGCACCCAGGGGACCCCCACCCAGGCTCTAAGGCACCCAGGGGACCCCCACCCAGGCTCTAAGGCACCCAGGGGACCCCCACCCAGGCTCTAAGGCACCCAGGGGACCCCCACCCAGGCTCTAAGGCACCCAGGGGACCCCCACCCAGGCTCTAAGGCACCCAGGGGACCCCCATCATAAATATTATATTTAGAAATATTTCCCAAAATCTATATAGTCATTGCATATCAAGTCTGGCCAGGGACCCCCTACAGTACCTTCAATGACCCCCTGTTGCAAACCCCAGGCTATAGAGGCTTGTGCTGTTTCTACTTGAAGCTCTGAATTTAGGAAAAAGATAGAGCAGCCAGCAGCCATGTTAAGAGTACAGGAGCGGTACCTCCAGCCATGCATATGGAAGCCAGGGCACTGATCTCCACAGCGGCCACAGGGCTGTCCTCTGTCTGCGTCCTCATCCTGCACCTGCAGAAAACAACATCCTGTTAGTCAGCCAATCAATGTCTTGTGTTACAGTGACATCACAAGGCAGCCAATCAACAACTGCGTTACAGTGACAAGTCAGCCAATCAGCATATGTGTTACAGTGACATCACAAGCCAGCCAATCAACAGCTGTGTGTTACAATGACAGCACAAGTCAGCCAATCAACATCTGTGTTACAGTGGCATCACCAAACAGTGTGAAATGACAGCAGAATGCTCAAAATCAGCACCATTTTCAGTCACATATAACCCATGCTCTTACCTTTGATTGAAATTCAAAGAACTGAATACATTTTTGGCATCGTCTTAAAACAAATAGACAGAACTATGAATAAAAACCCATATAAACCCATAAATACAGAGAAAATGCTGATAAAACCATCCATTAAAGACACACTCCAGCACAAACTCAGGTATCATGGAGTGGCCACTTCAACGCGAGTCTCAGATGAATGTATTCACAAGTTGACGCGTACGTGGGTGCGTTTGCACTAAAGCAGGTGTTCACAGGCGTACGTGCCACGACACATTTACCTGAACAGGTGCTCAGCCTTATCCTGTCAGTCAGGTGATGTCACTGAAAGAGTTTAGAGGTGGACAATGTAGCGGAGTTTCAGAGCCGTGAACTTGCCATGTGAGCACCCACGACAGACAGTGATGTCACCCGTGAACATGCAATAAGAGTGTCATTGCTTCCCTTGCCTGTGGACCTGGGTCTTTAGCCCAGTGAGCAAACTGCACGTGTAGCGCCGCGGTTCCTGACCCGTAGCACACCTAACCGCACTAAGAGCAAGCCCGCTCGTACTGCCATCGCAAAGGTATCATGAACATCAAATGAAAACCAACATGAAGGGCGGCTAGCTGTAGGTAATTAAAGCCAGAGCTCAGGCGTGGGTGGAGACTTGGTGAGACTCACTACCACACAGCAGGACACAGTCACGTCAACTCAAACACTGTCACGTCAACGAGTCCTTTCAGATGCTCTACACTTTAAAGTTCTCTTTAAAAAAAAAAGAGGTAAATTACAAGTTAAACATGTTTTCCGGTGCCGTTTCCATGACTACTTAATTACACCTCAAAACAAAACAAAAATTCTTCACAGGAAGTGGGTCTTTAAATGCTTCGCTCTGCGTGTACATGTCTGTGTGTATGTGTACACGTGTGTGTGCGCGTGTGTGTGTGTGTGTGTGTGTGTGTGTGTGTGTGTGGCAGGGCTTGGTCTGAGAGAGACAGAATGGGAGATCTGAAGGCCAGGCTTATGGGTTCAGTAGGCACACACACACACACCTGGGTTGCATTAGTGATCAGCAGGACATAAAACATGTGCTCCGTTCCGCAGCGTCTGAAACCAGGAACCATCCCCACACCAAGAGACACTGAAACCGTGAGATGAAGCAACCTGGCTCTTCGTTGTGTTTTGGTTAATTCGTCTTTCTAAAATTTTATTTATTATTTTTTACCCAGATCCCGTGACGATGAAAGACAAAAGGTGTTTTGTTTTATTTTTGTGAGATTACGAAATCTCTCTCTCTGCGTCTGACCGAAAACGCCCATCCGTACATCCCCTGTGCAAACCAGAGGAGGATTAATGCTACCAAGCGCTAGGCTAACAGCACAAGTCAACAGCCATAGCGGTGCCCGTTAGCCTAGCTACCAAGCGCTAGGCTAACAGCACTACTATAGCTGTTGACTATGGCTGATGACTTGTGCTGTTAGCCTAGGTACCGAGCGCTAAGCTAATGGCACAGCTATAGCTGTTGACTTGTGCTGTTAGCCTAGGTACCGAGCGCTAAGCTAATGGCACAGCTATAGCTGTTGACTTGTGCTGTTAGCCTAGCTACCAAGCGCTAAGCTAACGGCACAAGTCAACTGTCATAGCGGTGCCTGTTGCCTCAGCTCACGGAGGGTATTAGATGCTAAGTGGCATTAGCGTCAGGGGATGAAACGGCAGTTGGCGCTCCTGCATAAGGAGCCGCACAGGCTAAAGGCTCAGAATGCCCAGGCCCCTGCAAGCACGCGACACAATGCACTGCACTCTACAAAGGACACAATGCCTGCAATACTCACAGCCATAGTGGGCCTTGAGTGGTTTAACTACACAGGGAAGGTTCTGGTCAAGGATAGAACGTTGAAAGGACAGAAGGGCCTTTCTCATGTTTCAGAAGAACAAGGATCCTGTCAGACACGCTCATTTCAGAAAACACTGAATACAGAGTCCAAACAGAAACTATTGAGACCAAAAAGTGATAAAGACCTCTATGGGCTCCATTTTGTTTATAGCTACAGTGAACACAATGAATTAAAAATACACACTGTTACTGATATTAATGCTGTTTAATACTGAATTAAAAACACACACCGTTACTGATATTAATGCTGTTTAATGCTGAATTGAAAATACACACAGTTACTGATATGAATGCTGTTTAATGCTGAATTAAAAATACACACAGTTACTGATAGTAATGCTGTTTAATACTGAATTAAAAATACACACTGTTACTGATATTAATGCTGTTTAGTAGAGGTAAATACTCAAAAGAAGATTATATTTACCAATGTATAAAAAGAAGAAGAAATGAAATAGAATTAATTATGCAGAACATGTGCAGAAAAATACCATGTGCTTTTATATTTAGTAGTTTACGGTAAGTCTACTTTTTTCTGTGATCATAATACATCCCTTTCCAAGACAAGAATAGGCCTAAATATAATGAGTCGCTTTGTACAAAATCTTTTTGGCATGATCCCAATCATGAAAGCTGGCATGAAACCAATTTAGTTGAAAGTTGATGCATACGTTTGTCTGTTGAATTTCCCCAGCATGTAAACATGCATTCATTGCTGTCCTAGATAATTTCTCAGAGGACAGAACGAGGCAATTATTTTCATATTATTTGGCCTACCTACATAAATCTACGTCACATAATGTGTGTCTTTTTGAAATCTCATTAATGAGGTGACTGTGATTGTCTTTTCACCTCATGCACAAGACAGCCTGACACAAACTCCACACTCTGAAACATTAAACAGAAACGTTAAAGACTTTTTCATGGTCTTTAGTCACTGTTCCATCATACAATCCTCTCAGGTCTTATAAATATAAAGCCAAAGAGCCACTAGACTCAAAGTTATAAATCTAAGACCACCGTGAGCACTGCCAAGGCACCGTGTACACACATCCTCACGAACAAAAGTTCCCAAAACGATTAAGCCAAATAAAAAGGCTCTGATAAAAAAGACTATATGAGCCTGCCAGGTGAGCTTATCCAGGGTGATTAACTTAAGCTTAAATCTTTACACTGAAGCAACTGAGGTTAAGTGCTCTGCTTGAGGGCACAAGAGCTCACCTGCCAATTTAAGCAGGTACAGTTCCCTGTAGGTCAGAAGCTCAGCTCTTTAAGCATTAGTCCATACTACTAATTACACATTAAACAAAGACTAAAACACAACTGAAATCAAGGTAACGCTGCACATGGCCGCTAGGTATTGCACAGGATGCACTTCGGAAATGACTATTACTTGGAAAATACCGTTCACATTTCTCCAAGCAGTAGTGAATGACAGGACCTAGCCAATGTGGAGTACCACCCAATATCCAGTCTGTTCTACTCAACAAATACATGCCAGTTGGATCCAATTCCAAGTCTGCATTAATTGAACAAGTATGAAATATGTAACACCTCTCATTGGCTTGTATCCACGAGCCAGTGCATGAGTTCCATGTACCTCACGCTCTGCTAATTATACCTGTTACCTGTGCAGTCTGTGCTCTCCCTATCTGAGGAAAGATGGGAACAGAGCACAATCATGTACCTGAGAGCGCTATACCCTTTCTGTGGAGCTTTTTCCTGCTGGTCTCCCCGTAGAAAGCAGGGAGCCACGGAAAGCTTGGGCTGTAAATCAGACCTGTTAGCACAGGTAGACGTGCGATAACTCAGCGACGCCTTGAGAAATTACTGTTATCACCAGCAAGGAAAATTGCATGTTGTGCGACCGAAATGAATGATGTCAGGTGTAACACCAGCACCAGCAAACCTCAAGTAACAAATTTAAACAACAAAACAAACGACAAACAAATAACATGCAGATGTTTTATTAAATGTAGCCTATAGTGCTTCTGCTGCCATTACAGGATCTGGTGAAAGTAACTTTGTGTCCCTTTGTGTGTTGAAAAATCTTTCCCACTGTTTTTTAAAGACATTAGGAAGGAAGCAAGCAAGCAGGGAAATCTGCTGCACCCTTCCGCCTCTCTCTCTCTCTCTCCCCATCCCCCTCTCCCTCTCCCTCCTCCTCCCCCTCTCTCTGCGTTGACCTTCCTTTCTCTCCGCGTTTCATGCCTCTCTTTCAGGGCTCTACATTGTGCTGAGTCAGCGGCCAGGTAACACAGTGGAGTGTTGAATTATTTGCCTTCCCTTTTAAAAGGTGCTGTGCTCCACTAGCTATCGCAAAGGTGTATAAAGGTGAGGCTCAGTGATATGCAGGCAGTGCAAACCAGCGCTGTTTAAAAAACAAACAAAAAAAAAAAAAACTCACTTTAAAAGCACCTGTAAGCTCTTCACAAAATAAACCTACCAGTTCTGAAACAACATACCTGCACGCTTTGCACCGAAAAACAAGCCCACCACCACCACCAGAGTTCGGGTTTTTACAGTAAATTGAACAAGCACATCGTTTAAAAAAATGCACCTTAACAGGTCTATTGCTTCTTTACTGGGGTCAGTTTCACGTTAAGGCAGGAATGAACATTTAAAGTATTCTCATGAGGGTATTCAGGGCACAAAATAAAACAAGGTAAGATGCCACTAATCGCTTTCCGAGGTATCACACCATTGAGTGCATGTTACCCGAACAGTTTAACATCTTTGGAAGTTCTCAACTATCTTCCCGGGTTGTGTCAAAAAGGAAACATTGGTCCATTCTGAAGTATCCATGCTCAGGTTTAGATTAATCAATGATTTATTGTGAATGTAAACGGGTAAGTGGGTTTGATCTCTATGGCTACAGCGTAGGGACTGTCAGCTCAAACTCCGCCTACAAAATATTTTGAATGGTTACGCAAGTGTATCATACTCATAAAATCTCACACCCTGAAAAATGATTAATTACATTCTCATGAAAACAGAGGCAGAGAGACATGCGCATAATCATATTGGGCATACTATGAATATGAATTCAATATTTTGAATTCAATACTGGAAAAAGTTCTCATAAAAATATGTAAATTTCAGCCTGTAGAAGACAAACAATATAGGGCGTCTGTCCATCTGAAACAACATGGCCTACTGTAAATGCACCGAAGCTTAGCACAAAATGTTAAGCCACTGTGGCTGAAAATAAAGAGTAAGTCTTTCATTCTGCCACTTTTTTTGGGTTGGGTAAATCGGTTCTGGCCAAAACCGATCTCAAACAATGTAACCTGATGCACCCAGAGAAGGTGTGTGTGTGTGTGTGTGCAGGCTTTATGACTGGGGTAGTAATCATGCCATTCCCTGACATTTTGGCTTGTTTTAGGGTACATAGGTACATGATAAGTTTGCCCTTCATTTCAACCCTAGAATCAGACAAATTATGTGTTACTCACTGAGTACGGAAGAAGTGAAATTAAAGCCATGTCCGATTTTAAACTGATTACTGTGACAAAATGGAAGAATATAAGAGAATTGGGGGGATGAAGCCGTAGTAACAGCCACGGTCTGGAATGGATGACTGTGCCAATGCCAACGGTTTCCGGCAGCATAAAATTGGCAATAGAGAGACATTGCATAAATCAGTGTATAGGGCCTAAATCAGTGAATAAATCAGCGTATAGGGCCTAAATCAGTGAATAGATCAGTGTATAGGGCCTAAATCAGTGAATAAATCAGCGTATAGGGCCTAAATCAGTGAATAAATCAGTGTATAGGGCCTAAATCAGTGAATAAATCAGTGAATAAATCAGTGTATAGAGCCTAAATCGGTGTATAAATCAGTGTATTTAATCAGAGTGCTCCCTGCCTCACCAGTCAAGAGAAACTCCTTTGGTCCCTAATGATCAATTTAGCATTAGCTTAAGTAATTCTCTTGTTAGTGCATTCTAGCAGAAAATGCCTGTTAGCATTTCAAAAGAGACACAGTTATGGGACAAGACTACATACACTACTCACAAAAAGTTAGGGATATTTGGCTTTCGGGTGAAATTTATGGAAAATGTAAGTTCACGCTACAGTGATATTATACGTATCATGAAAGTAGGGCATTTAAGTAGAAGCATGCAATGGTGATTTCCTCATCTCAAACAATTTATTGAAACAAAAGCCAACAACAGTGGTGGGTATACCACAACAAAAATGTCAATGTCTCAATAACTTGTCATGTGCCCTTGAGCATCAATTACAGCTTGACAACGACGTCTCATGCTGTTCACAAGTCGACTTATTGTCTGCTGAGGCATGGCATCCCACTCTTCTTGAAGGGCGGCCCTCAGGTCATTGAGGTTCTGGGGTACAGAGTTACGAGCCTCTACACGGTGAGTCAGCTGATCCCATAGGTTTTCTATGGGATTCAGGTCTGGAGAAAGTGCAGGCCACTCCATTTGAGGTACCCCAGTCTCCAGCAGCCTTTCCCTAATGATGCGACCTCGATGAGCTGGAGCATTGTCGTCCATGAAGATGAAATTAGGCCTGTGTTGTTCATGCAGGGGCACAATGACTGGATTAATGATGTTATTCAGGTAGTATGGGCTTGTCACTGTACCATTCACAAAGTGTAGGGCAATTCTGTATTGACTAGACACACCTGCCCACACTGTAACACCGCCACCACCAAAGGGTCGTCTGGTGACAACAGTGG
Organism: Synaphobranchus kaupii; assembly: GCA_029718625.1. Classification (NCBI taxonomy): domain Eukaryota; kingdom Metazoa; phylum Chordata; class Actinopteri; order Anguilliformes; family Synaphobranchidae; genus Synaphobranchus; species Synaphobranchus kaupii. The sequence goes on from CM056378.1 coordinate 123,995,396, forward strand.
CTGATGCATAGCGCTCTCCTTGACGTCTCCAACATCGTTGGCGGCCATCATTTCTGCTCAACGTGAATCGACTTTCATCAGAGAACAGCACTGAGGCCCACTGGTCCCTCGTCCAGCGTAAATGCTCCCTGGCCCATGCAAGACGATGACGCCTGTGCCTGGTGGTGTGGTCAGGTACCCTTGCAAGTCGTCTAGCATGCAGACCACGCTGATGTAAACGGTTTCGAATGGTCTGACGTGACACTTGGGTGCCTCTCACCTCCCTTAAATGTGCCTGGAGTTGAGTGGCATTCATCATCCGGTTCCGCAGGGCACTGTTCACAATGAAGCGGTCATCAGTGTGGGATGTGGCCAAAGGATGTCCACTTCTATGCCTTTCTGTGACTCTTCCAGTCTCTCTGTATCTCTGTTGCAACCTGCTGATGACACTCTGTGACACTCTAAGCTCAGTGGCCACTTCCCTCTGAGAACATCCTGTTTGAAGCCTCGCAATGGCGAGGTACTGTTGATCAATTGTTAGGTGTCGTCTTGGTCTCATGATGTCAAAATGTGAACAGCATGATGAAGAGGACTGTTTAAATACCAATTCTAATTGAACCAGGAAATTTATTAGTCGATTCATGGATCAAACACCTGTTGTGAATTTTGCCGTTCAGCTCCTTGTTAGAGAACAGCAAGTTGTGCAAAAAGTACTGAAACATTGAATAGTTGGACATGTGCATTCAAAAGTTTAGAGAAGGTCAAATTAATTTCACCTGTAAAGGTTATAGTGCATTTTAGGTTCATCCTGAAATTTCACCCGAAAGCCGAATATCCCTAACTTTTTGTGAGTAGTGTATATGACTGCACATTTTAATTAGAGCAAGAGAAATGGGGTAGATTTGGCTATAAAAACATTACAAAATGTTGCCATCATGTACAGACTATATAGAACTATACAAAAATAAATATTATAGGGATATTTCACATTTATAGGATGGATGCAATGTGTATTCAAATCAGCCACTTTCCCTTGGGTGAATTTGGAATATGAAAAATATCTGTTGTGACATCTAGATTTGGCAAAAGGCACATTTCATGAAATATCTCTCATCGAATTTCTATTTGACAAAAGCTTTATAAACCATATTCTGAGGTAGCATATGAGAGGTTTAGAATACTCACACATCAATGGGTGATCTCCAGCCATAGTTTAAAAAGAAAGCACTCTACAAATCTGGCCTCTATATTTGCGATTCTGCAATTTTTATTTACATCACAAATTGTGCAGCATTTCCTTATAATTTACCTACAGATTATTTGAACATGTGGGTTAGGTGCAGACTGCTGAATGTAATGTATATCGACAACACGATGATCCATTCATCTGTACTGTGCATCATGAGAAAGCACTGAAATGTGTTTGTTGTTTCAATGCAATGTGATATACAGATAAAATAAGGATTTAGCTGTGTAGCCTATTTGAATTATATCATCATGTATTTCACAGAATTAAACCTTGTTTTTATCTTTTAGATCTGCTACATTCTCTAGCTTGAGAGGAAAGCTAATGTAACAGAAATTGGAAACAACTGGAGAAAACTTTGGGATTACTTGCCAATAGATTATTCAGAAAATTGACATACTTTGTGATCAAGCAAAATAAATGAAAGTCAAGCTAAATAAATAAACAATGACCGTTATTTTTACACAAGCCTCATAGGTCATGCCCTTGCAACGTGTGAATATGTGCAACCTCTGCAATGTGCCGTTACTGTAAATGGAACATCTGAATAATAATATATCATATTTATAGTGTTTTTCTCAAAACACAAAGATTCTTTACAAAACATAATGAAAGTAATGAAAGTAAAACACAAGACAAAAATGATCAATATGACATCAATATGCCACACTGAAAACATAGGTTGTTAAGCATGCTGAAACACATAGTGGTAGTGTAAAGAAATATGTAGAAGCAGGTTGTGACTATGACAAAGCCATCATTACAGAAAGCCAGATCAAAAAACACCAGGCTAAAAAACCGCGGTCTAAAACTGCCTCAAAGTGGTAACAATGAACCTGCTGCCCTGTCTTCCCCACGTGTGAATACGCAATGTACCATTAATATTAATTATTAATAACCTGTGCTCTTATACAAATGGTAATTAAACAGACTCTGTTCACAACAAACAAAAGTGTAATCCTACTTCAGTACTATCATCAAACTATCATCATACTTTAACTATCTTCATACTTCCGTAGCACCAATGCACCATAAACCAAGCAACGAAATACACAAGTAATGGACTGCTGTGAAGTTAAAAAAACTACAAGAGCAGAGCATGCTGGGCCGGCAACAGCAGAGGGGGGAGCTCAGCTGTGCACGGAACGGCAAGCTTTAGCAGCGCAGTCCTTAGTGTAATTACAGAAAAGAGATTCTCCTTTCATCACTGGCAATCCTCCAAGTCTGCAGGCCAGATGTTACGTGCAAAAGCAAGGCCCGAAAGCAAGCGACAATAAACAACCCTCTTTTTGATCCGTGCGGACGGCACATACGCAGAGGAAGACCAGGAACTGAACCTTGTGAGACCCTGGACGAGTCTGGCAAGAACAATTACTGACCTAGCCTAAATAAAGAAATACGGACAAAATGCCCAACATACTGCCATTCATATTTCTGTGGAACGCACTATATTGGGTTAAATAATACCTCCATATTGAATAAATAAAATTGAAATAAACCTCTAAATAAAAATCAACCAGTGTGATTTTCACCACACACACACACACACACACACACACACACACACACACACACACACACACACACACACACACTCACCATCCTGGTTCACGCTGACAGAAACACCATAAAACGCAGCACACCTGCAACTCATTTTGCACTGACCTGATTTGCCCCATAATGAGCAATAGCAGAGGCTTATACTAAGCATCTAATAAGCATGAGCCCAATGCAGCGGGTGCGTAGTCTTTTTCTAACCCCCCCCCCCCCCACACACAGGCTCAAAGGCATCCAGGGGACCCCCATCATAAGTTAAAACGGGTTATATTAAAAAAAAAAAAAAAAAAAAAAAAAAAAGTTTTTTTTTTGTTTTTAAACTATTTCTGGAAATCTATAGTCATGGCATATCTAGTTTAGCCAGGGACCCCCTACAGTGCAGTTCCATGGGTCCCCCACCCCTCAGTCCCTCTCACAGCAGTGAATGACTAAATATGACATAATTCCTGTGGAAGGAAGATGGGGCATAAGTCAATTACACCAAATCCACCAACTCTTTAATAGAATGCTAGCCTGGAGCACTATAGATATGGTTTATGAGCATAACTCCTTTCCTCGAACGTGCCAGATGGTTTCAGACACACACGGAGCTAGAGGGAGGAAATTTAGGGGTCTCAACTGAGATCTTACGAGGTACACTGTTAATACAACGAGTAGCCTACAACTGCATGATCGGAGGACTGGAGGGGAATGTGTAGGCTATCTTGCTCTATGTCCACAAGCTACTGACTGTTACTGATAATTTGCTCTGTCAAAATACGGCAATTTCTTGAAAATCATCTTTCACAAACTAAGTGATTCTGAATCCATGTCAGCGAGCTAAAAATATGAGTATGTTCTTTGTACCACAGTGTAGCCCGTACAGGTGAACGGGCGTATGACGTATGAAAGGCCACTCCCAGAAACGCCACATAAATTAAAGTACAACCTGGTCGAACAAGAAGTTTGTCAATAACTTATTTTTTTAAATTATATGTATATATACATGACATGTGCTGCCAAAAAACACAACTCTGTCACGATACACTGCTTAAATTTCGCAATGAGCCCCGATCGAAACGCTAAAAGACGTGACCCACACACTTCAAATAGCTTTACACCTTCAAGCCAAGTAGCTGGCTATAAAAAAAAAACAGCGTCGACTTCATGAGTGCAAAACAGTGAAAAGGTTTAACTAAATAGTAGGCAAGTCTAATCCAAGGTCCGATTTTACAAAGTTTAATTAACACAAAATAGTATGAATAGCGCGAGGACAGTTCGCTGTAGTTGAATACTTACCGAACGATTCGATCGACGCTTTTTCGATCCGCGCGTGAACATTAGTCGGTGTTCAAAGACAAGCTGCTTAGATACAGATTGTACACACGGCCAGCTAACTAGGGAGCTGCATGGGTATGTTTAACCAGCCCCCGGATTCCGTATGGCAAACTAGCTTACAAAGGTATCTACTTTATGTCAGAATAGTAGCTTCCTAAATCGGATGTCCCGAAGAGAGGACGACAGGCTATTTCCCGCAACGTAACTTACTATACAAGTTGCCTCCGAGTGACTCACGCGCATGTAAGCTAACTACACCTATTGTTCAAACTGGCATACTTTTACCGTACTGTACATGACGTTGGGCTACTCTCTCCGCCTCTCTGCCTCACAATGCATGTTCTTCCCAAACTAGAGTTCAAAGATGTGGCTGACATGGACCCCGTTGAGTAGGAGGAGTTATTGTTTTTAAAGGTACACTGCCATAGCTAGAAAGGGGCTTTTGCATCTATGCAATTTCACTGAATGTTCATATTTGCAAGTCATTTTTAGGTCTTTGTAAGGGCATATCTGATCTGATGCGTTCGCACAAACTGCACCAGGCACTTAAAATGCCCCCTTGCAAATCCTGGAGCGAAGATGGGTAGATTCGTTTATTTTAAACGCTGGGAATAAAAAGTCAAGATCCAACTCCCAGATAACAGACCATTGCTGTGACACTGTGGATCAAGAGATGCAATGTATAGACGGATCCTCTTCATTAAACCAGGTGCATTCACTGTTGGTTAAAAAATAAAAATGATAATATATATATATACGTTTTAATTATTGAGAAAGACTGAACTTCAGGGTTGCTGAACAGTGGGCACTGTTTTTCAGGAGAGGAATTGACTGAGAAGCCCCACCTCAAAACCTAAGACAAAATATACACAGAGACCTAGAAAGAAACGTTAAAATCATTGAAAATTTAGGAAAATGTGAAATGTAAACAACAAAATTGTTGCATTACAAAGGGAGCACCTTGCTTGCTTCCCATTATGTCAATTTTTATGTGCAATCCCAAGAATATATGTTTCTTCTATTTCAGTAGCATTTAGCCAATTAACACTGTAAACAAATGCCAAATGCCAATGCAATTTAACATCAAAGTGACTCTTATTACAGCAGAAGATCAACAGATCTTTTCCCCCCCCTATCTTGTCAGTAGGCAATGCGTAGGTTTCCCTTCCTTGATGTGAAACATTGCTTCCCAAAGAAAATGAAAGAAAGATGCTAGACTTGGCGTCCAGCAGCTAGTTATGAGAGTATGGGTAATGTCATTACATTACATAGTCATTTAGCAGACACTTTTATCCAAAGCGACATACAATAAGTGCATACAGAAAGGTCATCAAAGTACAGAACAGATAAGACAAAGCACATCCTTCACATAACGTAGCAGCTATCCCTAGTAATGAACATTGAATGTAGTTCACATATAGTTCACAGTAAGCTGTGGGTAAATCAGCTATACTATAATTCTATTCTAAATACTATCATAAGCTATAAAAAACAGTTACACAAGAAAACACAGGGAACAAGTATTATGAGAAAAGGTCCTAGATTAGTATATCAGTCAAGGTAGAGTCTGAAGAGGTGTGTCTTCAGGCCACGACAGAACGCAGGCAGTGGTGGAGTAGAACGTAGGGGAACAGCTCCGCAGTCGGGACGAGCGAGAGCCGTTGACACGGAGGGGGGGGGGGGGGGGGGGGGGAGTGCGAGTCGCCCTGCTGTAAGAAGAGCGAAGTGGTCGAGCAGGAACATAGTGCTGGATTAAGTCCTGCAGGTAGGCTGGGCAAGTAAAATGTCATGAGTATGGGTGATGTCATGTGACGTTTAGCATGATGGGAAGAGCTAAATCCACAGCGGGCTGCACAAAGGCAGCGCTTGACATTAGGCCTTTTCAGCACTTGTCCATTGGACAAGTGAAGCATAATTTCTCGCTTGTCCGAAACCCCCTGATTTGTGACCGAAACAGATCATCTTCTCAATTCCTATTAGCAAAATGATCTCGTTAACAATGTAACCAGGACGGCAGGTGAAATGAGCATCATGCAATTTATACTTCTATTCAGATCATTTTTCGTTGAACTTTTTTTTTTTCTCTGACTTGTCCCTTCTGACAACTGGATGGAAAATTTTAGTCGTCCCGGACAATAGGGCAAGCATTAATGTCAATCCCTGCACAAAACAAACTGCACATTCTTCTCTATTGAGAATGGGGGGGCCAGCAGGGGCCCTTGTGGGGTGAGAGGGGGTGCGTCCCAATACTCGAAAAATGAACCCTCCTTTGCTCCACTACCACCTCCTCTCCTCCTTGCCCCGGAAACGGATCTTTGTGTTTTAATCCAATGTCGCTGATTACATCTTAATTACGTATTAATGCTTACATATTAATTAATGTCTCAACGCAAACCGCAATGTCAGGTACATTGTATACTGTACATGTAAATAATTGTATTGGAAACGTTCAGGCAGTTTTGCATACTTCCGGGTAGGAGAGGAGTGGTAGTGGGGGAGTGGAGGTGGGGAGTGGTAGTGGGGGAGTGGAGGAAGGGAGGTGGGGAGTGAAGAATACTGGGACGCACCCAGGGAGAGAGGGGGAGAGAGGCATGCCACACTGGAGTGGAGGTTGCAGGTTCAAGCCTTGCCTTGACCCATGGAACAAAAGGGCTACACGTCACACGCTAGCAGGTTCAAACGCTGGGTAATGCAAGGTCAATGCAGGATAATGTCACATGCAACCAATGCACTAGTGTAATCCACATGTATAGAGATCATAATAATGAAATAAAAGGTCCCGATGGGTACAATGCTAGCATGCTAAAGGTTGCTAATGCACCAATGCAGCTTCATACGTCACAACTTGTAATGATTATGTCATGACATGGTTCAGGTCATGACATATGGTGAGTGCCACATGTAACCAATGCACCAGTGCAGCCAGTATACCAATCCAGGTTCTGATTAACTGAAAATTAATTGCCATTAGTAGGTTTCTCACAACAAAAAAATCAATAAAAATTACGTCTTTTTTTTGTTAAAAATAGCTGTTCAAAAAAAGGAGAAGATGAAATTAACAAGCCTTCCTTAGTCAGAGTCACAGGATATAAGTCACAAATTCTGCAACTTTAACACCCAAACACCTGAACTTTATTATGTACAGAGGGAAGTGTGAACCCACGCCACCTGCTGGCCACACTGCTAGAAAAAGTTCACCATTAATTTAATCAGCAACAGCTTGAACCCTCATAAAGCCACGCTGCGCCATCTAGGCACATCATCTACGAACGTCAGATTCCTTCCAAAGCTCAGCAATGCAGAGGTATAGTAACAAGATAGACCTATAGCCATAGCGATTAAAACAAACAATTGTCTCCATGACTACAGCACTGATTACATTCACACTGGTTGCAGCAGTAATGTCACACAAGCCATGTGCAGTTAGTTAAAAATCTCAACAGATATGGTAGTCTTGGCCTTCAATACCAACAGACAATTAAAACACAAACATGTCACACAATACAAGTAGAAATAGTTACCTGCCATATATTGCACAGATTTAGATGTAAAAATCATTCCATTCTTCCAGCCAGGAACGCAACCGGCAAGGGGGCCACATGAAGACTCTCCCTCCCTACAAACTAAATAAAAATAATAATGCCATGATGTTTGGTTGACATCTAGTGGCCACATGCCATAACTGCATCAATCACACAGAAATTAAGAATAATAGGTAGAGAATAAATGATGGGTGTGTCCCAATATTCTTCACTCCCCACCTCCTTTCCTCCACTCCCCCATTACCACTCCTCTCCTCCTTTCCTCCACTCCCCCACTCCTCTCCTACCCGGAAGTATTGTACAAGTATTTACACGTACAGTATACAATGTACCTGACATTGCGGTTTGCTTCGAGACATTAATTAATATGTAACCATTAATACATAATTAAGATGAAATCAGCAACATTAGATTAGGACACAAAGATCCGTTTCCGGGGAGGAGAGGAGGTGGTAGCGGAGGAAGGGAGGAGAGGAGGTGGTAGTGGAGGAAGGGAGGAGAGGAGGTGGTAGTGGAGGAAGGGAGTAGAGGAGGTGGTAGTGGAGGAAGGGAGTAGAGGAGGTGGTAGCGGAGGAAGGGAGGAGAGGAGGTGGTAGTGGAGGAAGGGAGGAGGTGGTAGCGGAGGAAGGGAGGAGAGGAGGTGGTAGCGGAGGAAGGGAGGAGAGGAGGTGGTAGCGGAGGAAGGGAGGAGAGGAGGTGGTAGTGGAGGAAGGGAGGAGGTGGTAGCGGAGGAAGGGAGGAGAGGAGGTGGTAGCGGAGGAAGGGAGGGTGCATTTTTCGACTATTGAGACGCACCCGATATATACCCTCCCAAGATCTTCAGGCAGTTAGGCGACCACAGCAAGGAGTCCTATTTCTTTACCATCAATAATCATTTCATCTTTACCTTCCTTTCTTGCCCTTTGAACTCTCTGGCCAGAGGCGACCCCTCCCTGCCTAATCCAACGCAGTGAGATCCGCTTCCTCCCGCTTCTCTTCAAAGACTCGCACTCCTCCGCGTCTTTTCCCACCGAATCCCTCGCCGTTCGTGAGATGAATCTCATGATGACTGGTCTCGGTTTCTTATCCCTTTTTCTCTCTGAACTGGCTGAGAAGCACCACATCCAGGGACCCTGCTGAAAATACGAGTTTAAACTGGGATTCTGAGCCGGAAGCTGTGCTCTCGACACTTCTAGCTGGTTTTAGCTATTCTCCAGCTCACTGGCCCAGAAAAAAGAGGACATCTGGCCAGCTTAAATATATTCTTTGTTGTACTTTAAAGTTGTTTTTATTCATAATATTCTATACAATCTGCAAAGAAAAAAAAACGTACTTTTCTCCTTCAGATGAATTAAAAATCATGTTTATTGAACAAACGCAGTAAAATAAAATGAATGAATAAATATTACAAAAAGAAAAAATGGAAGCGACTGCTTGCCCTTAATAAGAAATATGTCCTTTGTTAAGCTGTACACATTTTATTTACTCATTTTAATTTTTAAAATAAACCCCTCATGTTATTTATGGGCTGTATTGTTCCATTTTAATTACATTTCTTCGTTCGTTGAGTCTTGAGCCAAAGGAAATTTAAATTACATGAGTCTGTAAAAAAAAAGAAGAAAAAAGCTTAACCTCCCAGACAATGGCATATAATTAAAGTTTCCCAAATAATGGTCCATTTCTACACACTGCTCTGTGCTGATAGTCACACACACACACTGCTCTGTGCTGATAGTGTGTGAGTAAATTTGGTTTCTACCCAGTTTTTCTTAATATTCTAGACTTTCCTTCTGTAATTATTATTAATAATAATAATAATAATAATAATAATAATAATAAGCTTATAAACGGACTAAAATGCAAGCAAGCATACATCTAACAGGGCAATCACATACACATAAATACTATGACATAGTGCTGGGGTGGTCACTGTCATGTGGTGAATGGATAAGACAAATTCAGGCAAAGGGGCTGGCAGTCCATCCTTTGTGAGTCCCTAGTAGGGAAACAAAGCCAGCTCAGATTTACTTAGCATGGTGGCCAAACAGCCAAAAAAAGAAATAAAATCTCTTCTTTTTAGACAAAGCAAGCAAGGGGTGCGTCCCAATACTCGAAAAATGCATGCTCCACTACCACCTCCTCTCCTCCTTGCCCCAGAAATGGATCTTTGTGTTTTAATCTAATGTTGCTGATTTGGCCAGATATGACTTACAAATAGTTAATGTCTTGACGCAAACCACAATGTCAAGTACATTGTACGTGCAACTACTTGTACTCAAAACGTTCAGGCAGGTAGGAGAGGAGTGGTAGTAGCTGAGTGGAGAATATTGGGACGCAGTCACGGCCTTTATATAGCCCCCTATTATGGCAAAGCGGAAGCAGCCACCTTGATTGGGAACTAGCCCCAGCTGCTACCCTGACTGGAAGTGGTGATGCCACTGTCCTTGGTCCTCCATTGCACCACAATGCATTGTAAAAAACATGCTGCAGCAGTGCCCATTTGCAGCATACAAAGGTTTCTATGGTATTATCTTTATTGTGGAATGTCTCCAAAACCACAGAGAGCCACACCATTACAAAATATTATTTTACCACTAGATGGCAGCTTGCATCCACGGAGTTCAAATAAACAGCCATGGCTCGCCAGTATAATCTTGGGGTTCTTGATTTTCCTGGGTTTAAAAGTAAAATGGAAACGGAGAAAAAATACTTTTATTTTTTATTATATATTTTTTGTATTTTCTGCAAAATATTTTAGGCGTGTATCATTAAAAAGTTTCTCCCTCACAATAAAGCGACTTGCGTGATCCGTTTGTCCGGGAAATTTGTACTTTTTATAACGGATATATCAATTCATAATGTACCGTTTAACAAATAATAATTACATAATTATATATTTCAATGTGTGACGATAAAGACAGTTATGCACAAACACTTTCTGTTTTCTTTGGGGCAAATGTTGCTAAACGTGTCACGATTCAACACGCAGATATTTCCCTTCCTGGATTACGGAATAAATATACGGATAAAATATACAATAATAGTAACAATGAGCTACCGATAACTAAACGAATGGTAACTAAAAATCATTGTAAGAATGAGCAGCTGGGTGACTCGTTGATTTAAAGCACGCTGTGGTGAATGGATGAGCCTCGCAGTCTTGGATCGAACACGGACCGTGCCAGTGCCGTGGCTAGTGGCTCCAACTGTCGATTGGCCAGAATATAGGAGGGTTGAGTCAGTTAGGGGACTGCAGGTGGACAGGTCTTCCTCTGACTCCACTCCATGCGAGCTTAGCTGTAGTCCGCGGTGTGACAAAAAGTGGTAACGACACCACGTGTTTCAGAGGAGAATCGCGCATGTCTATACTGTCACGAGTTGGCGGTGTGTTTCGCATGAACACGGCTGCTGTCGCAGGATAACTGGACATTACAAATTAGGGTGGGAATTGGATATATGCAGCCAGAGAAAAATGTAACAATGAACTATACATTATTCACGAGTAACCACACAAGAGAACATTTTACCGTTGTGTGTACCTGTCAATCAACACACCCATGCTCCCGGCATATAGCGTTCAGCAGTGATTGGGCAGACCTGATGTTTAATGAAGGAATGCATTACTATGCTAAACTGATTAAGTTTGGCAGCTGTGTAAGGAGGCAGAGAACTGATGTGCAGAGTTAACCACTTAAAATTTTCCGCCTGCAACAGGTGGCTCACAAAGTCACTTTTACGGGGTAAAAGAAGTTTACAGGGCACATGAGAAATAAAAAATTTAAAAGCGGAGAAGCCCCTCCAGAAAGGGGGAACAGTTGTGGGGGCGACAGCACCCCCCTTTCTCTCTGCCCCACCCTTGACATGCTCCCTTCCCATAGGGCAGTGCTCCCCAACCCTGTTCCAGGAGATCTACCGTCCGGTAGGAGTGCATTTCAGCCCTAATTTGGCACTACTAATCAGAAGCTCAACTTGATCTCTAGGGCTGCGTCCCAATATTCTTCACTCCCTGCCTCCTTTCCTCCACTCCCCCACTACCACTCCTCTCCTACCCGGAAATATGCAAAACTGCCTGAAAGTTTCGAGTACAAGTATTTGCATGTACAGTAATGTACCTGACATTGCGGTTTGCGTTGAGACATTAATTAATATGTAACAATTTATACGTAATTAAGATGTAAGCAGCAACATTACATTAAAACACAAAGATCCGTTTCTGGGGCAAGGAGGAGAGGAGGCAGTGGTGGCGGAAAGCAGGGTGCATTTTTTTAGTATTGTGACGCACCCTAGCTGTCAAATGAGGTGTGCACTGTTAGGGTTGGAGTGAAACCCTACAGGACGGTAGATCTCTAGCTGTTGAATGCGGTGTGCTTTGTTAGGGTTGGAGTGAAAGCCTACAGGACGGTAGATCACTAGCTGTTGCATGAGGTGTGCTTTGTTAGGGTTGGAGTGAAACCCTACAGGATGGTAGATATCTAGCTGTCAAATGAGACGTGCTTTGTTAGGGTTGGAGTGAAACCCTACAGGACAGTAGATCTCTAGCTGTTGAATGAGGTGTGCTTTGTTAGGGTTGGAGTGAAACCCTACAGGACGGTAGATCTCTAGCTGTTGAATGAGGTGTGCTTTGTTAGGATTGGAGTGAAACCCTACAGGACGGTAGATCTCTAGCTGTTGAATGAGGTGTGCTTTGTTAGGGTTGGAGTGAAACCCTACAGGACGGTAGATCTCTAGCTGTTGAATGAGGTGAGCTTTGTTAGGGTTGGAGTGAAACCCTACAGGACGGTAGATCTCTAGCTGTTGAATGAGGGTGTGCTTTGTTAGGGTTGGAGTGAAACCATACAGGACGGTAGATCTCTAGCTGTCGAATGAGACATGCTTTGTTAGGGTTGGAGTGAAACCCTACAGGACGGTAGATCTCCAGGAACAGGGTTGGGGTCCACTGCCACAGACGGCCAAGTTTCCCTCCATTAGTGACCGCCACCTCCCGTTTCTCAAAGCTTTCTGTTCTATAATCCATTGCTGGCCAGGCACTGCCTCGAATCCCCCCAGAGAAAATCAATAAGCACACTAAATAGATTTCACAATCAATTCTTCTGTCACCCTCCTGTCCTGCACAGCTGTTTTCTGGGTCTGAGCTAAACACAGGATAGAAGAAGCGAATGGTGGTCTCCTGGCATGAGTATTTACAGGGCTATAGTGCCGTAGGCCAGCTGCGGTTATCTGATGGGAATTCAATCAACACTTGTCCTTAGAATTTGCCCTGGATTCAATCAACCTTTTTCCCTTATCTTTTGACTCATTTAAAAATAAACGTTAAGTATTTAACTTTTTTTCCCCTCTTCTTCACATAAGCAGTTTGAGAAGTTCAGCATTTAGCAACAAAAGTGTGTTTCTGAAGAAAAACTGCAACTTCAGCCTCCCTAAATCCACACAGGCACTTCTGAACGCCCCTTCACTGGACTTCCGGTGGCTGCCTGCAGTCGAGTCAAACCTCTCACTCTGGCATACTACCTTCCAAATAGTCCAGCCCCTTCTTGTCTTCAAACGATGATTACGCCGTACACTCCGAGCAGACGCCTTCGCTCAGCATGCCATTGGCAGCTGGGTGTCCCGTCTCCTGGAGCTCCCAGCAGCCCCCTCTTTACTGCCCCGCCTCTTCTCTGCCCTCATACACCCCCGCCGACTCTTCCCAATCAGTAAGGGAGGGAGTCACTGGCTGTCCTCCACAAATCGTCATCTCAAAACACACCTTTCCAAATTACACTTCACTGTCTCCGCCTACATCTCTTTATTGGACTTTCTACCACCAGCTAGTTTACTGTGTCAGACTGTATAATGTTCAACCCACTTGATTATTTGCTGTGTTAGATCCTTCATTACATTTCCATTACCATCCATTTCACCTTTGGTTTAAACTGAGCCGGCCAGCGGAGGATGGGCTCCCCCTCTCTAGCCAGGTTCCTTTCGAGATTTAGAGTTTTTTTTCTCGCCACCGGGGAGCGTTTACCTCATTTGCTGTTGGGGGTTCAGGCCTGGTTTTTGTCCAATTTTCCTTCTGTTTCTCTGTACAGCGTCTTTGTGACAGTTCTCTGTATAAAGTGCTATACACATAAAATGGAACTGAATTGAATTAAATAAAATAAGAAAAAAAAAACTAGCATTTCTCTCCCTTTGTCTAGGTGCTAAGGCATTCACCTTGATAGTGCCATTTATGTTTGTAACTTTGTGTCTCCAACACTTGTCGTGTTTCGCTAAAAGCTTCCACTAAATAATTAAATTATAAATTATACTTAAAAAAACAAAAAAACAGCACTTACGTGTATCTGTCTTTCAAGGGGGAAATGATGATGGAATGCAGGCCAAATTCTCCCCATCACAAGCGCTGTTTGCCCAATTAACTGCGGATGATTGCTCAATGGCGGGAACTAGAGTGCTTTTTATTTCCTGAGTTCTTAGGCAATGTTGAACAAATGGATGAACAAATTGCAATCGGAATTTGATGTGGGTGTAGCATTAGCATTTTCTCAAATGTCAACACTCTGATTGGACCATAACTGTGATGATATTGTTCAATCAGCTCTGACATTTCAGATTATTTTTTTTCATCTTAACTAGAGGTCATGGGTGTAAGAAACTGCTGTCATTTATTTATTTATTTACTTACACACATTGTTGTACTGCAAGCATCCTTATCCTGGGTAATTTCCTAAACTATCATTTTTTACAATTATCCATTTATATTTCTGGGTGTGCCTTTTTGTGTTTGAGTGCATATGTGTGAGTGCATGTCTGTTGCCTTTTTGTATTTGAGCGCATATGTGTGAGTGCATGTCTGTTGCCTTTTTGTGTTCTGTGTGAATAAGTGGCAGGATAGTATGCATGGTCTCACCTGTGTTTAGAGTCGGTCCTTTTCTGTTTTTTTCCCCTGGGTCTCTGCACCCCTTTAAAACAAAAGTTTCACTTTATGCAACCACAACTCACCTGCGCTGACACGTGTAGCTTTCAAATGTTTTCAAATAACGAAACTCTCCGAAATAAACACACCCTCAGTTTTCAGTCCAAAATCTTTTTAATAATTGCTCAAAATAGAATTTAACACAGTCATTGACATTGGTCTTGAGATAAGAGCAATACACTTGTTAGGAAAGAGGATTGTGTACAGCTGTAGTTAAATAAAAAGATAAGGGGAGGGGAGGGGCATTTAAAAGAAGAAGAGAAGGAGAGAAGAAAAAAGACACAATGACCACTTTAATTTACAGACAGAAACAAACACAGTGAGAAGACACACCTTGGAAAATAGGAATATGCTGCAAAAAATAAAAATAAGAAATAAAATAAAATCCAATAGGCGGATCCTGCCACTGGTATCCGGGACTCCCACTGACTGAGAACTCCTGGGCAGCACATCCTGTCAAATCTAGTTTCAGGTTTTTGTGGGAGATGCAGATAATTTATGCTTGTTTTTATCGTGTGTTATTTGTTTGCTTCTTGTTTTATTTTTTTAAAAAATTGGACCACAGATGAAATGCAAATGTCATCCTGTTTTTGTCAATGAAATAAACTTCCAGTCAATTGAAAAAACAAAAAAACTAAACAAGCCCCCTGGAAAAGGGAAAGTGTGTTAATTCAAGAGAACAGTTGTGCACAGGACACGAGTCAATGAATTGGAGGGGAAAAGCGGTAGTCACGGTGATTTCCACCTCCTGGGTAACAGCGAGCGAATGGCGCGATTAGCAGGAGCAGCTTCCTGCAGACGCCGTGAGTGATGCAATGTCTCGTTCCATTTCCATGGAAACCAGCGCCGCTCACACTAACTGCGGCCCCGAAATTTAGATAACGATTAAACAATGCTTAAAATAGAGCTTGAAATAAAATATTAAATAGCACTTTAGGCTGGGCGTGAAGAGAAAGATGAGAAGCACGTCTTCACCAGGTAGCCGTTTGCTTGACAAGGACGAACGATTCGATACCGGGCACTCCAAGGAATTTAGTAAATTCCACTGCCATTAACTTGTTCCTTACTAGGGATAATAAAATAGGGACAGAAACATCATCACATTTAGCTTAGACACTATAGAGGAGCTGCACCAATCATGGCATGGTACGTTAGTAATAGCAATCTGAACAACATGGACAGTGATTTGTGGATAATATCTAGCTGCTGCATTTGTTGTTACCAATGTATTCTGTGATTGGTGGGGAGCACCTCTCTGTTCTAAACTTTAAATAAACAGATACAAGTAAACAAGTTGCCAACAGAGGTGTCCTATGCTGCACAATGATTCCTGATGCACTGACTGCAGTAAGACGCCTCCATTTTCCCTGTCTCCTAGGACTAATCATTGTACAACAGCACTGCACTTTAGTTATTGCACCTTATTGGCCATATTCTCAAATTCAAAAGCAAACTTAGGTTTATCCTCAGGTTTCTTAACTTATCTTTCTCCATCTTCCCCCTCTTCTTTTAAAGTTAATTTCTTCCTTTTCCTTCGCTCTCCCGGACACAATCCCACTGAAAGTCAGATTGTCTGTGTTGTGTTTCAGTCCTTTTTCAAACACAGTTTTTTTTAAAATTCATGTATAAATAAATAAAAAATTGAAAAATGTAAAAAGTCTTGACGGGCAATCAGTCAGGATCAGATGCATCTCCTGGGGCTCATCACTGCTGGGGCTCATAAGTCCACTTCCTGTCAGTTCAACAAGATAATTCAACGTCTTTAGAGGTCAGAGGTCGCAAATGTGTCCGATGCGTCTTGCCCGCTTGGGGGACAAGCAAGAGAGTGGTTATGCAGTTTGGGTGACTGCCCTGGAGCAGTGAAACCCAATACAAAAGAACCGCCCAAGAAATAACATTTCTCTCCAGAATCAAAACATTTCTTTTCCCACTCAGCATAAAAGCATGTTATTATATCTCTGAATTAAAAAGGGCACATTTTGTATCAGCAGTGGTATCTTGACAGTTTTTTTCTTCTGCACTGACCAACTTACTGTTTGATCTGTTTTGGTTTGTGATTTTTTTTCTTTAATGTCTTAACATACGGTTGTCCTTTTAAGTGTGAGACATCAATGTGTGATGTAACATGGCTTTGATGAGAGCTGCATTTACACAATAACAGCATGCGCCTATTGTTACTGTACCTGACTGGAATTGAGGTTTAAAAACAGTTATGTGATCGCAGAGAATGCTCAGATAACTATGTTTTTGTTTATTTCAATATCCAACCACCACATGAGTAATGTGTTAAATAAATACAGACTGGGTTTGTCCATATAGTTTGGAAAGGGAAACAAGCTCTCATTACTTTGTTTTCTTCTACAACAGTCCTCCATAATTTTCCCATTAGAATAAGCCTGGGAGATCCAGTTCTTCAGCTGACTTTCATATGCTCTTATGTGTGTGTGTGTGTGTGTGTGTGTGTGTGTGTGTGTGTGTGTGTGTGTGTGTGTGTGTGCGCGCGCGTGTGTGTATGCATGTACATATTGTAGTTTTCCTCTTGCTGCAACCAGAAACTTACTTGTACAGAAGCACACTTGTGGACAAGACTTTTTCCCCCCCATATATACGTGTATAAACACTCTGCCTCAGCGCTCTTAGACATTCTGCAGATGGAGAGTGCTGCTCCTCTCTTTGTTGTGGCTATCTGATGACCCCTCGTGAGATCCCAGACATTGCTGCGCCTCCTGCTGCTGCTCCTGCTCCTTCTCCTGCTGCTGCTGCTCCTTCTCCTCCTGCTCCTGCTTCTTCAACTTCTGACGGGCTGAATCAGACATATGGGCCTTGGCATCTGGGGGTGCGGTGAAGGTGGAGGCGGCCGGAGGTTTCCCACTCCCCTGCCCTTTCTCCTGCCAGATGAGCAGGCCTCCACCCTGGAAGGCCTTAGCAGCCAGGAGGAGCAGCAGGGCCGACGCGGCCAGGAGCGTAGCCGGGGTGAGGTCGCCGGGGTCCTCCTGGGCCCGGGTGTCTGTAGTCCTGAGGTGGATGCAGGACGTCTCGTTAGGCCCCAGGTGCAGGCAGACGCGGTAGAGTGTGGCCGGGCGGAGACGGGTCAGGTTGAAGGCGCGGGTCCCGGCCAGGATACGCACGCTGCGCCGATGGTCCTCTCGGCTGCCGTTGGCCAGCCAGGAGAGCCGAGCTGTGGGGGCGTTCCGACCGGTCGGCCAGACCAGCAGGGCGTGGCGCTCCTTGACCTCCTTAACCTCCAGGTCGCCCGTGCCCTTCTCGGCTCTCCTGATGGGGGTCGTCTGCCGCCCCTCCACCCTCACCATCACGCTCCGGGTGTCGGCGCCCACCAGGTTCTGCGCCACGCAGGTGTACATTCCCGCCTCCTCGGCGCCGATCCCGCCGATCTCCAGCGTGCCCTCGGCCAGGACCCGGTACTTCTCATACGCGGCGGCCGGCGAGAGCCGCTGGCCGCCCGGGGCGACCCAGAAGACGACGGGCTCGGGTTCGGCTAGGGCCCGGCAGTGCAGCGCCACGCTCCCCCCGCGCCTGACCCGTACGCGGGAGGGGAAGGTCCCGGGAGCGATCAGAGGCAGGCAGCTGTCCGCCATCTCCCGGAACGACACCTCCCCGACCCTTCGGGACCGGAGCTCGGGCGGGTCCGAGCAGAAGGTGGACTGGGGTTCGATGAATCGGACGGGCCGGTGGGCCTCGGCGCCGACCCAGCGGGCCAGGCAGTCGCAGCGGATGGGGTTGGTGTGCAGGCTGATCTCCTGCAGGCTGGGCAGCGAGCTGACGGTCTCCCGGTGGAGGGCGCTCAGGGCGTTACTGTTGAGCATCAGACTCTCCATGCTGGGCAGGCTGAGGAAGGCCCGAGGGTGGATGTAGGAGAGCCTGGGGTTGTTAGTGATCTCCAGCTTGGTGAGCTCAGGCAGGTTCTCCACGGCCGAGTGCTCGATGGACACCAGCTCCTCCATGTTGTTGAGGCCCAGCTCCTTCAGGTGCAGCATATCCCTGAAGTCCCCCCGCTGGACGAGCTGGATCGGGTTCTTGTTCAAGTCCAAGAACTTCAGCCCCGGAACCTTCCGTAGGGCCTCCTTGGGCACCTTAGTCAGGCGGTTGGCGTAGAAGGACACGCTCTCCAGACTGGAGAGTCCCTCCAGGGCTCGCTCTGAAAGTCGCCTCAGGCCCATCCCGGCCAGGACCAGGCTCCGCAGGGCGCCCAGAGGCTCGAAGTTCAGGTCCTGAATGACGTCCACGGGGTTCCCGCCGATCATCAGGACCTCCAGCCGCGGCACGTCCCGGAACCATCGGCGGTCGATGGCGGCCAGG
The DNA here is from genome assembly GCA_029718625.1 of Synaphobranchus kaupii. Taxonomy (NCBI): domain Eukaryota; kingdom Metazoa; phylum Chordata; class Actinopteri; order Anguilliformes; family Synaphobranchidae; genus Synaphobranchus; species Synaphobranchus kaupii. The sequence goes on from CM056378.1 coordinate 124,014,285, forward strand.
CGGTTGGAGTTGAGGTGGAGCCGCAGGAGGCTGCCCAGGCCCTTGAAGGCCCCGGGCGAGATGTCGTGCAGCCGGTTGTGGTTGAGGTACAGCTCCTGCAGGCCGGGCAGGCCGGTGAAGGCGGATTCGGGGAGCTGGCGCAGCCGGTTCTCCTCCAGGTGCAGGCTGAGGAGGGAGGGCAGGGCGCTGACCCGTAGACGGCGGGTGCTGCCGAAGCTGTTCTGGGACAGGTCCAGCTCGGTGAGGTTGGCCAGGCCCTGCACCTCGCTCTGGTCCAGGCTGCTCAGCAGGTTGCTCTGCAGTCGTAAGGTGTGCGTCTCCTGGGGGATCTGGGACGGCAGCTGGGAGAGGAGGAGGTCGCTGCAGTCCACGGTGGGGGCCTCCCTGTACACTGACTGAGGCGAGTACCAGGGTCGTATCTGGCAGGTACACTGGGCGGGGCAGGGCACCCGCCAGGGGACGGAGTGGATCACCAGGGCGCCGGCCATGCCCAGGACGAGGGGCAGTCGCACCAGGAGGAGGGTCATGCTGCTGGGGTTCATTTCGTAGGGCGCAGTCAGGTCAACGTTTCGACTAAATTTATTACAAACCGACAATAACTAAGAAACAGGAGCTCTCCTGTGCCCTTGGTTTGAAAGTTCAGTGTGAATGAGAACTGTGTGTGTGTGTGTGTGTGTGTATGTGTATGTGTGTGCGTGCGTGTGTGCAGGTGGTCGTTGGGAAGGGGGATAGGTTTTGGGTGGCACGGATATGGTATCTTCTCAGTGTTCCAGGCTGTTTAATTCATAGCTGCAGTTTGGCATTGCATTGGCATTGCTGCAAGCGCTGAAATGCTTCAAAGGGCTGTTGTCAATGTTTCCCCAACTGTATTTTGGTGGCGGGAGAAAAAATAAATCAGTTTACGGCAAAAAAAACGTCTCAGGATCCATGTTTTTCAGATCAGGTTTTATATTATTGCTGTTGGTTTTACGATTTTCACCAGGTAAAAATGTTTTTTTTCCCTTTTTCAGTTTGACTGCTGTTGAAGAGAATGATGGAAGGTGTTGAAGACAAGGTTGTCGTGTTGGAAGGTTGCCTGTATCCTAGCGACAGCTGTGAAGGATCCGGCCACCAGCTGGTCTCACATTCTGGATCTGGGAAGACGACGTTGGACTCTGTCGACAGACCTGGAAAAGACACAAGCAAGAGACAGTCAGCTTGGAAAGCTTCAGATCACTGGCTGACCAACGCAAAACTGACACGGCTCAATAACAACGCTCAGAACTTCATATCTGTAGTATTTTGCGCCATTTTATCCTGGGTTTCACAATTTCGGAAGTGGCGGCATGCGATTGTAATCTTTCGGAATGCTGCTCTAGGGCGCTTAAGATGTTTATTCATTTCTCCTTTCGTCTCTCCCAGATAACAGAGACGTTTGCCAGTTATTGTATTCTCCCAGCGAGCGCAGGAAGTGTAATTTGCGGAGTTATAACGCTGCTGTCTGTTTCAATACGAGCCGCGCCGTTTTATCTGTTTTTTCCCCTCCCGCAGAGTTGCGCCAAATTAGTTCCGGGACATTACTGTTAAACCTCCCTACATTTGTCTCCTCTGCAGCAAAATGACTCAAGACAGGAAGAAAGAATAAGAAAGCAAGAAAAGGCTGAAAAAAAAGGTGTTTTTGATTGAGAGCAGACGCCGGTACGCCGTCCCAGCACACTGACAGAACCCATCTAACACACAAAATGCAAAAACAGCAAGGAATACGTGAGTTCATACGTGAAAAATGAGAGATGGCAATTTAGTAAGGAGATATGTGGAGCATTAATAATGTGAATTAATTGATTAATTAATTAATTAAATCAGTGAGTCATTCGGTTATTGTTTTCTGCTGTAAATAATGAACAGTAGTGTAATTGTATTTGTCTAATTAGGCTTGAGCGATAACTCTTTTCACGGATGAGTTCATTAAAGTGTACATGCACAGAACAGAGGTCCCCAAAGCTAGTGTGTGCTGGTTTCTGTCGTTATTCAGCACTTAATTAATTAATTAATCAATTAAAGCAGCTCAAAGCTCGCTCACCCTACCTGGCTTCTTGGGTCTCAACGTTTGCTGATTTTCAGGTGAAAAGAAAAACCATCAGACCCTGTTGCTCCACAGAACTACGGCTGGGCACTGTACAGACAGCTCGTTTTCATAATGATAACATATAAAAGGCTTTATAAGGCTATAAGGGGACTCTTTGCATCACATTTCTGACTTAGTGGACATTTAAATAGAAATGTATTTTGCTCTTATTTCAGCCATTTGGCTTTAAAACATGGGTGTGTAGATGTAAGGGATTCAGTAACTGCACTCAGAGAAGACCCACACTCAATGTCGTTCATTTAAGATGGGGCTAACAGATTCAAACGTTCTGACATATTCCCCCTTCATAAGCTGAAGGGTTTTTTACATAATGAGCCAACAGCACATGCCAGCCTTTTCTGCATTAGGGGGACTTGCATTAATATTTGCTGTTACTAAGCAACTGGATTTATTGAAAGCTTGACCAGTAAACAAAAGGCTGCACACAGCAGTACTTAGCAGGATGTCTAGCATGGTGGGGTGGGCTCGTCAAACCAAGAACGGGTTGCAAAAGCCCCCGGATACGTTTCATACTGCGTGGATTTCGGCGCATTGCATCATCAGAAGGCAATGACATCACAGGCATTGTGATGACACAAAGCAATTTCCCAACCTTTAGTCATATTCTATTATTGCACAGTATTCCGTGGGTGAACATCCCTGAGGCTTTTCCCAGTCAGAATGGTCTTATAGTGAATACTGAATAGTTCTTCAGACTGCTGCACATCCCTCTGCTTTAGAAGCTTTGGCTGTACAGCGGCCATGAGTCAGACCGCTAAAGGCCCGACTAGCACCACTACAAACACCCACCCGCTAACCCGCTCAGCCCGCATCGATCCAACATGACACCTCCCTTTCATCCTACGTGCGACTGCTAAATAAAGTCCTCGTGTTCTCCCTCTCTCTCATCTGTGAGGAAAACCTCTTCAGTGTCATGTCTGTTTCACCAAGAGCAGGACAAGGGCCACATGATGACACAATGCCCACTTCATATGAACACAATGGACATATTACGGCAGCCACTGTGCTTGCTGTGCGATGCCTTTGCTCAACCACCTTTTTGGCCCTAAGCTTAGGGGTGCTGCCCTGCTCCCAGTCGCTCCAGAGCAGCTGAAACCCGCTGCAGACCAAAGCCCAGGTCCAGGCCTTTCTGGAATTCTCTTCTTTTTCAGCACCGGTGCTTAATCATCAATGCTGGCCCGGTAATTTCCCGAAAATGTCAGGTTTGTAAAAGAACAAACAAAAAAAAAACATTGAGGGCAATAAAAAATAAGAATTGCGCTTGAATTTAAAAGGAAAAAAGTATGACATTTGATGAGGCTGTGTGGGGCAGTGGGTAGCGCAGCGGACTCTCAACCCATATCCAAATCCCTCCATATGGCATGTGTACCATGAGCCCATCTCTATCTGTATTCCTCTCTGCCTTCCGCTCTGTCTGACTGAAGTGGAAAAACCCTATAAAAGGAGCGCAGGCCGTCCGCTCTCCTTAAAAAAATGAACAAAAAAAAAAAAAAGGAAGCTTTCTCTGTTCCTGCCGCTGCTTGTATAAATCAACTCTGGGTTTCACCAGCCCAATAAACTTCTTTAAAATAAAATGAATCGCAGTATATATATATATATATATATACAGCCGGATATTTACTGAAGCAATTTAGGTTACCTTACTCACCCAGTGAAATGACTGTGCCCCCACCAGGGACTTGAACCCGAAAACCTCAGAGTTACAAGCCACCGCCGCCCTCACGAGCAGTCCCCCCCCCCCCCCCCCCCCCGAAACAGCCCACAAAGCAATTCGTGGCCTTTCCTCAGAGCTCATAAACTCACCCGTCTCAGCATTTATCAAAAAGGATGGCGGCTGAGGCGATGTAATTGCTGTGGATGTGCTGGGGACCGAAGGCCGAGGCGGGAGGGGTCAGAGGGAGCCTTCTGGACCAATGAGGGAGACGGGCCTGCGCGCGCGCTTCCAGGAAACTGCCGAGTGTGCAGCGGGTCTCTGGGATATATTAAGGGCAATTACTGAGAGAGTGACCCTCTGCCATCCCCACGGCCGTCCTTGGGGCACATAAACCAGGGGAAAGAGCAGCATACCTGAGCTGGCGAATGTGGCAGAGGAATAGCCGCAGAGCATCTAGGCCTCTATTCAGTCAACATTCGTCCTTAATTTTGGCCTGTATTCAATCAACATTCGTCCTTAATTTTTGCCTGTAGTCAATCAGCATTTGTCCATAACTTTGGCCTGTATACAGTCAACATTTGTCGTTAACTTTTGCCTGTATTCAAAATTTGTCCTCACTTTTGGCCTGTATTTCAATCAGTATTTGTCCATAACTTTGCCTTACAATTAACACATGCGCTACATTTTTTTTTCTTCACAAACTCAGTTTGGCAAGTCAGCTTTAGTGATTATTGAACTCACCCAAAAAAAAAAAATAAAAAAAAAAATAAATCTTGATTTTTATTTTTTTGTGAAAGTTATGGACAAATGTTGATTGAATCCCAGCTATAGTCTTCATTTCATCAAACTCCGTTGAAGTGACCGTGTGGGTCAGTGGAAATAAATGCTAATGCTGAAGAATGCAGAAGTGGATACGCACACTCTTAAGACAAAGGAGACGAACCAGGGTGAGAATCAGGAGCCCCTGTAATACTGAGTGAATGGCAGACGTGTGCGCGCCCCGTTAAATTATGCAGCCCCTATATTTCCGGTTTGCCTCAGACCCCCTGCTCTCTGTGGCAGTTTGCAGCACCTTAAACCTTCATTTCCTGCTCTCTGTCATGCCTCTAGCCCGAGAACACAGTCAGTGTGACCGCCTTTTCCCTCATTCATAATCCCTAACCTTGGATCTCTGCATTCATAACATCAAACCTCGGCTCTCTAGTGTCACCTGTACCTGCCACATTGAGTAAGGGGAGAGGGAAGGAGGGAGGGAGGGAGGGAGGGAGGGGGGGGGGGGGGGGGGGTGGGTGGGTGGGGGTTCATTAATCAAGCAGTGGTTTCCCTATGAATGTCCATACGATGCTTGGTACAGGATTACAATAAAAATGTTTACACTTCTGCTCAGGAACACAACAGAGAGAATATAAAGATAACAAAGATATGTTGTAAATTCAGTACTGGTCCTCCCTTCCTTTGAAATAGATCACTGGAGTAACACTAGTCATGCATCTGTTGAATCAACGGATACAGGACTAGCGTAACTCCAGCGATGACAGTATATGTATGACCTGCCATGAAAGAGAATACTCTATAATAGGTGTGCACACCTGGAGGGCCAGTGTGTGCGCAGGTTTGAGCCGTACGCACCGGTGCTGGTTCAGAAATGGATGCCGGAAAATGCGGTAAAATGTTTTCTCCAAGCGTAGGTGTGTAGCCTGCAGCTGTAGTTCACAAACTTTATCAACAAAAAAAATTCATGTTCGAACAACTGAATTATTAGGCTAATTAAATAATTAAGATCAGAAGCTGGAGTGAAATCTTGAAACGGATCAGAAGCTGGAGTGAAACCCTGAAACGGATCGGCCCTTGCTGCGCACTCCTGCTCTGTAAGGACGGAGATGACAGGTTTGCGTTGCCTGGGTTACCCACCACTGAGACGGGAGAGAGAGAGACGCGTGGGAAACGGATGCTGGCGGTAAAAAGGCAGATGCAATGGGAAACTGCAAACCCGTGCTTATATAATGTTTCAACACTACATGGCAAAGGCTCTTGCTTTGAAAAGGAAACTCTTGCCAAAGGCATAACAAGCCAAACAGGTAATGCATAGAAAAGTGATGTCCAGTGGGGGTGTGCTGGTGATGGTTATTGACAGGTGTGTTAATTAGCGGACGCTTCACTGGAGTGCAACCCCACCGCTCGTTCTCTTTTAAAGAAAACTGAGGATTTATTTTTTATTCCTTAGCGTATGTAGTGTGGTTCTGATGAATATGTGAATATGTGAATATGGATTAATTAATTTGTCACTGTTGAGTTCCCAGCAGCTTGACGTTCACTTATGGCGTGACGGGAAAAAAAACACAAAGCGCAGAAACACATGCTACACGCCGCTCAGCATGTGGCTGTGGTTGCGTTCGTCTTTTAAAGCGATATTTTATCTACTGTATATCTCTCTCTCCTCAAACAGGGCCTCGTCAGCCAATAAACAAGGCCTTTCAAGGCAGATCTTTGGTATCCTCCAGGCACAAACTCACACATGCAGACGTGTATGCACAAACACACACACACACGTACACATATTCATACACGCATACAAACACAGACACACTCATACACACACGTACATAAACACACACACACACACACAGTCATACACACACATAAACACACACACACACACACACACAGTCATACACACACATAAACACACACACACACACACACACACACACACACACACACACACACACACACACACACAGTCATACACACACATAAACACACACACACACACACACACACACACACACACACACAGTCATACACACACATAAACACACACACACACACACACACACACACACACACACACACACACACACACACACACACACACACACACACACACACACACACAGTCATACACGGGGGGTCAGGTACCATTTTGTGTACCTTGACCTGGAACTGTTCACTGTGCTTCTCCCCTCTACTGCCTCTAACAGTGCCTTCATTGTTCTTCATAACTTTATGGCTTCAGGTCATCCCGACGAACAAAGAGAAATAAATAAACATAAACGGAGTTCTGGCTTTAAGTGCAAACGACTGCAAGGTTAAGTCTCTCCTGATAAATTTTTGCTCGCAGGTCTTGAAAACCGACTGCTATTTAGGCTTTATGAAGCATGGCTTACAGGAGATTATACACCAGGGGATGAGTCGAGATCTGAGCAGAATCAATGAACCATCACAGGCTTTGGAAAAAGCTGAGAGTGACAATAACCCGCAGTGCTTCTAGCGCACACACCTGCAGAATGCCTAAAGTCCTTTAGAATGCGCTAGACGCAGGTAAACCCATTCTGCTCCAGTTATTCTAAAGTGACCACCCGTCGAACGGACTTGTGTGGTCAGAGGTTGAGAGGTCTGTACTCTCCGACTCAACAGAAATCTTGGATCTTCAAGCGATAGATGACAGGGCTGCAGGTGGCGCTGTGTCTGTTCAGAACCGTAACATCTGGGAGCTGACGGATATGGGTTTGAGTGCCGGGCGGGTGCTGAAGTTGTTGCATGGAAACGGCATATGCACATGTTCGTTGGTACTTCAAAAGGTGCAAAAATCCAAAACAAAAGTTGCAGGGACTCATCATACACGTACATTATTATTCTTATCTCTTGCTTCTATTGAGTTTTTTCTCCCCGCTGTTGTGGACGGCGGACAGATTAACATGCGCTGCTCGCTGTAGAGCAGAGAGGAACACCTCAGACCTGAGACTATTCCTGTGCATTATTCATTTTCCCTAGCGGGTGCCCTGCCATCACTGACATATTACACGCTTCACACGCAAGAAATTCAGGTAGAGCACGTCGCTCAGGGGCACAGTGGCTGTGCCGCACACCAGCTTTAACCCTGCAACCTCCTGGTTAGTAGTCCAGTTCCCTAACCACTCCCCACTGGTTGTAGCAGGGGGATCACTAAGATAATTATTCTTTAGCTTTTACCAGACTGTGCTATATCATTTTTTAGTAATACATGTACCTCTATATCATCCCTGAGTAAACCACATTAGATGCTGTGGATATGTGTGTGTTTAAAGATGAAATTGGATCACAGCACACACACACTGCTGGTAATTACAGCACTGGAGTAGCAGCAGTCATTTGGCTTTTTTCTCTTCTGTTATTGTTTTTCTCCAAACCACTCCTGTGTGGGTGAATCAGTCTTATTCATCTTACTGTGAGAATAACACACACGCACAATAACACGCCATACATAACACGCAAGCACAGTAACAATAACACACCACACAATAACACACTAACACAATAACACGCCACACAATAACGCACCACACATAACACGCCATACAATAACACGCAAGCACAGTAACAATAACAAACCATACAATAACACACTAACACAATATCATGCCATACAATAACACGCAAGCACATTAACAATAACACACCACACAATAACACGCCATACATAACACGCCACACAATAACACACCATACATAACACACCACACAGTAACACACCACACAATAACACGCCATACATAACACGCCACACAATAACACACCACATAATAACACGCCATACATAACACGCCACACAGTAACACACCACACATAACACGCCACACAGTAACACACCACACATAACACGCCATACATAACACACAAGCACAGTAATAACACACCATACAGAACACACAAGCACAGTAATAACACACCATACATAACACACAAGCACAGTAATAACACGCCATACATAACACACAAGCACAGTAATAATAACACGCCATACATAACACACAAGCACAGTAATAATAACACGCCATACATAACACACAAGCACAGTAATAACACGCCATACATAATACGCTGCAAAAAAACACGCCACACACTAACACAATAACACACCACACGCACAACAGTAAACAGGTGTGGGGACAAAAGAAGGGATGTTCATGCCTGCATGGAAGCTAATGGAGCATGCTTTTCATTTCAGCAGCACCCGTGAACACGCCTGTAAACTATAAACACGCCTGTAAACTATAAACACGGCTGTGTGTGTGAGTGAGGTGGGGGGTGGGGGGGGGTTTCAAGGCTACCAGGGCTGCTGGGGGGGGGGGGGGGGGCGGGAGTTGAAACGGCGTCTCCGTAGCAACCAAACTCGGCCAGGCTGCTGCCCATATAAGGAGGTTGGTTATGTTGCTTTTGTTAGTTTATTTTAATATTCTTCCAGCTTTCCTGCTTCTATCAAGGAGATGGGGGGGGGGGGGTTAAAACACGCTTCACAGCATGTATGTTTTTTTTATTTTTTTAACAGGTACTTAAATGTCTCAAAGAGGCTAAGTAGACTCTAATTAAAGCGTCTCATTAGCACAAACGACACGTCGCGCAGCCGTTTCCATTCAGGATAGGGATGCACCTGACGCACAAGGCCTGGTGTCATCGCCAGGACAACGACCTGTCAAACCCTAGCCAAGCGGCAGGCTTTATGCGCGCGCAGACTCGCACACGTGCACACGCGCAGACTCGCACACGTGCACACGCGCAGACTCGCACACGTGCACACGCGCAGACTCGCACACGTGCACACGCGCAGACTCGCACACGTGCACACACGCAGACTCGCACACGTGCACACGCGCAGACTCGCACACGTGCACACGCGCAGACTCGCACACGTGCACACGCGCAGACTCGCACACGTGCACACGCGCAGAGTCGCACACGTGCACACGCGCAGACTCGCACACGTGCACACACGCAGAGTCGCACACGTGCACACGCGCAGACTCGCACACGTGCACACACGCAGACTCGCACACGTGCACGGCGGCATGCCCACTCTTCTTCTGTGCGGAATTCACTCATTTCAAGAGTAGCTTCAGCGTCTGGCTGCAATTTCCTTTTCCTCTTGGATGTATCGGAGAGGATCTGCGGCGGCGTGTTGTGGTGCTGATGTGTTTGTGGCGCTAATGTGTTTGTGGCGCTGATGTGTTTGCGGCGCTGATGTGTTTGTGGCGCTGATGTGTTTGCGGTGGGCGCTCCGCTCAAACTACGCGTCGCATCCATCCAAAGGACCAATTACACTGGTGTCATTTCGGCGCCGACAGGCTTCAGATTACATGTTTATCCCGTACTTTTTGGCACAGTGCCTCTATTCTCCGCTCACATTCCTATTCCCACACTGATGAAAATTCACCTGATCCAGGAACGGACACCAGATGCCAACAACATTCAGCAAGTGAATCATAAACATCCATTTTCCTGCTGATTGGGTAATGCTATTTCAATCCTCATTTCAGGAACAAACAAAAGGCCTTCTATCTGCTAATGCACTGATGGTTGCATTCCTCTCAGTGGTGCGGCTTGACTACACCTCAACATATTTATCATACAGATCTACCTTTAATCTGCAGGTCTTGCGGAAGGGATCTTGATGGTTTACTTACCTGTAGCTCTAGTGGGGTTTGCTTACCCCGTGTTACATGTACTTTGGATAAAAGCATCTACCAGATGACAAAACTGTAAACTGTAACCGCAGCAGTGATATCTTGTTTGGATGTGAGGTACGGGTGCCTTATGTCTGTTTGGTACTGGTGCTTGGTTGAGTTGGGGTTGATGTTGTTTGGTCATGTGTTTGAGATGATTTTGGCTGTGGTTTTTTAGTTGGGGGTGTGTGATTTTTTAGTTGGCTGTGATTTGTTTTTCTCCTGTTGATCAGTAGCTCTGACTGGCGCCTTGTGGTACAAAACCACTGCAGCTATTACTGCAGTGTTACCATGGAGACCATACTCTCTCAAGCAGAAGGTCAGCGTAAAGTTTAGGTAATTATGCACTCCAGACCAGCCCTATGGAATACATGTGTGTGTGTGTGTGTGTGCGCTGGCACTGTTGAAAGTATACACTTCTTGAGATCATTTTTTTTTTTTTGTCCACACAGAAATAGGTGCACATAAACATCACAATTCATGTTCAAATTTGATGGATTTGAGGATTTTTGACTACAGTACCTTAGTTTTCTTACCCAACACCTCACCCCCATTTCATATTCAGATCATTATTTTGTTATGACTGAATGATTGCACAAACCAGCCGAAGGCTAAAGTCTCCTAATCCTGATTTTAGAGGTGATTCTTTGAGCGGTCTTATCTCTGCCCCAGCTACGCATTAAAATGAGCAGCAGGTGAATGAGAGCCGAACACTGAGAAATGCAGGGCCGCGCAGCTGAAGGACAGCAATCGGACACGTGCATAACTAACGAGCGCATAGCGGCTAATTCCCTGCCCGTAGATGGGGAGGGGAATTATAAAGGAAATATAATAAAATAAATGAATAAGGAGTGGAGCACGCAACGTGCAGGGACATTTTAATCATGACGAGCATTGTTTCCGCTCTCGCAATCACTTAATGCAAGTTGGGAAAATTAGTCCTGCTGTTGTGTCTGTTTGCTTTAAGAAAACAGAAGTTTCTAGTAGATTCTGACCCTTTTATAAATAGCCAGTGTGGGGGATGGGTGTATTAATATGGAACTTGTCTTTGAAGAAGGATTTTTTTACCACACGGTGGTATACGTGATATATGTGTGCGCTTATTTTAGAGACAGACAGTTAGTGATATACCAACTGTGAAATAAATTAACCAATCCAACTGTTAGGGCAAGACAGAAATTGCACGGCACAATTATCCAGGCCTCCCAGTGTCTTCACTGCGGCTATCTGCCGACTGCCGGGAAACTCGACAGCCGCAGATAGGACAGGTGTACTAGCCTGAGGCTACAGCAGGCAGCTTGTGGAGCGCTGAAACTATCCGTGTTAAAATATATGAGTGCTGGCGGTAGGTTAGCTCCCTGTAGGATGGGTTCGAAGGGTCAAAAGGCGAGAGGGTCGAAGGGTCGTTAAGTCTCCGTGCTGTGCTTTGTAGCTGCACAAGCAAAGCTTGGGAATGCTTGGACAGGAACCCCCTTGGGGAAAACCTTGGATTTAATGTATATAGCCCCTTTCATCTCATAAGCTCAAACACTTCAGAGCGAAGGGGGAGGGGGGGGGGGGGGGGGCTCACCTCAACCATCACCAATGTGTAACACCCACGTGAGCGATGCACGGAAGCCATTTTGTGCCAGAGCACTCATCATTATATTAGTGGGGGGGAAGGGAGGAAACTATTGATCCAATTAAACTGGGGGGGGTTAGGTGGTCAGGATGGGAAAGCCAGTTTGGGAATTTTCCCAGGACACCAGGGAACCCCCCTTACTCCTTGTACCATGGGATCTTTAATGACCACTGAGAGCCAGAACACGGGGTTAACATCGCATCCTAAAGAGAGCAGCAGTTTTGCCATCGGGGCATTGGGGTTTGTGTGGTTCTGCCTCTGAGAAAAGCCTGCCCCCTACTGGCCCACCAACACCATTTCCAACAGTAGCTTTGTTTTCCCAGGAGGTCTCCCATCCAAGTACTAATCAAGCCCACACCTGCTTAGCTTCAGCCATTCAGCAGGAGCAGGGTACATGGTGGCATGGCTGCAGGGATTGCTGATAATAAAGCTATCAGCAATCCCTGTAGGCCAGAGGAATCTCACACGCTTGCGTCTCCGCTCTACCTGTGGAGTTAACGCCTGGTGATTTCGCACAAAATGCTAGAGCTGCAGATGTGGTAAGCAATTCTCGCATTCTAGGTTACGCCTCCCCACCCGCCCACCCCGCCCACCCACCAACCACACCCCCCAGCTTGGAAACTGACAATGATGCATAACAAGCCGTCGCCGTGCCAACTGAATCTCCGCCAGAACCGATGCACCTGAATCTCCTCAGGTTCCCTCGTCTCCGAGCCGCTGACTATTTTATATCACTGACTCCTCTCTCTCTCTCTCTGTCTCTCTCTCTCTCTCTCTCTCTCTCTCTCACTCTCTCCGATAGCAGCCGGTAGTTCAGCGCATCGCCGGAACGCGCCCGAGTTTCAACGAGCATTCTCCAAGTTAAAGAGGCCGGCCCACACGTAATTCAGGCACCTTTACCTACTGAGCTCACACGTCACACTCTTGTCAGATATTTGGGTAAAAATGGGACCAAGAAAGACAATGGGCAAAGGGAGGTCAATGTAACCTTCAGCTTTAAAAAGCCTTACTGCCGTAGACAAAAGCTCGTCTGTGCTCTCCACATTCATCTTCATTAGTGCCAGGCTCTCGGCATCAATGTCATATGCCTTCCCTTGAGCCTCTGGGGCTGTCGCTGGGCCCGTCCGTGCCAGTCTAGCTATATCTCATCTTTTCTCCATTATTCTGCCGTGAGTCCAGGAGAATGTGATCCAAACATGGCCCCAGGGAACTCTTCTCAAGATCCACGTGTCCTTTAAACTTTATTAAAAAAAACGAAATGGACAAAAAGCTACCCTTGGTCCCACCGTTTCAGACCCAAAAACAATGAACATCCCTTCGTATCTACTTGTTTTTTTTATATTTTTGAATTGAAATGTATTGCCATTCATTGAAATTTACATTACACATTGTTACATGTTGAAAATATAATCAATAAAAAGTCTCCTGAAATCCGACTATTTTTCCCCTAAATTTTCAGAAAAGAGATTACTAATGTACGTCGCTCTGGATAAGAGCGTCTGCCAAATGTCTAAAATGTAAATGTAAATGTAGATTTCAAAGTCATCCACTTGGCAACATTACTGTGCATCATCTCACCATTACCTCTTACCATGCACCACTGTGCACCATTTCATTGGCCAGAATAATCACCTGATGACCTTTTACAACATGATTATTTATCATCACTTCCTGGGCAGCAGTAGTTCACAAAGCTGAATTAGATGGATCACTTCACATGTCAGTTACAAAGACAGCTTTCTGTGGTACTGTGCTAAGGTGCTACAGACAGAAAAGATGCCATTCTATGGTATTGTCCTAAGGGACTACAGAGATGACAGTGTTCTATGGTATTGTCCTAAACAAAGAGGACAGTGTTCTATGGTACTGTGCTAAGGGACTACAGAGAAGACAGCGTTCTATGGTACTGTCCTAAGGGACTGCAGAGAAGACAGCGTTCTATGGTACTGTCCTAAGGGACTGTGTGTGTTTGTATCTGTGCATGCGTGTGTGTGTGTGTGTGTGTGTGTGTGTGTGTGTTTGTGTGTGTGCATACGTGTGTGTGTTTGTGTGTGTGTGTGTGCATGAGTGTGCATGTGTCTGTGTGTATGCGCGTATGTGCGTGCACGTGTGTGTGTGTGTGTGTGTGTGTGTGCATACGTGTGTGTGTTTGTGTGTGTGTGCATGAGTGTGCATGTGTCTGTGTGCATGCGCGTATGTGCGTGCACGTGTGTGTGTGTGTGTGTGGTCATGTTCATTCCAGGCAGTGACTGTGATGAATGGCTCTGGTACAGGTTCAAGTGTCCTTTGCTCTAAATATACACTTTCATACCTTTCCATTTCCTGGACTGAATCTGCATTTAGATCTACACTTAACTCCAGATCATTAAAATACTGGCCATATACACACCTGTCCATGCATCTGCACAAACATACACTTTATACACACACACACACACACACACACACACACACACACACACACACACACACACACACACACACACACACACACACACACACACACACACACACACATATTATAAGCATGCTCATACACACACACACACACACACACACACACACACACACAGCAACACACATGTGCGTACACACACACACACACACACACACACACACACACACAAACTTCATAAACAGGCGCCCACAAACATGCACACACAGACACGTTTTACCCTGTTTTGGAGCGTGGTACCCTGTTCCGGAGCGTGGTACAGTAAGCATTAGAGCAGTGCACAGGGACTCGAGGAGGCTGCGCATGTGTCTGCCTGCAAAGTCTGGATAATGAATGGAGACGATGTTGTGGTTCATTTCACCCCCAACTAAATAATGCTCCACGTGCCGGGGGGGGGGGGGGGGGGCTCCCTGCAGAATTGTGCACATTTTGGGGGAATGAAGAGTGTTCTCTGCAGTCCTCATCTGAGCCTGGAGATAAGCGATTGGCTAATGAGGAGCTTACGGTGTGTGGTCACTGAGCAGATGCATACTTTCACTGGCTGTTAATATGAGCGCAGATCCATCAAAAGACTTTCGTTTCTTTGTTGTTGTTTTTTTGGTGGGAATGCTTTGTTTTATCTCCAGTGCTCTCTCATTACGGACTCTTTTTAAAAGTGTCATTTAATTACCTTTTATCTGCTTTCCTGGTGGAGCACAGCCCAATGAATTGTTTCCTTTTTTGTGATGGAGGACAGAGAAACGGAGAGCTTGTGAACCACGGAAGGATATTTAACTTGTCCTACCGGCTAGAACTACTACCATTGATTAGGAGATGTTGCTGTTGTTGGAGATGAAACCACTTAACCCTCAGGCGGAGGAGAAAGAGCGGGATATTTATTTATTACTCAAACCCAACTCTTCCCTAGAGGACACATCTACACCCTTGCCACTGGAGTCATATGTAAGACGAATGTGTTCTGTTCTCCAAACCACTTAATTTGTGGAAACACACAAAAGCAACCCTTAGGCTTTTAATCTCTTTAAGTGCCTTCTCCTTAGTTTCCATGGCATCCCTCTGATCTTGGTTATGGTAGCACGCCTGAATCAAGAACTTTTAGATCGTCTTTTTCAGAATAAAAATAAAATAAAAGTTTGCAGTTAGGATTTACAATTCAGCACCTTGGAGAGTGCCATTCGCCGAATAGGACCTCATGCTGTTTATGAGTAAAGCTTGGACTGTGTGTGTGTGTGTGTGTGTGTGTGTGTGTGTGTGTGTGTGTGTGTGTGTGTGTGTGTGTGTGTACGTGCGAGTGTGCATGTGTGTGTGTGTGTGTGTGTGTGTGTGTACATGCGAGCGTGTGTGTGTACGTGCGAGCGTGCATGTGTGTGTGTGTACATGCGAGCGCGCATGTGTTTGTGTGTGTGTGTACATGTGAGCATGCATGTGTTTGTGTGTGTGTGTACGTGCGAGCATGCATGTGTTTGTGTGTGTGTGTGTGTGTGTACGTGCGAGCATGCATGTGTGTGTGTGTGTACGTGCAAGCGTGTGTGTGTGTGTATGTGTGTCTGTTTATAATATTTCATGGAACAGAAATATTGTTTTCTCGTTCTTTTTGATACTTTGATGTGTATGCACAGATGGGTGTGTATTTGTGTGTGTGTGTGGGTGTGTGTTTGTGCATATCTATGTGTACTTTTCTGTTTGCTATATTTTCAATGTTAATGAAGATATTAATGAGTTCTTTCATGGTTCTTGCTTCTCCAGCTTGAGACCTGTGCCACTGTTATATGTTGAAATCCTTCTTGGAATGCTTCTTAGTATCCTATGCTATAGTTTGTAAATGTGTTATTCTGCAAGGTTGACAATTCGTTTAGCATATGGATTAACACAACTAAGTAAACTATTGTTTTTACATACCGTATTATCTATATTTTAGTTTAAAAATAGAAAAACAAAGAGGGCCATATGGTTTTATAACTCACTATTTATGAAGAGAACTCAAAGATATATTATTATATGCCTCTTCCAGAGATGAAGAGTTTAATGTGAGTACGCCCTAATGATTTGTTGTTCTAAAAAGATTTATGAATACAATAAACTAGCTGCAGTTCTGAGATTGTGGGAGGGGGTGGAACAGATGGTGTTGATAGATATGGCAACAATAAAGGCAACTATGATGATGTTTGTGGTATTGTGGGTAATTATTGTTACAATTACTTTTATTCTGGTCTTTCTTGTTTTTGTTTTTGTCTTGCTTGTTTTGTTACTATCTTCAAGGGGAGAAATAGTGCTGGATGGGCATTGTACACCGTTCAACATTCACTAAAACGAATCTGCCCAACTGAGTTTGTACTTTTTTAGTAAAAGTATAACACTTGCCTTTACCCATTCATCAAAGGAAAGATGTTGAATACAAGCCGAGGACTCTTCAACCACAGTCGGGTGAAACGTAAGGTGATTTCCCTCATAAAACTAATTGAAGGTAATATAAACAACCATATCTGCAGCTGTACCCTACTAAAACGGTTTCTCCTGAAGGTCTGGCTCTTACTTATTACCTTAATTATGACCTTAATTACCTTATTGCCTCAATTAGAAAGCAAAAAAATATTATGCAGTCCACTCCCTTTATGAGCGACTATGGGTTGATAACACGCAATGATTAAAAATCATGAGGTTCAATCTTGTTTCAAAGCTGTAAGTTTGCGTGAAAGAAAATATGATTTTGTTTTAGCATGTACTATAACAAATAAAAATGTTTACATCAAAACAGAACCACTAGTTCAGAGGATTGAGTGCCAATGTGTGTGATTCGGTGTTGTATCTATGGTAACCACGGAATCAAGAGAGCATCACTTTATCATTTGTTAGAGAAGAGCACACACCAGAGAGCCTATAGGGATCTGATTATAGACTAAGATCACAGACGTTACAGTAATACCTGCCTAGAAATGAAACATTGGCTCAATGAATTGCCCAGCCCACGTAGACCACCCTCGTATGTGACAAAGTGGCGCAGCTTACTTCTTCAGTAAATAGCAAGTTAGTACGCCACGTTAAATAGTCCCCTGGCTGCAGCGTATAGGCCCACACGTGATCCCCTGATGCTACTGGTGACGGAGCTCCGTCAAGCGGAAGCAATGCGGCGTCTTCACATTTTCACATGTCAGTCTGTGTAAACGCCATTCCCGTCACAACAGAAATTATCAGGGGGGGGGGGGGGGGACACGCGCGCGGAATCTAACTGTGAATGGAATTGAAATGTATGTCATATTAACGTCAGGCATTCTTCCCTGGGAGAGAAACGACAGGATCATGGGATCTGTGCTTCTATAGCTCAGCTTCAGTCATTTTACTCCGAGCTGCAGTGAGTCTAAGAACGGCCTCTACGGTGTCAGCGCTTAATGTCGCATTCGGCTTTTGTCACATCGCTAGGCAACCGCAAGCTTGAACACCAAGATTCTTTCAGATAATTAAATTAACAAAATATTTATGAATCAGCCACTTGTATAAATCACAAATTAAATCATTAACAAAATACACATTTAAGTATTTATATTATTTATTAATATACCAGACAATGTGAGATTGTCGTTTACAGATGCACGGTACATGAGGCCTGGTGCTCACAGCGCCATTAAACCCAACACAGGGAATAGTGCTGCTGCCCATTGTTATACAAGACATACCACAGAGTAATGACATACCATAGAGTTAAGACATACCACAGAGTAACGACTTACCATAGAGTTAAGACATACCACAGAGTAACGACTTACCATAGAGTTAAGACATACCACAGAGTAACGACTTACCATAGAGTTAAGACATACCACAGAGTAACGACATACCATAGAGTTAAGACATACCACAGAGTAACAACATACCATAGAGTTAAGACCATAAAGTTAAGACATACCACAGAGTAATGACATACCATAGACTCAATAAAGACATACCACAGAGTAAAGCCATCACTCACCCACTGCAGAAATTCATAGCTTCCACAAGTGTTCTGGGAAAAGAACCAACTAAAATGCCTGTTCAATATAAACCTCACCATGAACTAAAATAATTATTTTAAAAAACAAATGCGGTGGGGTTGTAGGCTACTTTATCAAACCGCTAAAGGACTTTGAATAATGAATAATACTGGGGGGGGGGGGGGGGGGGGGGGGGGGGGTAGCGTTGCTGCTTGTTTACACAAATACAGATCAGCTACAGTGATTTTGAATTGAGTTCAATCGGGAGAATGGATAAGAGTGTGGAGCATTTTTTGCAACAGGAGAGATGTAATGATTCACTTGGATTAACAGTCACAAAGCTTGCCTGCCGGTAGTGGGCTGGCCTGTTGTTAATTAGATCCAAGTATCTCAGCACTCCAGTAAATAACTCCAGGTCAAATCACCTGAGGAGCAGTATGTCAATAGGTCCACAGTTGGGATACAATTACTAAAACAAATCCACACCTTCATTTACCCCTTCATTTATTTTTTAACAGCTGCTCAGGATGAGTTATGAGCCTGGGGAACGGGTGTTAGATTCCCTAAGCAGATACACACCTTTAGCATCTTCGGCTACACTCTGTTAGCATTTTCAGATATACAGATCCTTTCCAAAAAATTAGAATATCATGGAAAAGTTTTTTTTTTTCCATAATTCCATTCAAAAAGTGAAACTTTCATAGATTATAGATTCATTACACACAAAGTGAAATATTTCTAGCCTTTATTTGTTTCATTTTTCATAATTTTGGCTTACAGCTCCAGAAACCCCCAAAACAGTATTTCAAGAAATTAGAATAGTGTGTCGAAAATCAGCATTTACTTCAGTTATTTCAGAGCATGAGTGGAGTGGCTTGACTCGAGGAATCCGACAGTTGTAGCCCATGTCCCGGATACGTCTGTACGTGTTGGTTTTTGAAGCACTGACTCCAGCCTCAGTCCACTCCCTCTGCATCTCCGCCAAATTTTGGAATCGTCTTTGCTTGACAATCCGCTGAAGCCTACGGTCATCTCTTTTTCTTGTGCACCTTCTCCTGCCACATTTTCCCCTTCCACTAAACTTTCTATTGATATGCTGGGACACTGCACTCTGTGAACAGCCAGCCTCCTTAGCGATGACCTTTTGTGGCTTACCCATCTTCTGGAGGGTGTCAATGATGGTATTCTGACCAATTGTCAAGTCTGCAGTCTTCCCCATACTGAACCAAACGGAGATAAACTTTGCAGGTGTTTTGAGTAAATTAGATGATAGTGTGACACTCAGTCTAAAACATTCATTCTCTGAAATAACTGAAGTAAATGCTGATTTTCGACACACTATTCTAATTTCTTGAAATACTGTTTTGGGGGGTTTTCTGGAGCTGTAAGCCAAAATTATGAAAAATGAAACAAATAAAGGCTAGAAATATTTCACTTTGTGTGTAATGAATCTATAATCTATGAAAGTTTCACTTTTTGAATGGAATTATGGAAAAAAAAACTTTTCCATGATATTCTAATTTTTTGGAAAGGATCTGTACTCCATTAGCATTTTCGGCTACACTCTGTTAGCATTTTCAGATACCAGGCCAACTTAAGTCAGGCGCTTATGTGCCGCTCCGGCACGGATTTAACGCGGGATGAGATGCGCCGTATTCTAACCTGCGCTACACGGGTGCGTTTCTCACAATGTGGGCGGCACAGGGCATGATATTGTAATTACCTGTTTCTTGTACCTGCCCCCTGGGTTGCCAGCTTTCTACTAAAAAAAAATGTGTGGGTATACATTTTCAACGTGTCAGTGACATTGTCTTTAATAACCGCATTTGCCTTTGTAAAATCCTAGCTTTGTGCATCGTAGTTACTCTTGCGTGATGGGGAAGGCAGTGAACGTATTAATCCGTCGCATTGATAAAATTATCATAGCTCCTATTGACGACTTGGATATACCCATCACACAATCAAAATAAATAATAGCTGGACAGTGGTTGCATGCAATATTTTAAGTAAACAAATAAATCGTTGGATTTACTGAAATTATTTTTATTTTTTTTAAAGATTTACCTAATAAAGTCATGGTCATAATAGCCTATATGCGACATCTTCAACTTAATAATTTTGGAGAAGCTGTGCTGACACAAATTGTCTCTCTGTCAAAGCGAATATGATCCATACACTGTCTATGAATTAATAAATCTAATATTGGTCTGGTATGATATACCAGAAGGTCAATCATAGCCTACTTTTACATATTTTTCTATTTATGACAGCTCTTTGATAATTGTAAGTAGGCTAGGTGAAGGAAAATAAGACCAATATTATTTTCAAAAAACATGCACTCATTAATATCAATTTTTGCGAAAGATGCTGTATTTTTCATAATCATTTATTGGCGGCACTAGACATACACAAAGTTGCGCAGAAAAAAATTATTAAGTGAAAACTCTGAATACGCGTATCTTGCACGACTTGCAGACACGCCTCATTTTCATCAAATCTCCACCCCGCGCGCATGATGCTGCGTATATCCTGGAGACGCTTAAAACAGCGGGTAAGTCAAATGTCTGAATCACAAATAACTTAAGCTACACGGAATTTCGGGAGTAAGTCCCATTTGCGCGTGCTTATCTCAACTCTGAATCTGGCCCTAAGAGTGCAGCTGAATCATTATGAATCTCACAGTCTCCGTACCCTAAAGAAAAAGTGCCCGACAGAGTGAGAATACAAAAGATGCATATACCTAGATGCATAGGTATACCTTTCAGCATTATCTACATTGTCCACTTATGCAGAGTAACATTTTATACAATCCATTTATACAACTGGATATTTACAGAAGCAATTCCGGTTAAGTAGCATAATCAAGGCCTAAAAAAGGAGCTTTTGAGTTACTGGCCCATTCTCCTAACCACACTGCAGCCATATGTATGAGAAGAGAGAAATACAGCAGAGAAAGTGAAAGTCTACCTCACACGGACAGTACCTCACACATCCACGAAAAGCTCTCCTAGAAAAGTTTCCACATCAAAAAGCACAGTGGGGCGCTGAAAAGATTGCAGTGTGGACTCCCGCTGTAATTTAACCCCTTTCAAGACAAGGCTAGGTTTTTTTTTTGGAATGTTTTTTTCCTCAAACTTCTAAGTCAGTGTTCTAGAACTCCGGTGCTTTCCATTACCAGTAGTGATTGTTGCATCACCATTAGAATGTTCAGTTAAAAACACTCTAAGTAATCACATACTGTATCTTACTGATCTTACGCCTTAAAGGGTTAACCGTTGGGAAATACTACCTAACTGTTTAATGGAAGAGAAGTCCGGTTTAGTAGGGAGCCTAATAACTGGAATTAATCCTCGCCACTGTAATGTAAGGGAGCAAACTGCAGAAAGCAGTAGAGAAGGGGTCATCCATTCCGGGCTGAGCACTGTAAATCTGTACGCACGCACGAGCTGAAATTTAAGTCAAAGGGGAAACACCACAAGTGCTCCATCTTTGGCACAACTGTTCAGCACGTTTCTCTGCTACGGAAGGCAGCTTGGCATCGCAACAGCATAGCCTGAGGCATGGAAAATAGGTTTGTAATGTTCACCCTTTGCTGGTTTCTACTGGTCTGAGTAATGCGCCTGTGTGTTCATTTTCTCAAAATTATGGTTTAGAGACACTTTCTGGGAAAAAGTTTTTTTTTTCCAGCACTCCTAGGTGGATATGTATGAGGCCTTGTGCTTAAAAACAGGAAATCTAATCCCACACCATGTTAGCGTGACTGAGCCTGGGCAGAACAGGAAGCACACGCCTCATCATGTTTGTGTGCTGGTGTTTTCTCCTACGCCCCTTAGTGGAAACGCACTGCTTGCAGGGTTCAAACTTAACAAAAAACCGCAGAAGAGTAAAATAAATAAAAAATAAATGAATAAACGCCTCAGAGGTGTAAAGCTCAAAAATTAATGCAAACTGAAACTCAAGCAATATAATGCAGGAAACACAGAGAACTGATTGTTAAGGGTAGCCTGTTTGTGAACAGAACAAAGATGCGGGAAATTATGAATTAGACTCCTGAACGACACAGCAGCACAATTGGTAAAAAAAAAAAAAAAAACGTTTTCATCTTCAGCATGAAAATTGTTTCATAATTTAAGAATGAAGAGGCAAGGAGTTGAAAGCAGGATACATAATTGATATATTTAGACCTACACCCCTGAATATGTTACTGAAATTCTGTTTACAGTTATATCATTCACAAGGTCATTGGGGATTACCGACTCCGGTACTAAAGTCTGCAGCCCACGCACGCACGCACGCACGCACGCACGCACGCACGCACGCACGCACGCACGCACGCACGCACGCACACACACACACTGAGGTTATCTCTGCTCTCAGTGCTGGGTAGAGCATAACTGTTGGACATGCTCACAGCAAACACATATATACATGCACACACACCCTCCCATTTCTGGTACACTAACACTATTCTCTCTCTCTCTCTCTCCCTTCTCTCTCTCTCTCTCTCTCTCTCCCTTCTCTCTCTCTCTGTCTCACCTTCTCCCTTCTCCCTTCTCTCTTTCTCTCTTTCTCTCTCTCTCTCTCTCTCCCTGGTGGGACTGTGGCAAGGTACATCTTCTTTACGTGGGAGAGGGTACGAAGGTCACCGGAAAAAGCCGTTGCGTGATCCGCAGGAGGAACGTTACCGGGTGGGGGCTGATCTGTGCACGTTTCACACGCTTAAACAACGCGCGTACCGCGTACCGTGTGTTATTCTGGACCAGAGAGGAAGAGAAATGAGACGAGCAGCATTGACCGCTCGAGGCGATCACCGCCTGTGGGCAACTGGTGTCCCGTCCACTAGAGATAAGGAAAGCAGCCATTTTGTTCCACTCTGGTTCACCCTGGGCAGAGAACTGTGACGCCATAGCAACGGAGCAGCCCTGGCAGAAGAATCAAAGCTGTCAGATTGATCTGCAGTGTCCCGACACTCAGAATCAGCCCACTTTCCTACTATTGAGCATGCCAGTTGAGTATACTTTAAAAAAAAAAAGCTGTTAAGTGCACAACAATTCTGAAAATTGAGTGTTCTTAATATCCCTGTACGATATACTAATTTCCAGGTTTTCACTGATAATAGTATGGAGGATATTTTCCGCATACTGCATGTCACTAAAGAGTATGCAGTAAGCAGTATGCTAGTACAGAGTAAACAGGACGCAGTTGTTGTTTTTTGGCCCATTGCATTACAGGCATTATGCAGACGTTCTTATCCAGAGCAACACACATAGTATCCCACTGCATACAGCTGCATACATACTAAAGCAAACCAGGTTAAGCACCCTTGCTCAAGGGCACAACCAATGGTTGTGTCCTACCTGGGAATCTAACCTGTAGCCTTTAGGTTACCAGCCCAGGGACCACATGTATAAACAGTGCTGAGCAGAAAAATGCCCTCAGAAAGCCAAGTTTCCACACAGTAATTCAGATGTATAATATAACACGTGCTGTGAGAATCTGCGTACCTCTGCACATGCTGGACGCCATACGTACGCAATGTT
Organism: Synaphobranchus kaupii; assembly: GCA_029718625.1. Taxonomy (NCBI): domain Eukaryota; kingdom Metazoa; phylum Chordata; class Actinopteri; order Anguilliformes; family Synaphobranchidae; genus Synaphobranchus; species Synaphobranchus kaupii. The sequence goes on from CM056378.1 coordinate 124,038,124, forward strand.
TGGGGTCCGTGTGATACGGCGACACCGTGACCGAAAGGCAGAGGTAAGAAATGCAAAACTTGTTTTAAAGCAGATTTCCGACTTTCACCCAGAGCGTTATTTTACGCATTATTTTACTCAGAGTTTCATACATGTGGCCCCAGGACTGGAAGGATGAGGCGGGGCTGTGCTCTTTAAAGACCCTTTGAAGAGTAGGTTTTTTTGGGAATGTTTTTTTTTTTTTTTTTTAATTCTACGTCAGTGTTCTAGAACTCCACTGCTTTCAGTCACCAGTAGCGATTGTTACATCAGTATTAGAATGTTCAGTTGAGAACATTCTAATCGCATATTTGTTATCTTACACCTTGAAGGGTTAAGGGACTGAGTGATTGGGGTTTCAGCCTCAGGGGGTTTGGAGAGCAGGGGCACCCACAGGTCTAGTGACGGTAGGTATGTGCCAGCGGATGGCTTTAGCGCAAGTGGGCAACAGGTGGCGCTATTTGTGTAGCAGATGAGGAAGGTTGTCTGATGCTGACGCTGTTAAACTGTACAAAAACTGTATCACCTTGTTTATTCTGTGTTTTGCACGTTTTATGGTTTGTTGTATATTTTTTTATTTGTTTGTTTATTTTATTTATTTGCGTCCTGTTTTTCTCCTGAGGAAAGCAAATCAGTTTTTTCCCAACCAAGCAAATTTTTTGAATGCTTTTCTCCATCTTAATTTCCAAGGTGACCATTTCACATCTGGAAAGACGGAGCAATTAATCAAAGCTTCCATAAAAATGTTGTCGTAAAAAGCCTCACAGAATGTCTGAAACAACACAACAGAGATCTTTATATGGCACATTTTACAAAAGATTTGTCACGACACGCTTCACAGATTGCCCTGGCCTGAACCCCTGCGGGGATGATGGGGAAGGGAAAACCTCCCTGGAGGACCTGTAGGGACAATCCTTGGGAGGACCCAGACTCAGGGAAAACCTCCCTGGAGGACCTGTAGGGACAATCCTTGGGAGGACCCAGACTCAGTAAATCGGTTTCAGTTTTGCAAGACATGTCTTTCCATTCGTTTGACTTCAAACTAACTTGATGACAAAGGCGTCGTAAGTGGGGTCAAAGGTGATGATCATTTTAAGGTCCCAAAGCTGGGGGGCTGGGGGGGGCACAAACAGTATTATATTTTCATTCAATGGTAGTGGGGCCCAATGTGAGATCTTATGATGGGGCCCAATGTGAGATCTTATGATGGCACCCAATGTGAGATCTTATGATGGGGCCCAATGTGAGATCTTTATGATGGGGGACCAATGTGCGATCTTATGATGGGGCCCAATGTGAGATCTTATGATGGGGCCCAATGTGAGATCTTATGATGGGGCCCAATGTGAGATCTTATGATGGGGCCCAATGTGAGATCTTATGATGGGGCCCAATGTGAGATCTTATGATGGGGGCCCAAAACCACTGGAGGTGCCCCTGGCTGACGACATTGTAAGTCGCACCGAAATGTTCAAGTTGGAAAGTTTGACTTGACTCAGAGATCTTATCCGAGATGTGGGTACTGTTTTGCAAAAAGAAAAAAAAAAGAAAAAAGTTACCTCTTTGATGTTCTGGCCAAGAAACCGCATTTCCCATGATGCATGATGCACACCTTTCTGCCGAAATCACGACTGGAACAGTGAACGGTGTAATAAATTATTTTTCTTGAGGTGCAGGCACACACTAGAGGCAAAGCGAAAATGGGCTTATCAGTTACTTCATTACAGAACCATCTTTACAATCATCCGAAATGTGGGGTAGGGCTGTTCGTGGGAGTTAGTTATTCATCTTAAATCTAATATTATAATCCTTCATTTGAATAGCCGTCCCTGTGTATCCGTTTGGCTGGTGATTTAGCGCCGAGTTGCTTTAGCTTGGGCATCGTAATTAAGGCCAGCTCCCATCAATCCTGTGGAAATTTCACCACTGTTAGCCTGTGTTGCACTTCTAGTGCTCCCAGGATGCTGATGGGTATTTTGTATATGCCGTAGCAGTATGGTATCACACAGATGAATTGGGCTGTAACAGTTACTCTTCCTCATTGCCTGGAATTGCCTAATCATTATTGCCCGTCATGGCGGGATTGAGCTCAAAATTTCCTTCGCACGAGGCGGGGGGGGGGGGGGGTGTGTGAATCATGCTTATTTTTCTTTTCTTTTTTTTTTTAACTAACCATTCATTTCCATTTGTATATTTACCGTACAATAAACAAATGCACACACACAGTGACGCACACACACACAGTGACGCACACAAACACACACACACACACACACACACAGTGATGCACACACACAGTGACACGCACACACACACACACACACACACACGCACACGCACACATTCGCGCACACACACACACACACACACACACACACACACACACACATTGTTTTGGCGGTGGATTAATTCCTGGGCCTCTGGCAGGTGGAAATTAGCGAGAGGGGATGACGCAGTATAGCACCGGGCTGAGTGATCGCGCGGACGCGCGGAACGGAGAAAACTGATGTGGCAGAAAAACTAGACTGATGTGGAAAAGACCCGCCGTACAGAACAGGGTTTAACTGAACGTTTGAAACGGAGAAAATCTCCAACAGGTCAAACAGTGAGTTTTTTATGCATTTAGACATGTATGCATTCATGTATGTATGCAAGTTTTTACGGTATGTATAACATATATGTGCATAAAAACAAACAAAAAAATAAATAAATAAATAATAATAATAATAAATAAGCCTTTTTGTGCTAGAATGAAATAACAGCTACTGATTTCCATCCCATCTTGTGATTACATGCAGAAGCTCCTCAATCCCCTAAAGGTCCTATAAACACTGGGGGTCTGTGGACTCCTGGGGCTCCTTAAAGGTACTGTAGGGGGTCCCTGGCCAGACAATGACTTTATACAAATTTGGAAAAATATTACAAAAAAATAAACCTTTTTAAAAAAAATACATCTTTTTAACTTATGATGGGGTCCCCCTGGATGCCTTAGATGCCTGGGTGGGGGACCAGTAAAAGGTTGAAAATCTCTGCTATAGACCATTAGTCTGTTGCATTTAGCCTCAGCTCATGTTCAGAAGTAGGCCATAGTCTGCGCTAAGACGCGAACGAGCGTCTCGATGCCCTTCACTTCCTGCAGAGGGCTGAAGGAGCGCAGAACCGCCGGAAGGTTCTGAGGTTTGGCTCGGCTGGACGGTACCTGCCTCGGCGGGCGGCTCCTCTGTTTGGGCGTGACGCTCGCGCGGGACGAGCGGGAGCCGTGACTCCACCGCATCTGTCCCTTAATTACAGAAAAGGAGGCCAAACGGCAGCCAAAACTGGGCTCAGGTTCAATACTGCCTGGCGAGCCCCTGTGAGGCCAGTCATCAAGGTGAGCCGGGCCAGGTGAGGACATCACACAGGTGAGCCGCGAAGACAGCCACCACCCCCCCCTCTCACGGCCTCATTTGAAGGGGTACAGACATAGGCGATGTCTTATTGGAGATGTGAAGATGGGCGGAGTAAGCCATGTGTAGTGGGCGGAGCTAACCGTGGGCACTGTTGGGACACGCCTAGCAACACCCCCTCCCCCTTCACCACCACTAACCCTCCGCCCAAAGAGCTTTTTAATGACATCACCTTTCAGATTTAAAGCTGCCTGATATATGCTGCTGGCGCAGTGCTCAGTCTGACTGCATGGAGCTGAAGGGTACGCAGGCCACACTGGAGAGAAAGACTGGGAGGGGTGGGGGGGGGGGGGGGGGGGGTGTTACAGGACAGGGGATGGATAGAGGGATAAGGAGGAGAGAGAGGGAGAGAGATAGAGGGACAGAGGGGGAGCAAGAGGGAAAAATGAAAGGACATAGAGAGAAGGAGGAGAGAGAGGGGGAGAGAGGGAGGGAGAAGGAGAGAGAGAGGGAAGGGGAGCAAGAGGGAAAGAGGAAAGAACATAACATAAATATGTTTATGTTTATGAAAGAACATAGAAAGAAAGAAGAGAGAGACAGGGGGAGAAATGGAGGGAGAAGGAGAGAGAGGGAAAGGGAGGGAGACAGGGACAGAGAGACGGAGGGGGAGGGAGAGAGAGGGAGAGGAGGGCAGAGAGAGAGAGAGAGAGAGAGAGAGAGAGAGAAAGGAAACTAACACCCTGTTTCTGAAGTGCTTTGACAAAAAAAGTTTTGGGAGTGCAATTAATCACGGCTTCTGAGCTCTTTAGCACTGGGAGTGGGGGGCGAGGGGTGAGGGAGGAAGCGTGTTTGTGTGCGTGTGTGTGTGTTTGTGTGTGTGTGTGTGTGTGGGGGGGTCGAGCAATTATGTAAGACTCCCTTGTGCTGGAGAACGGAGAACAGGGGTTTATTAACAGTCCCGCAGATACACAAGTGAGGGAAGAAAACACCAGAGGCCTTTAATTGCACCCAGGCTCCAATGCCAAAGCGTGTGTGTTTTAATTGGTTGGGGTGTTTAGGTTTGATTGTGCCATTATCAAGGGTCACGTTACCATGGAAGTTGCATTGTGACCTCAATTCAAGACCTCCGCTGTTGCCCAGTTATCACGTTATCTCTACACACAATATAATGAACAACATTTAGCGTCTTGCAAATAAAAGGGCAAATAGCATTTTTTTAATATACTAATTTCACAGTTTCCCTCAAATTTCTTTATTACTTTAGCCACTAACATTATAATGAGCTTCGGGTATGCGCTTTTATGAACAAACAAAACCTCTACTAGTGCACTAGTACACTGAAACAATAATCTCTACTCCAACATTTTTATGACATTGGAACACCAGGTAATGGACATATAATGAACCGGACCTTTTCTCTCTCCTGGCCGTAAGTGCAGGCAGGTATTTCGTAGTATTCCTGGGATATTGAGTATTTCAATCACGGACTCCTACAAAAGGAAGTTAATGGACAGAACAAGAAGCGGGGCTCACGGAGAAAACCAAAACCACCGTGTTGATCAAAACCAGGGCCGACACAACTGAGCGCGCTCTCTAGAATACAGACTAGAGAAAAAGGCCTAATAGACCTAAATCAAGGGTCTACGGCCCCAGTCCTGGAGAGTCGCACGGTCCGTTGGCTTTTGTTTCTACCTTAAAATCCGTAACCAACATAAGACCCAAGACGCCAGGTGAGGTGTAGCTGCGTGTGTAATCAATGGCTTTAATTAATCAATTAAGGGCTGATTAGCTATGAAAAGCAGCATGGCCCGGGTTTCCCTAGGACCTACATGGAATGAATACTGTGATCTCGTCATTTATTATAAGAGTCATTATTTCCACCTTGCATGTCCATTTAAAAAAAGAATTATTACATAATTATTATTATGCTAATATATACAGTATATGTGATTTCCCCCCCTAAAAGTACATCCTCTTTTCCATTCAGAGGGAAAGCAGAGAGGGTTAGGGCCCGAGATGGGATCACAGTGCAGAGGGTGGGGGATTGAACCCCTTAACCACGCAAGGGGATGCATATATGGGGTTCAGAGTCGACCACCCTACGCACCCCAATTTATGTACTTCTGATATGTCCGGGTTTATTTTAGAGGGAGAAAGCGGAGAAAGAGCAGGAGAGGAGAGAGAGAGAAAGGGAGAGGGCAGAGGGAGAGAGGGGAGGGAGAGGGCAGATGGAGAGAGAGGGGGAGAGAGGGAGAAAGAAAGAAGGAAAGAGAGGAGAGAGAGAAAGAGAAGGAGAGAGAGTAGAGTATAGAGAGTACAGTGAGAGACAGAAACATAGAAAGAGAGGGAAAGAGAGAGAGAGAAACAGACTGAGTGACTAAGAACATCACTGTTATTTCATTCATTTCAACATTATTATTATTATTATTATTAATAATGATACTGTTATTGTTGTTTGTAGTAGGCTACTGTACGCTTCGGCAATGTTTACTGTACGAAGTATTTCATATAATAATAATAATAATAATGCAGAGAGAAAGAGAGAGAGAGAACAGCGTGAGACAGAAACAGAGAGAGAGACAGATAGACAGAGACAGAGACAAAGAGAGAGAGAGAGAGAGAGAGAGAACAGCATGAGACAGAAACAGAGAGAGAGACAGATAGACAGAGACAGAGACAAAGAGAGAGAGAGAGAGAGAGAGAGAGAGAGTAGGGACTGGAAGGGCTTTAAGGACGAGGTGCAGTGAAGGAGAGGGGCAGTTAATCAGCGTCCTTCTCCACAGCAGGAAGAGGAAGTGAGAAAGGGAGCGATAGAGACAGCTCTGCAGTAAAAGCATGGCGCTGAGCAGCAGTAATTAATCTACGCCAGCACACGGCTATTAGCAAGATGACACAACTCCTGGGCGCGGTCCGGGGGAGAAGCCAAACCGCTCTTCTCCTTCCCCCGTTCTCTGATTTAGGAGCCTCCTTCACTTCCCCCGATTTAGACCCCAGACCTCCACCCCTTACCCAACAGGACCAGCATCAGTTCCCATAGCAGCGCCCTCTGCCTTTACTCGAATCTCCACAGGAAATGCGTCTCTACAGCGGTCATAAGGGACGCCACTGGGGTGCCACTTAGATGGCAGGTGGAGAAAGCCGGTTTGGGAATTTTCCCGGATCACTTGGGAACCCCCCTATAGGTCCAGATCTCTCCTGGGCATAGTCCTGTGCTAAGTGCCAGGGAAACTTTAATGGCCTTAGACAAGACCTCAGTTTAACATCTCATCTGGAAAACAGCATCTCCTACAGCACAGTGTCCCCTTCACTACACTGGAGCATTGGGGTTTGTCTGGTTCAGAGAGAATATCGCCCCCTACTTGTTCACCAGCAACTCAGCTTTCCCAAGAGGTCTCCTATCCAGTACTAACCAAGCCCAACACCTGCTTAACTTCTGCAGGAGTGGGGAATGTAATGGAGGTAAAGACGTATAGACACATCTTTCATGTGCAAACTGGTTGCATTGCAATCCATTTAAATAAATAGCAGAGGAGGGATGTCTGTGGTCCCACTCACCAAAACATGGTTACAGGATCTGACAAGAGATATATAACCAAAACAACTTAATATGCTCAGTTTTCAAATATCACTTTAAACACAATTTAAAAAAAATACATGGCAGAAAAATCCATCTGTAATTTTTCAAAAAGAAGTGGATTATGCACTTTAATCCTATTTAAGATAGGCATGGCTTAAAGATGCCTTCTATCGATCAGCGGCGGAATAGGACTCATTATATTTCAATCAGTAAAACATAATGGAATATTGTTGTATTAGCAGTTAGAACTCTCATTGTTGGACGTCAACTCAGCGGGCCACTGCTTTGCCTCTCTCTCAAATAGAACCATAGACTGTAAATAATGTATTTCCTATTTGAGCCGACTGTCTGATTTGATAATTGAACGCCTGTGATAGAACCGAACAATTAGAATGCCAGAACATTCCATTGAACCTGGCAGAGTTTTAAGACTCCTGTTGGCACTTCCTGGTAATTGCACCTTCCAGTTTGGAAAACTCAGAAGGGCCATGAAAGGCTTATTCAGTAATCAGTAGATTAGCCTGGGAGGGGCACTTCTGAAAAACACAGCCTCAGTGAGGTGATTGGCTTTCTGACTGCCTGCAGAAAGGTTTAGCAATAAGAGTAATAGCAGAAGCCGTTTCACATGGGGGGAAAAGAAAAGATGCACTTAGAGTTGGATTTGCCGGGTATAGCGTAAAAAAAAAATCCTATGTATTATTATTATTAATAATAATAATAATAATAATAATAATAATAATAATAATAATAATAATAGCTTCCAGAATATACTGTAATAATAGAGTATGAAACTGGTATGAAGAACAGAGACATGATAGCACTGAAATTTTGAGTTGTTTAAACAGGATTAGTTTGTAGAAAATACTCTTCTTAATTATGATCTAGAAAGACAATCATTCTTGACAGGTGCCCATCTGTCTGCAGTGATACATGGTTGAACCATTTTAACGCGACTTTTCCTCCATTTTATGATTAGCTCTCTCAGCCAACAATTCAGTTTCCCAAAGCTTTTCTTCCAAAGGTCTCTGTCACGGAAAATCAATAGCAGGTCCATATAAATAACATTCATATTAATATATTCATTGCTGCTTCTTGTGTTTAAACCCTATTATATTTTCTGCAGGGAGGCATTTAATCAGCGGAGATTCCGTTTATCGTGAGTTTTTATCAGCTCAGCATGAGGAGGAGGGGCTGATGTGTGGATATTTACAAGTGTAATCAGAGACAGGTACACAAACCAGGGGAATTAAGATAAATAAAAAATTGCAAGGAGGCCCAGCCAGGGGAAATGAGCTCGTAGGAGTTTTACTTACTCAAAAGTGTTCTGAGGGCAGAAAGGAATACGATTGGTCCAGTGAGATGGCCAATGAAATCAGAGAGAGGGGGCGGACCCACGGCTTTTGAAAAAAGGAAGGACATATCGTGTCAGTGCGATGCCAATATTAAGGGAGCAATACATTTCTTGAGGTGAGGGTTTTAAAAAATAATTATTATTATAACTAATTTTAACCGGCTAAATGAGTTTACCTAAGTTTTGGCCAAGTGACTGAGCTTAATTTAGCTAGCTTGCTAGCCGAATAGTGAGCAGTAACGTAAGGTAGCTCTGCTAATGTTCGCTATATAACATTTTAAGGATTTCAATTTTGTAGCTAACTTAATTTGAATAGTGCATTACATCTCGCTAACCCAGTATTACTGTTATTGTATACATAGTACTGCTATGTACCTGCAACAGGCATACTGTACTGCAGGCATATATCATACTCCCCTTGTTTTAGTGTACTGTATACATAGTATTGCTGTACTGATACTAGGGTATCTGCTGCTCTTGGGGCAGACATAATATGGTATAGCAGTTAGGCATTTATAATGCCTACTATGCAGTACTGCTTTTGGGGCAGGACAACTGCACCGCATATATAATGTTACCCTAGTATCAGCCTATGCATGTATACTGAGTAATTCTGCTGCTCTTGGGGCAGCAATACTGTACTGTAGGTATATCATGTTACCATAGTAACAGTGTATTCTATACAGGCTAATGCTGCTATTGGGGCAGCAATACTGTACTGTAGGTATATCATGTTGCCATAGTATCAGTGTACAGTATATGGTTTGAATATAATGATGATGTGGCCTGAATGTCAACAGAAGGAGAGCAATGTGTGGAAATTAATTTCATTCCTGGAAGGTCAGTGTGTAGACTGCAGGTTTTTGCTTTCGCTAATTACCTCAGGCTCATAGAGCTAATTAGCTGGACACAGCAATACCGGCTCACTTGTGGAACAGTTCACAGTACAATGTTTCATAGGTTATATGGACACAAGATATCAAATATATATATCAAATATAAATTACACGCAGTAAATCCCAGCATTGCTTATGGGTTTATGTTCCTGGGACCATTACGCAAGTTGATTTATACGTAACTTGGCAATGAGCGTAGGCTCTAAAACCTCTTTCGGAAGAAATTGCAAACCTTACATAAACGGCAAGCGCCGTGCAAATTTGCAGTAACAACCATATTGCAAAGTAACTTTTCAGTTGAAGCTACAGTATATTTGCTTGACAAACACAGTGTAATATGGAGGAGGAATAAGCACAAGCATACGTATAGTCAAAGCACTGCATGTACATTATAACCTATTGCGAACATAGGTTATTATTACAGTAGGCTACACGTGTGTTGGGTCAGCTTGCCTTCTGTAAGCGTACGCTACCATACGGTGATGCTTCCCCATTTGCTTATTGATTTTTGAATTTCTCTCAAACTATTTATGCGCGTCCAGATTTACATAATTCCACTTTACTTAGGTTGAGGACTTTATGTGATGTGATGTAAATGTCAGATCACATCAGGGTTGATGCTAATTAAATAACTAAGAGCAGAAGTTGACATGAAATACGAAAACGGATTCGACCCTCCTCCCTCCTCATAGAGGGACTGTGGTCAAACCAGAGTGAGTGGTTCTGTTAGTCACTGGTTACTGATATGTTAACTCTGTGAATGTTATACAAATTTGTTTACAAAGCTTAGGCAATGCTTAATGCTCTTTTTCATTATGGATTTTCATGTTGCAGTAACACATTCCTTTTATTGTGTGTATACATTTTCTTTTCCCTTGTTTTAAGAGAACAATACAGAGGCCGCTGATTGAAATGTTGACGACAATATAAAGATTTATTTTATGAATTATACTGATTCCTCCGGGGCAGTAATTCGGCACAGAAATCCGTCAGTATTCCAGCTAGCGTGGCTTTAAAGAAGAGCCACTTTCGGCGAGATTAATTAACAAGATCTATCAACGCCATATTCAGCGTTCGTCAACTGTGAAGATATGAAGACGTGGGGCTAATTATGTATAATTATTAATAATCAGCGGGATTCATTTATAACGGCAGGTGATTTTACGGCAGGATTTCCGGTCTGGTCTGGCCTAATAGCTGCAGTCTTTCTGCACACTCTGGGGGTTTGTTAAGGCCGTTGGGAGAGTGGATGTAACGGTCTCTCTCTCTCTTTGACACTGATGGGGACATCTTTTTTAAAGCTTTAGAACAGGTGACAACAACCTGTCTGCCTCTCTGTCCATCACAAACATGCAAGCCGTCAGAGAAGTGCTCCCCCTCACCCCCAAACGAATGCTCCCAAAATGGCGGTTCAGAGAGACAGCATGCCTCCGTGTTTATTTATTTGAAAACATGGTTTGAAAACACAGAGACATGTTTGAGGGCTATCACCAGGCGCGTGCAAAACTCAACTCTCTGTCATCAGTAGCATCTAAGTGTGGTTTATTCATTCATGAATTATGAATAAACGGCAGCCTTTTGCACAGCCTCAGTCATACATGGGACAGATCTACACAGGCCTGAGCATATTTCTCCCAAATTGGGATAAAAAATTGAAATAGGGGGAAAGTAATTCCTAACACAATGAAAGAATAGCATTTATATAGGAGCTCAAACCTGGCCTTTCAGGGCTGTTGGATTTCTTATTCAGTTAAGGCTCCATGCTGTGGGTGCATGGACATGAGTATGGACATGGGTATGGACATGAGTATGGACATGGGTATGGACATGGGTATGGACATGGGTATGGAAATGAGTATGGACATGGGTATGGACATGGGTATGGACATGGGTATGAACATGAGTATGGACATGAGTATGGACATGAGTATGGACATGGGTATGGACATGAGTATGGACATGAGTATGGACATGGGTATGGACATGGGCATGGACATGAGTATGGACATGGGTATGGACATGGGTATGGGACATGAGTATGGACATGAGTATGGACATGAGTATGGACATGGGCATGGACATGGGCATGGACATGAGTATGGACATGGGTATGGACATGGGTATGGACATGAGTATGGACATGGGTATGGACATGGGCATGGACATGGGTATGGACATGAGTATGGACATGGGTATGGACATGGGTATGGACATGGGTATGGACATGAGTATGGACATGAGTATGGACATGAGTATGGACATGGGTATGGACATGAGTATGGACATGAGTATGGACATGAGTATGGACATGGGTATGGACATGGGTATGGACATGGGCATGGACATGAGTATGGACATGAGTATGGACATGAGTATGGACATGGGTATGGACATGGGTATGGACATGAGTATGGACATGGGTATGGACATGGGCATGGACATGAGTATGGACATGGGCATGGACATGAGTATGGACATGAGTATGGACATGGGCATGGACATGAGTATGGACATGGGTATGGACATGGGCATGGACATGAGTATGGACATGAGTATGGACATGAGTATGGACATGGACATGAGTATGGACATGAGTATGGACATGGGCATGGACATGGGCATGGACATGAGTATGGACATGGGTATGGACATGAGTATGGACATGGGCATGGACATGGGCATGGACATGAGTATGGACATGGGTATGGACATGGGTATGGACATGAGTATGGACATGGGCATGGACATGAGTATGGACATGGGTATGGACATGGGCATGGACATGGGTATGGACATGAGTATGGACATGAGTATGGACATGGGTATGGACATGGGTATGGACATGAGTATGGACATGAGTATGGACATGGGTATGGACATGGGTATGGACATGAGTATGGACATGAGTATGGACATGAGTATGGACATGGGTATGGACATGGGTATGGACATGGGTATGGACATGAGTATGGACATGAGTATGGACATGGGTATGGACATGGGTATGGACATGGGTATGGACATGGGTATGGACATGGGCATGGACATGGGTATGGACATGGGTATGGACATGAGTATGGACATGGGTATGGACATGGGTATGGACATGGGTATGGACATGAGTATGGACATGAGTATGGACATGGGTATGGACATGGGTATGGACATGGGTATGGACATGGGTATGGACATGGGTATGGACATGAGTATGGACATGAGTATGGACATGGGTATGGACATGGGTATGGACATGGGTATGGACATGGGTATGGACATGAGTATGGACATGAGTATGGACATGGGTATGGACATGGGTATGGACATGGGTATGGACATGAGTATGGACATGAGTATGGACATGGGTATGGACATGGGTATGGACATGAGTATGGACATGGGCATGGACATGAGTATGGACATGGGTATGGACATGGGCATGGACATGGGTATGGACATGAGTATGGACATGAGTATGGACATGGGTATGGACATGGGCATGGACATGGGTATGGACATCGGTATGGACATGGGTATGGGACATGAGTATGGACATGGGTATGGACATGGGTATGGACATGGGTATGGACATGAGTATGGACATGGGTATGGGAGGGTTCCATCTCTATGCGGCTGGCGGGTGGGCCTTTTAGGCCGTGCCACTGTGCGTCTTTACCGTGTTACCACAGCCTTTCAGTCATCATTACCAGACAGTTGGACCGTGGCAAACATGCCCGTTGGACAGAGATAGCCGCGGAGAAAGCCAAGCAGCAGGAAATCTATGCCAATGTCACATGACCAGCCCCTGTCATCTCATCTTCCGGGACCAATATCGATTGGTTTAATTGGCTGTCAATCACTTGAGTGGACTGGGCAAAGTGCAGGTTTACTCAAGAGCTGACTAATGAGAATGTTCAGACTTCAGAGCCACAGTGCAAAAACTGCAACTGGGTGCGTAACCGTGGAGAGCATGGTAGACTGGTGGGTAGACCAGACAAAGGGTCAGTTAATATTCAAAATGTTCCTGATCACACTGCGTGCATATGCTCTTTTAACACCAGAGGGGGGCGCTAGGGTCATCAATCAGAGCTATCTAAGTTCAGACATAAAAAAACGAACCTCATTAGGCTTATTTGGAACTTAGCGGGGCGTAACGAATGGCGATTTGCTAGTAATTTGTGCTTAATGTAAACATAAATGATGTAAATGCTCAGAAGGCCTGATGCTCTGTGGAACGTGGACATACATACTTTTTTTCTATGTGGACTGACTCCCGTTCTGTAGAATAAAGAACCTCCTGAATTTAGTTTTTCTTCGTATACTTTCTCTTTAAGTTCCGCTGGAATATAATACTTTTTGAGTCTAACGCCTAATAATGGCTTTCTGTAATGGTGGAGAGTGTTATTCCTGTAAAAGTGGAATTGTGCATCATAGCAGCAGTAACAGGTTTGTAATGTTCACAGTAAATAGCACTTGTCAATAAGCCCCATCAATTAAAAACACATGCATTTGCTTCTCACAGAATGAGTGATGACATTTTATGTTATTGAATAAAAGCCCGTGTTCTCTCCTTTCAAAATGTATAGGGTGGGTGGTCTGTACCATTTTTAATTTATTTTTGATTTTTCCTCTCCATATTTCACTTATTTCTTAAGGACCCCAGCATGCAAGGCAGGCAATTATGCATTTCTGGCTTTTCTAAAAATATGGTTGCTAATTGCACTCTTTTGACGGCTGAAACAGAAAGTACCAGTTCAGAGAACACACTCAGGGCGTACAAATGCAATCAAACTGTCATCACGTCTCTCACAATATTGTCCCTGGTTCCACCAATCTGTTTACTCATATTTTTAGATGTCTTTTTTTTCATAATGATAAGTTATAGTGCAATTAAATCAGTGGGCGCTGCTGGATGGCTCATTCGGCTAAGGCACCACACTGGTGCATGGATGAGCTTTGTGCCCTCGGATCGAATCGGGACCGTGCCAGAGGCGACTGTGGCCGGTAGCTCCATAGTGCGACGCGTAATTGGTGATTGAGTCGCCCAGGGAATGGGCGGGTTCAGTCGGATAGGGTTCTGTGTGCATTGCTATATAGCGACCCCTGTTGGTCAATCATTCGCTCGTTAAAAAAATTATTTTCATTACTGTTAATGCAATAATAATAATAATAACAATAATCTTGCCATCATTGTGTTTCTATATTTAATAAAATATTTGTTCTAAAAACAAACACGCAAATGTGTCATTGAGGTAAAGATGGGGGGAGAGACCAGAGACTGAGGGGCCAGATAAACATGAACAAATATATTTACATGGCCCAGGCCCTTTGTGGGAAAAATTAAGAAAATGTAATCATTGATTATTTAAATGTTTATGCCACGTTCATGTCTTAAAAATATATATTTAAAAAACATTCCAGTTTCCAGTAAAGCTGAACATCGCTCACGGAGCCCAGAGCTTCCGGGGTCTCTATGGAGACGGAATGTCGCTTAAACTGTCCTGCTAATTTAATTTGGAAGGGTTTTATGTTGGAAAAATCCCCTAGAGGCACTCAGATAAGGGGGAAGCCTGGTAATATGGACACAGCGTTAGGTGTAATAGACTCAACAACAGCTGCTATGTATTCTTTCAACACAAGGCTGTCAGGTTGCCGTTTAAAATTCTGGTCTCATCCAAGCCATTCCGGGCAGAGCAGGATTGGGAAGCTGGGAAAGGCTAATTGATTGGGGAATATATGTGCATATGTATAGTCTCTCTCAGAAACACACACACACACACACACACACACACACACAGACGCAGACACACACACACACACACACACAAATGGCTAATGCACCACCAAGCTTCAGAACACTTCGGACTACATGTCTAACTGATATCAGTATGCTGCTGTTTAAGTGTGTGTGTGTGTGTGTGTGTGTGTGTGTGTGCGTGCGTGCGTGTGTGTGTGTGTATGTGCGTGTGTGTGAGAGAAAGAGAGTGAAAAAGTGTGTGTCTGTGTGTGTGCGTGAGAATGTAATTTTGTGTGAGGCATGATTGTGTGTATGTGTGTGTGAGAGAGAGAGAGAGAGAGAGAGAGAGAGAGAGAGAGAGAGAGAGAGAGAGAGAGAGAGAGAGAGAGAGAGAGAAAGAGAAAGAGAGTGTGTAGGTGTCTGGGTAGGCCAACTCAATGTGTTATGTCAAGATAGGCTCATCATTCTGTTGCCTCAGTGATGAGCCTGTCATGTGGGTTTGTGACATTTCAAGGCCCATAAACTCACTGACACTGGAACTATATTAGCCTAATCCAAAATCCCTTTCTCCAAGCATCAGGCCGTACCATTACAAATCTAAACCTTAAACAGGGACACCAACAAAAAACAACGTCCTTAAATGCTCCCGGGCTAGTGGAGCATTTATCGCTTGGGTTTGGGATGATGTCAGCGTTTACAGTAGAGTTCTACTAGCGGGATGGGTTTTGGATGATGTCAGCGTTTACAGTAGAGTTCTACTAGCGGGATGGGCTTGGGATGATGTCAGCGTTTACAGTAGAGTTCTACTAGCGGGATGGGCTTGGGATGATGTCAGCATTTACAGTAGAGTTCTAATAGGGGGATGGATTTGGGATGATGTCAGCGTTTACAGTAGAGTTCTACTAGTGGGATGGGTTTGGGATGATGTCAGCGTTTACAGTAGAGTTCTACTAGCGGGATGGGCTTGGGGGGAACGTGGTGAATATGTGCAGCTGCACCCTACGGCGGCTTCTTACCCGCACGGCTCAGAGTCCTCAGTTATTCTTAAAGTCCTCCCATGGAGCAGAGCAGAGCAGAAGAAACCACAGAGAACAGAGACCTCCTAGGGCCTGGGCCTCCCTGACCCACAATGCCCTTCTTCACCTCTACACTGCATAAAAAGCTGCGTTTATGCGGTGGACACTATGGTGCACAAATCTGACAGCGGACTGTATCTGGCCACTTGTGGATGTACAGTATGTCTGCTGTCAGAAACGGACATAATCTCATGCACGGTGGTGTTCTTCTCCAGAAATTTGTCATAAATTACCAGACATGGCCGTCCACCTCTCTTCATCGGGAATTTCCGAGTCCAGAAATCCCTGATCGCTGACGCGGCTGGGGAGTGCGCAGAAGTTTCTGGAAATATGCGCGTCGACGCGGAAAAAACCACCGCTCACGACCGAATTTCACACGCCAGATTTCACTGAAATTTAACGGGTTGGACGTCTTCCAGAAACTCCTCTTTTCATGCAGTGCTACCAGGGTGTGAAATTAACACCTGCCCCCAGTCAAGTGTTGAAAACATTTTGATTGTGACGGGTAAGATTTTGATTGTAACGGGTAAGATTTTGATTGTGACGGGTAAGATTTTCTACTCTAGCAGCCACTTTGGCCGGTAACCAACCAGGTTGTGTTATATTGTAAAAGGTAATGTGGCTGGTAAAATGTTGAAAATGGCTGGTGATTTTTAGAAAGTTAATTTCATGCCATGAGAGCTACACCTGTCAAACCTCCATCCTGCAGGATGGCTACACTGCACAACCAGAGATGTTATTAGCAAACGGAGATAAAACTAAAGACCAAGGTCCCAGACATGGGAACAGATCTCTCTTCTAACTTCAGCTTCCAGTGGTGTAACGTCACCTTCCGTAGCAGACCTTCACGTGCGCTACCCAGGCAGAGGGGGGCGTGGCCAAACACTACAGCTTTAGACAGTGAGGCTCTATGAGCCCCGTAATTGGTGGAGCCTAGTGTGTGCTGTGCTATCAATCACCTGACTCAGCAAAACCAATCAAAAGTTTTGGTCCCCAAAAGCAAAGTGTTCAGCTGAAATTGTTATAAAAATTGATTTAGATGCAAGGAGCCTTGTCCATCAAATGAGTAATATTGCATTTTATTGTGAAAATATGTCATATGCATATTTTGGCCGAAAGGATAAACTTTTAAGAAATATGGAATAATTTGTACAGATAGAGGGATTTTCTGTCTCTTTTTTAATTTTTTTAAAAACTTTTGGTGAGCAATCAGAATTAAATGAGTAACTAAATAAAATAAAATCCAAAACTAGCATGCTACTAAACCTTATCAGCCACAAACAGCTGTATAAAAAATGAAAACCATCACAATCCTCTTATCCTTTGTAAGAATGACTCGTCATTTCAGCGTGAGCTCAAATTTAGAGCCCTTCACCTGGGTCCCTTTACCTTTGGGTCCCTTTACCTGGGTCCCTTTACCTGGGTCCCTTTGCAGATACTAAGGCTCACAGGTTATAGGGGCATAAAGATAAAGTTATAATAAAAATAAAAAAAGAATACGTGCCTCTTTGATAAAGAGAAACGGGGGTCTACATGCCAGACAGCTACACACAAGGAGATAAACAGGGTCTACATGCTAGACAGCTACACACAAGGAGATAAACAGGGTCTACATGCCAGACAGCTACACACAAGGAGATAAACAGGGTCTACATGCTAGACAGCTACGCACAAGGAGATAAACAGGGGTCTACATGCCAGACAGCTACACACAAGAAGCTATTAATCCCGCTCCTTAGATCGCCCAATAAAATCTCCAGTAAGCCTGATACCGGATATGACCCTCCCGGTTTTCCCTATCGGCTCCTCGGCAGTGAAGGCTGGCTGTGTCTGAGTGATGCTCTTATCTGGATCGATACTCCCAGACCATGGTCTGATCCTCCATTGGGATGCATCTCTCCCTCACAATGAGAACATTGCTGCAATTGCATATATTCCCACTGGTTCACACCTTTATCACCCACCTTTAAAATGGCGTCTTCATATTCACAGCTCAAAGATGCTGCTGTGCTGGGCCCCCCCCCCCCGTCACCTGTCAAACTGCTTGTAAGGAAAACTAAATGTGACAGTCAAAGTTAAGGGTCATTGTTAGATGGGGCACAGGCCTTGAAAGAGCTTGTTTCCAAGCACAAGTTCAACAGTAGGGCTGTAGCTCCAAATGAGAGACTTTGGGTTGAGGAAGGCCAACGTTTTGGAGTTTTTGTCAAGGAGTGGTTCAGTAATGATGTAATACAAGAAAGCTAGAAAGCTTGCTGAAATAAAAAAAATAAAGGCTCACTGAAATAAAGGTTTGTTTTTTTTGTAACTTGCTAACTAAATGAGTCTGTTATCAGTAGCAATGCTACTGCCATCAACAAGTTCCACTCTTTGGCCATCACCAGTGGCAGGCTCCTCTAAAGGCTAAATCCACAGACAACAGAAACCACGGTAAAGTCCTTATCCTGTCAAATAAATAAATAAATACAAATAAATCTTTTAGGCGAGAAGAAAACCTCCACTGTGTTTGAGCTTCTGTTACTTTAGTTCAGTAATACTAAATTCTGACTCTTCTGGAAAAACAAACTCCTAAAGGTTACCTTACAGAAGAGACCAGGATTATACCAGTTAAAGGGGTTCAAGAACCAGTAACCATTTTATTTTCAAGCTTGTGTTCAAAATAGGTGGCGCTCGAGAAGAGGTTTTAAACGGTACTGCATCACCTGTAAGCCTGCATGCAAACTGGAGAGGGTCATGGGACGAGCCCATTGATTGACTGATTACAAAAGTTTCCTCAAAGCATTTGGTGGTGAGATACACAAGCAACAATCCTGTTATGATTCTATTATTAATTAAGCAGAACAGGGAATAACATTAGAGCCCCCCATAGGGGGAGGAGAATAAACCAGAGTTTATGGATTTTTGATGATTACATCAAAGAACGGAGCCTACTTCTCAAGGTATGACTTTTTAATAGGTGCTCTGGAATGCATCACCTCAGCTGGCGTAAACAGGCGAGAGTTTTAAAGGGGAGATTCAAGCATCGGCCTCTCTCGAGTTCTGAATGACTACATTTCCCATGGTGCCCACAGGATTTTAACCACTTCCCATTATGGGACTGTGGTTTTCTGATGTATTCGGCACACAGCTGAATACAGAATCTTAATTTTTATCAAAAAGTTTTTAGTTTTTTTTCTCCCTCAAACCCCAGTGTTATTTTCCTTCTCAGAAACTTTGCTTTATAGAGTGTAGCTATTGGCTTTTGTTGCATTTGTTGTTTATAAATACACCAAGATTAATAAATGCAATAATAAATATTCATATTTTTGACAGAAACATATATAATATATCAAACCATTAATTTTAATTTGATTATACCTTACACAATGCACGCTTTCCCTCAGTGGAACAAGGCCTTTACCCAGAAGGTTGCAGGTTCAAATCACAGATACAGTTACTGGCATAATATTGGAATAAGAGAGGGATTCAGTACTGGAAATCCTCACCTAGTTTATGTAATAGATGTCTAATATGAAATGCAATATTTACAGGCGTTCTTGGCTAAGCACTGGCACGTGAATTTTCCCACGGTTTCCACAGCAGTTGCCATGGAAGCCATAGCGCCGTTGGGAAAAAATGCAAGCCTAAAAGGCAGAGTTGCCATAGTGTCCTCAGTAGCTGGTTTCAAGCTAGTTTTCTGCTCTCTGGGCCCAGTTCCT
>CM056378.1:124060856-124078356 GCA_029718625.1 Synaphobranchus kaupii
ACGCACACACACACACGCTCACACACCTTGCTGCAGTTACTCTGGTAAGGGCAGTCTCTCAGGGCCCTCATTAGGAGAGGTGTTAGACCGAGGGCCTGCATTGCAGTCATGAGCAGGAGACATTTGATTACATTTTAAACAGCCATCGCTTAGCTTAGCTTTTCTCTCCACACCCCCTTCTATGGCATTCAAACAGAGCCAGCTTGCGCTATAAACAGGCAGTTAGTTCTGCACAGAGCACAGTTAGCCTGTTTCAGTGGGCATAGAGGGGTTTGTAATGATACCATTTAGGCATTTGGGGGGGGGTCAGTTGGTGCTTTGTGAGGATTTAAGGTACAGACAGATGGAACCTGAAGCACTGTTTTTGTTTTTGTTGTTTGTTTTTTTCGTCTTTCTGAGTTCTGGGTGATGCGCAAGTTCAAAAGGCCAGCAAGATTGTGTGTTGCTTTAGAAACTGTGCCTCTACCCTCATGGTGGTTGCCGGTTTGATACCCTAGGTAGGGACACCTTTGACAGTTGTTGTACCCTTGAATGAAATGCCTCATCTGAATTTATTGAGTATATATGCAGCAGCATGAATAATATAGTATAAATATGCTAAATAAGATAGGCGTCCTAGATAATGGTCCCCATTTCACAAATAAATCATAACAACAGTGAGAGGTCAAACGTGAAAGATTACGGCAGATATATTCCAAATCCCCGACGTGTTTTTCGACAAGGACAAGGTCAGTCTGATCAATGTTTGAAAGCAAAATCCACCATCGGAGGTATTAATGCTTAGATGTAAGGGTGGTATCTCCTGTTAAAATGAGCATTCTGGTAGAACAGAACATCCTCAGCTTTATATAAAAAAAGACACAAATCTTAGCCAACCCTAAAACTGCTCTCCAACAGTTTTTGTTTTGTCTTGCTTGATTAACAGGTACACCAGCCAGCTGAATAATTTATACCCTTTGGCAGGTAATTCCCTTTCTCATAATTAGACCTCATTCCGGAGCATTCTCTTTCTTCATATCATCTTCAGATTTTCAAGCGAAAAGACAGAGTTCACTTTAGCAAAAGCTTTTCAATCATTTTCAAAGAGAAGGCTTTTAAGTTGCGCAGAGGTAAATCCTCATTGTATAAAGTTTGAGGACAAAACTCAACAAACGCTAAAGAACAAACACTTTCCGTTTTCCTGAGAAACTTGTGAGACGAGTTTGAGGTTTTATGAACCTTGCTGTGGGCGGAGCCAATGTGGGCTGTCAATCACAGACTCACATGAGCCATACAAATGAGCTCAGTCTCTCTAGGGGAAAAACTTTTTTTTTGCTTGGTTGTGATCAGATAATTTTTTATATTGCATAATGGCTCCATCTTTAATGTCCTTCTGGAGACTCACTCCCCTAAATCAGTAAATGTATCCTGTTGTACCTTTTGAGCAAGGTACCTACTCAAAGGGCCAACCTGACGTGCTTCAGTAAATATTCAGCTGCATAAGTGGATTATGTAAAGAACGTAGGCTGTGTAAGTCACTCCGGATAAGGACAAATGCTAAATGCTTCACCGAATGACATTGTTGTGATATAGTTCAATGCCTGTTTAAAAAAAAAACACGTTAAGTAAATCCGGACATTGTGAATTTTGCCTCATAGTCATTGTTTGGTTTGAAAATACAAATTTGGTGAGTACAGAGGAAAAACAACCAGCAGCACTCCCAATACTTTTGCATTTAACTGCATATCCTTGTTGGAGGTGTTACATAGGAAGGTCTTCAGGTTTAAAGCTGTGGCCTGCTACTGCCCACAACTCAGGGGAAAAGCTATGATTGGATCAAAGAACTTACAACTCAGACCAGGAACTAATCATTCTCTTGTCCTGACTCTTGTGAGATGACATCACCGTTTTGACTTGACTCACGGCGTGACCTTCTAAGACTGCTCTCAAGCAGAGAAAGCTAAGCAAATAAAATCAATTCTCAGGGTCGTGTAATAAGCAAGCAATCAAGTTAAGAAATCAAACGCAAACAAATTATATGAAATGAAGGGCATCTGAGGACTGGCGCTGATTTTACACTTATTAATCGCATGGCTGTTAATCAAGCAAATCTCAAAACAAACAAACAATTGTGAAGGGAAGTTTATCAGTTGAAAGGTGGGATTATGAAATTGCGTAGTGCATAAAACTTTAATGTGTCAGAGAAAATGTTAGGTGAGGTCCGCCATCCGCTGAATCATAAAGCAACAGAAATCAAAGGACGTTTCCAGAGTCAAGACTGCTGCATGTGCGCACTCTGCCTTTGATGTCCCACACCAGGTGAGCCATTCTATACCTGAGCGCTGATTGCCTACACAGTGGCCACGCCCACTTTATTCAAAGCCCTTTCTCTCACTTTTATGATGCGTTACGCTCAAATGCGTCCCCTCTCTCTGCAGTGCCCTGCTTTACCCCATCGTTTCATGGGTACCCCCTTTTTCGCTCCAGGGGATCTGGGGATGTACCGCATATACGGGTCTGTAGATTGCGGACCGGGGGCGTGGGGGGGGGGGTGTTGGGACGACCGCCAACTCTAATGCCACCGACCATCACGGACGCAATGCGTGGATTTTTATTCTGTTTTCCCCTTGGCTTGGCGCTGCCCATGTGACTGTTGCCCTTGGCGACCGCCCTTGTTGCCAATGCCTACAACCGAATCAACATGCATGCATGTTGCACACACAGGGTATCAATGACCAAGCATTTCAAAGGAGGTTACAGCTGAATGCTTCCACAGGTGACTGAGAATTACGTTACATTACAGGCAGTTTGGCAGAAACTCTTATCCAGAGCTACTTACCCATCTTATCGTCTTTTAATCCATTTTTTACTTGAAGTCATTCAGATTGACAGTTACACTGAAAAAACAAAAGATAAGTCAATCTCAACAAGTATTTTAGTCTTATATTTAGACTTTAAATCTTATTTCTTTGTTGAACAAAACTAGAATATTGCCAATGAGGTGTATATGCTTGGTCTCATTACAAGACTAAGACACTTGTTAAGACAGACTTTTTTTGGTAGTGTACAACAGCTGTAGCCTATCTGGGAATTGAACCCACAGCCTTTGAGTTGCAAACCCAGTCCTCTAACCATTATACTGCCAGCCGATTGAGCGCCTTTAAGGAATTCCCACTGGATATGGTAATTATTGAATGTCATCATACAATTAGAATGTTAAGAATGTGTTTCTTACCGTTAATTTACTGCTTTTATTTTCTGTTCGCTTAGGGAGGCCGCTGCCTCGTGAAATAACGCTCAACTGCCGCAGATTCCCCAGAGAGTACGGGCCAGTACCGTGAGTCAGAGAAGGCAAGGTAGGAGAATACAAGCGCTTTAATGTAAATGTTCCTTTTAACTAAAATGGCTCAGCCAGTTCACATTATGTATGTAGCACAGACAAATGCCCCATGGGAGTTATAGATACCCTATAAGACCAGGCTTGACATGGTGTTGCAGGTCCTCCAGACAGTAGGCCAAACTATGATGCCAGATGTGGTAAATGGCCTTTCCTTGTGATCAAACGCTCTTTTGTTCTTATACTCCTATTCAAATGCAAATGTAGTGAATTGAGGTTACATTAGTACACCTAGCGGCACTGCTATGCACTATAGCAAAGGTAGGCAATCCCATTCCTGCAGGAGCAGTGCGTATGCAGGTTCTCGTCGTCACCGGTTACATGTATACTGGCCAAATTAGCTAATTAGCACAATACACTTGTGCTGGTCTTCAGCAGTCAGTCATGATGAACTTATGATGAAATGATATAGCAGAAATATCAATGACTTAACGATTGGGCTAATTTAATAACTAAGAGCCGAAGTTTGGCATTAAATCCGGAAAACAGATACGGCTCTCCTTGGACACTCCTTGCACTGCAGTGGCTATTACAATTTAATATCTGCTTCTTTCACCGCTTTTTAATACCAATAGTCTCCGTTGTGAGGACCCAGAGCACTGTGTGTATGTGTGTGTATGTGTGTGTGTGTGGGGGGGGGGGGGGGGGGGGGGCATGAGTCTATGGCGGTGTTGGGTCTTGGCGGTATTACACTTCCTCTGAATGTGTATGGGGCACGTACAGTGCGAAGCAGCGCCTGAAACGTCCTCAGGGCCGGGGGCTCAATTACGCCAGAGCGCCCCTCAAACCTGAGCTATGAGTCATACTCTCTGAGGGGGAGGGGTCAGTATGCGGGGGGAGGAGGATTCTCAGTATCGGCATGGCAACAAATTATTAATAAGCCAGTGCTTGAGTGGGACAGGTGAGTTTCCGGGGACAGGTGCACCTGCGCTAACCAGGTACAGAGCCCAGGGGGGATGTGGGATATAGCCTCCCTTTCTTTCTTTACTTCCTTCTCTCTTCTTTTTGCCTTTTTTTTTCTTTCACCACTCGCTCTGGGGAGATTAACCCTTTCTGTTCCAGTGTTTCCAAGCCTAGATTTCATTACTTCATGAGATTTCCTCTTCTTCTATAATAGGAGTGGGGGAGTTGGGCTGGATGTAAAGGCGAATGTGATATGGTGAGGGACTATGTACAAGGCTGCTGGCAGCTGAGTTTGCCAGCACCTGATGCTAATTCGAGCCGCGCGCCAGGGAACGTACGTGCGGTGCATGACAGCCGTGGGATTTATAAGAGAGAGCGCTCGGTATAAATCTAACTCTTGCACTCACTACTTGTTCACACTGCTGTCTCCTGCAAGTGACAGGATCAGGCTCAATGCCCATAGAGCAAAATCTTTTTTTTTAATACAACCATATTTTATTCATTTTATCTTATTTATTACATTTCTTTTCATTTTCATCCCCAAAATTCGGAGCTGATAATCGCGTCTCTAAAGTCACGTCTGTGGTCCCCCACCCCATAGCACAGGTACCCTTCTGACACACCTGTTCCCCGGCCATACCTGATAGGTGACATAAGAGTGCAGGTTAGCAGAGATGAGAGCTGAAGTCTGACTCCTTCTTCTGCCCCGACTCCAGCACTTTTACCCATAATGCCAAACATCTGATTAGGTGTAGCCTACCTTTCTTCTTCTGTGTTCAGAGCCTGTGCTTCTTTGATCTTGTTTGTATAATGTAGTTTAACCCTTTGAAGAGTGGGTTTTTGGAATGTCAGTGTTCTAGAACTCCACTGCTTTCAGTTTCCAGTAGTGATTCTTACATCAGCATTAGAATGTTCCTCAGTTTACACCTTAAAGCGGTAATAAACACTCATATTTTGAGTTATAAAGCCGAATATCTTGTCCCCATTTCACAAATCACATATATCCTATTGATAAAAAAAACTAAAATGTAATTAAGCTGTGCCACCGCATTTTGTGTCAAAAAAGAGGCATTCGCTGAAATCCAAACGTAAAAATTTCCTTTGAGCCACGCCCCTATTTGTTACATGAAAAAAAGGTAAAAACCTTTTTCCACGTAAGCAAGTCAACGCCCCATCTCTCATCTTCTTGATTGATGGGTATTCAAACTGCGCAAATTAACTTTAGCCCTTTAATTTCAAACGGATTTCCCCTTGCTGGCTCCGCCTACGTGCCTATGACACATTACCGAATGGATCTATCGCCCCTCCCCCCAACTGTAACTCCTCCCTCCTCCCCTCTCCCGACTGTGCTCTCACTCAAGCCAAAGATTTTAGATATGAGCCAATTCGTGTCTTTTGAAATTGTTATGTGGGCGGAGACAGACAAAAGCGGTCTGTATTACCCCTTTAAAGGGTTAATGCTCATTAGCGTAGTTTTGTTCTTGTTTCTATAACTTAGTTTAATGGTCAGTAGGGTAGTTAAATGACCCGTTGTAGCCTACTTGCTGTCTCTCTTGGGACTATTCTTTCCCCCACCGGGGAATTTCTGCGCTTTTAATCCGTGATGTTAGTACTTGTGTTTGCATTGTAAATCGCTCTGATTAAGACCATCTGTTTAATGGCAGTAATGTAACAGTAAAAGGAGATGTACGTCTCACACTGATGACAGCTGATATTGTCTGGGTAGCTCTGGGAGGAATTCACCAACAAGCCAAGGAACCCTGTTTGACGTTGGCTGTGTTTATACATGAAGATTGAATTGGACCCAAATCAAATTTTATAAGCATCTGATCCGATTTCCTTGAAGTCTAAGCAGCAAATAATCACGTTGAATTGTATTTATAAACTGCGATTTTCAAGCGCATACAAAATGTGGTCCAAAATCTGAGACATGGTCGCGAAGACTTGCGTCTAACCGGTCAAATTAGATTTAGTATCAAATTAGAATAAAAATCATCTCACTCTCCTCCACCATTGATGCCATCTTTGCATTGCAGTGAGCCAAATGCTGTCCCTACTGCCATTGCTGATAATTTCCATAAAGAGAGAGAGAGAGAGACATTAATCCTCCACAGCGGACGACCTAGCTAACCGCGTTTCACAACAACCTGCCACAAATCATCAGCACCGCCAGTCAAACTACACACGCTTATTACGACATTATTATTATTATGTTATTTATGGACAACCAGCACTGCCATTTTAGTGAATGATCAGAAGCCAGCAGCTTGTCTGAACACGTCTCATGTAAGCACTGGAATCTGGCCGCTTGTAAAAATTATTGCGTGGACAGTCGGCCAAAAAAGATCGGACTTCAAAAAGAAATCAGATTTGAGTAATAACTCCCTATCTGTGGTGAGGTGAGGCCAGTCCTTTCGTAAACCCAGACAAAGAACTGTGCTTCGTAAAATCAGGTCAGATGTTCACCTGGAAGGAAAAGAAGGCAGTCATTATGTAATAGCTGGGATTAAATCAACATCTGTTCTTAACTTTGTGTGACAAACCAATAATAATAATTATTATTTTCCTTCACAAACAGTTTGGCAAGTTCATCGATCACTAAAGCTAAACTTTCCGCTAACTGTGAGCAAAATAATGCAACAATAATGCAATTGGTCTGTTGATAGAAAACAGGCCACGCTATTTGACTGGCACCACAATGCACAATGCCGCAAACGCAGTCTGTTTTTTTTTTTTTTTGCTTGGATATTTCCATGGAAATACAAATAGAAATAATCGATTTAGAGAAACACAGAGGAAAAAAAGCCCTTTTTGTGGAAGCTGAAAAATCAGAAACACAGGGTGTTAGTTGTTCTCTCTTTCTCCCTTTCGCTCTCTCTTGTGCACTCTCTCTCCTTACTAATATTTATCTAGAATTCTTTTTCTCTCACAATTTTGAATGCCTATACTCATATTTCTCGACTCCACTTTCTTCTTCCAGCCCTCACACTCCTGAAATAAAACCCCCCGCTATTGTTTCTCATTGTAAGTCACTCTGGATAAGAGCTTCTGCCAAACGGCAGTAATGCAATGTGTAGGGTTATGGCTGAAGTAGAGCCTGGCTGTGTGCATCCAGCCCAACACATTCAAGCCAACATTCTGCATGTGTTTCTCCCCCTCTCTCTCTATCTCTCTCTCTCTCTCTCTCTCTCTCTCTCTCTCTCTCTCTCTCTCTCTCTCTCTCTCTGCAGTCCAGCTGGTGAGATACACAGTCACTGCATTAGAGGACATTTAGCATGGGGCTCCTAACAGACTAGCCGCGGGGGGGGGGGGGGGGGGGGGCTATGCATTGTCCTACAGAATTCCCAAAGCACCACAGGTAGCACTGGGACAGGTGGGATGTGGATGTGATTGAGTAACATGGGGCATCAGCACTACGCCACAGACTGGAACACATACAGACACACACACACACACACACACACACACACACACACACATACACACATGAATAGGGTGGTCAGGGAAGAGGGTGATTGTGGGTGTTTGTGTGCATATGTGTGTGTGTGTGCTCTTGTGTCTCACACACACACACACACACACACATACACACTTTCTCACACACACACACACACACACACACACACACACACACACACACACACACACACACACACACACA
The DNA here is from genome assembly GCA_029718625.1 of Synaphobranchus kaupii. Taxonomy (NCBI): domain Eukaryota; kingdom Metazoa; phylum Chordata; class Actinopteri; order Anguilliformes; family Synaphobranchidae; genus Synaphobranchus; species Synaphobranchus kaupii. Next base: position 124,068,797 of record CM056378.1, read on the forward strand.
CACACACACACACACACACACACACAATTAACCTCTTCCCTGACCACCCAATTCTCAGCATCTTTGAGCTCAATTTATCCTATTAATCGCAGTCAATCCCTGTTAGTTATATAGACATAACCACAATATATATGTTTATAGAACAAGTATGCATGGACAGTAAGTAAGAATGTATGTAGGCTATGTATGTACATACATACTGTACACACGTATGTCTCGAGAAGCATTACAGCTGAGCTGATATCTACTGATAGTTATAAATGGGCCAGACCCAAGGGAGGCAGAGATGCTACAGAGCATTTACAGCGGAGACAGTTCTTAAACTGTTCTATGTGATTAACAAGCCGGCCGGTTTAAGGAAGGATCCTCCATTAGCTGCCCATTCCTTTTTAATTTCTTAATTGTGTCTAATGTGGTAATTAAAACAACAAAATCAGAGACAATTCAGCTAATTTGGCTGAAATAAGCTCATACTCACAGTGTCTGATGGACTTTCTGTGAATTGCTTACTGCTGTAAATGACTGTGTGTGGAAGCTTGGAATCTGTTTGTCAGAAACAGCGCCCTCTGGGTGTCATTATCACTATTGCATCTTGCAGATGTTACAAATCTAATGATGAGAAATCTAATGATGCAGTTGGTATGTGTGTGCATTTGTGCATGCAGGTGTGTGTGTGTGTGTGTGTGTGTGTGTGTATGTGTGTGTGCACGCAGTGTGTGCGCAGGTGTGTGTGTGTGTGTGCGCATGCGTGTGCGTATGTGACCGTGTGTATGTGTGTACGTGCGTGTGCGTATGTGAGTGTGTGTGCAAGTATGCATGTTTGCATACGTGTGTGCGTGTGTGTGTATGTGTGTGTGCATGTGTGTGTGTGTATGTATGTGCGTGCGTGCGTGTGTGTGTGTATATGCATGTTTGCATGTGTGTGCATGCAGTGTGTGCTTGCTTGCATGCGTGTGTGTGTGTGTGTGTGTGTGTGTGTGTGTGCGTATGTGAGTGTGTGTGCATGTATGCATGTTTGCATGCGTGTGTGCATGCAGTGTGTACATGCATGTGTGTGTGTGTGTGTCCTGTGTATTCACTCTATTATGTGACTCTTGGTTAGTGCCTTTACCTTTGTATGGGTGTGTATTTGTGCCACAGATTCCCTGTATTTGTTTTATAACAATAGGTGTAAAACTGCTGTTTAAAGCAGTCACACAAGCTTGAATCGAGTAACGCAAGCTTGAATCAGACTTCTGCCCAAGCTATGTTTAGTCCTGCCTATAAAAGAAAGCGTGTTTCTCTCCCAGGCTTGTAGAAACCTCACTAGCTGCTCTGATAGGATTTTAAATCCTGGGATAAGAGAGCCAATGTACCACCAGGAGAAACAACCAGGCGAAGCAGGGAGGGAGGGAACAATAGTGCAGCAGATTTAACTTCTCCCAATTAACTGCTTTCTTTCATTTCCTTTTTATTTCTTTCAATTCAAAGCTCACTGTAGGAAATATACTGAAGTAGCCTATGATGACTGGCCACATTCACTGTGGCTAACCATCCCTAGCTTTTCAGCAGGAGTCATACTCTGCCATGCAGGCTATTAATGCTATGCTATGCTAATAATGCTGGATGAAGGTGGTTGCTAAATGTTAGTCAACCTTATTAGTATTTACATGACAACTTTCATCTACAATCAAAGTGCTATGCAGGGTTGGGGCCAATTCTGAATTGCATTAAGAATTGCAAGTAAATCTTTGAATTTGAATTGAAAAAAGGTGCCAGGATATGAAATTTGAATTTTAATGAAAGGAAATTTATTTATATAAAATTCCAATGCATAATGAATTTTTTAACGTTGATGTCAAAGGAGTATTGGTGCAGGAACAGTCTAGACTCTAGACCATGTTTGAAACATCTATTTTATTTGCATTGATAAGTGCCACATGTTTTGGAAGCTGGCGAAGGCATATTTCTCAAAATGAATGAGGCTTTCATGTTTTATAAATGAAAATAGAATTTCTTTTGAATTTCAGTTCTACTTATTGCAATTCCAAGTCCATTTCAAATTACTTTTTAAAACAGACGTTGAATTGGGAATCGATTACAAAAATAATGATTGTTAATGTATAGAACACAGCTGTCAAATCCCAGTCCTGGTGGGATACAGCGTTTGCTGTGTCTTTCTGGCTCACTTGTTTTGTTGGAAAAACAAATAGAATAATTAGCCCCACATAATGACTGTGGACGACTATGGGCCTGATTTACTAAGACCTTTAGTGGGTGCAAAACCATTTAGCACACGCAAAACCAATAACATGACCAATGATTGGTCATGGAATTTGTTTTGCACCAATCATTGGTCATGTTACTGGTTTTTTGCATGTGCTAAAATGGTTTTGCACCCGCTAAAGGTCTTACTTTGTAGTAAATCAGGACCCTCAATGGATGGGATGCTAACGCCCATGCTAGCTGCTTGCTTGGTGTTTGTGGTATTGGAGAAAGGGAATCGAAAGAAACACACTCTTTCAGAGCAGCTCAAGGGTCCGTTCCCCTGAAGGAGTCTAAGAACAGGAAACACACACACACACACACACACACACACACACACACACACACACACACACACACACACACACACACACACACACACGCACACACACACACACATACACACACGCACGCAATCACCCCCTGGTCCGTTCACCAGAGGGAAAGCAGATCTCAGGAGGTAGGCTGACAACAGGAAACAAAAAAGAAATCTCTGCATCTCACAGGAGACAAATGTTTATACACTGCCTGTTCCCCCACCCAAACCTCTCTGTTAGGGGTTTACAGGTCCTGCTCCTATGGGGACACTGCCCACGTGGCCCCAAATATGTCCCTAAAGTTATCGACGCTGTGATCTGTGATTAGCTCTGGGGCTTCAGATGTGCCATTTATACAGTACTTGGACATATTGTATGTACTATAGTTATTATATTGTAGTTGTCATTTGTCTTTTATTATTTGATCACAGTTATTGTGGTTTTGATATTGTTTTTTTCCCCCCCAGCACTTTCTGATCCTACTTTCTCAGTTTCACAGTAAAGAGAAAATCTACAGGACTGATTAATATATCTATCTTTGTAATAACCTGTGTTATTGTTCCGTTCGGATGGGACTTTTGCAATCATTTTGTCTCTCACATATGATGCAAACTACAAACTATTGTGGTGCATAGTACACAATACTGTAAATCTATCATAGATAGATAGATAGATTTGTGTTATTTTCACAAGAATTTGGTGTCGGTTAGAAGTCTAATCAACGTCGGTCATTAAGGTCGATATGCTGTTGATTACTGGGACAGAAATTAAAATTTTGTTGACGGCGGTATATTGCAACATGAGGACAAGTACAAAACACTGATCTATTATTGGTAGAAAAGTGGTTGCCTTGTGACTCAACGTCGATCAGCCTTGTGGCCGCGAAGCAGGTTGACAAATTGTTTGGGCGGCTTTGAGAGCCAATCAGAGTCAGGCTCAGTTTAGCAGCGCGTGGCCCTCCTGTCATCTCCAGAGCCAGATGGCCCAGAAAAGCAACTGTTGACAAACCAAGAGGCTCAGCCAATCAGCAGGCAGCTTTGCTGTGCCAAAGCCAATAGCAGTCCCGGAAGAGAGGGTCAGCCTCAATGTCACAACTTTAGCCTGTCACTGCACCATAGAAGTGTCACTACGGGTAAACAGGGACACCCACCAGCTCATTACCAGAGAAGAAGAAGTGTGCTGTATACTTTAGCAAACAGAATCAGGAAAGGGGGAAAAACACTTTGTCCAGGTGAGGGCACCTGCTCTCTCTATCTCGTACACACACACACGCACACACTTTCTCTGTCTGTCTGTCTGTCTCTCTCTCTCTCTCTCTTACACAAACACACTTTCTGTTTGTCTCTCTCTTACACACACACTTTCTTTGTCTCTCTCTCTTACACACACACACACACTTTCTCTGTCTGTCTGTCTCTCTCTCTCTTACACAAACACACTTTCTGTTTGTCTCTCTCTTACACACACACTTTCTTTGTCTTTCTCTCTTACACACACACACACACACACACACACACACACACACTTTCTCTGTCTGTCTGTCTCTCTCTCTCTCTCTCTCTCTCTCTTACACAAACACACTTTCTGTTTGTCTCTCTCTTACACACACACTTTCTTTGTCTCTCTTTCTTTCTTACACACACTTTCTCTCTTACACAAACACACTTTCTGTCTCTCTGTTACACACACACTTTCTCTCTCTCTCTCTCTTACAGAAACACACTTTCTCTCTTTCTCTCTCTCTCTTACACACACACTTTTTCTCTCTCTCTCTCTCTCTCTCTCTCTCTCTCTCTCTCTCTCTCTCTCTCTCTCTCAAGGTTACCATTTGTATGGGCCTATGATTAAGTGGGGACAGAGTTCAGTTGTGTTTGACCTTCTGTGTGTGTTTACAAACACAGGTCCTGAAATCCAAGGGCTTGCAGGTTCACTGTTCCTGGATCAGTTATAGCAGTGTTTTTCTAGTTAATAAGGAAGTTGGCTTTTGTAATCTTATTTATTTTTTATTTTAACCTAAGTAGCTTTGTCATAAACTCCATACATGTTTAATGCTTTAAAAAAAACAAACTTCCCCCCTTACAGTAGTGGTAAACTCAGATTTAATTGTGTGAGGGTGTATTTGAGGACAGTACGGAATTGCTTTTAAATAATTAATCAGACTTTGGATACCCCATTTCCTTGGGAGATGGAAGACGACTCTTTGTTGTGTGTTCTTTTATTATTTAATTTTTAATTTTGTTTTGTTTTCTTTATTTTTTGATGCCTGTGTGCCTGGGCTTAACCTGTAGTGAAATATGATGAGCAATGCAGGCGTAAGCAGTGCCGATCTTAACCTTGGGACCAGCGAAATAAACTCACACCCAAACTTACTCTTCATGTTCACAAGCTAATGGTTCTTTACAGCACAGCTGTGCCTATAATTACTCTGAGAAAGTAGCAAGAAAGGAGAAAAAATATTTTATTAACAAATATGAGCGTTATGTTTATAGCCCTATGTGTCCATATTTGGACACTTTCGCAGCAAAAATAATGGGTGTTAAATCCACGCGGTGCACTAGCGCAGAACTAATTAAATGCCAGATGGGGGTGATAGCTAAACCTAGCATGTGAAGTAAAGTTGTCTGACTTAAAGCAACGTTAATTAAACCGCAGGACGAAAAAGAAAACCCTCCTCTCTTATCGACTAATTTCATCAACACAGGCAAAACTGCACCTCTTGGCCGTTATCGTAAATAAACAGCGTTTTGCCGTTTCTAAAGTGCGTGAGGGAACAGGACAATGCGATTAATCACCGTTTTGTTTTCTAAGTGTTCTCTTGCCCTTTATAAAGAGCCCAGTTCTTATTGACTCATGGCCTTTCATTTGTCTAAATACTCGGACAGGAAATTGGGGCCATTTCATTTGTAGTGTTTTTAGTTAATCTATACCAGTGCAATAGTAATCAATTTCCAATGAGCAGCAGTTGTGTTCATTCAACACGGTACTGCCCGTAACACATTCAAAGGCAGCAGGATAAGAAATCAGGAAATCAAAGTCAGTTGGGTTATTGAAACTAATTAAGGAATCTGTGGGTTAAAATAAATTAATAAATCTACAGTGCCCCCTGTGGACGAAATGTATTTGTAGAAATACTTGCTGCAAGACACTTTGAGAATTAGATGACAATGGAACAAAATAAAATCATCTCTTATTCTGTGGTGTAGTACTCATGTAATCACTTAGGGACAAACAGCAATATGTACTTCCTTTGCATAATTAGCATGTTAAAGAGCGATGAACGGTGAGTTTCCACTGAAAGGAAACAGAGGTTTCATGCTGTTTTTGGGAAGTGCACACAGGTGATACGAAAGAGAGACTGTTAGTGAGAGCAGGTCCTTTAAAACTGATTTTTTTAAATCATGTTTCTGTCGCCTGCTGTCTGTGGAAGTACTCAATTTCGCCCATAGACAAACTGAAAGACAATTTGCATTTCTCAAAAAGTGCATAATCTCAACCTTGCATATCATGAAGTATGGTATTCTATCTATCTATCTATCTGTCTGTCTGTCTGTCTCTGTCTATATATAAAATATGTTAATGCCTGAGAATAAATATGACAGTAATATTCCATAAGGGGCATCTTTTGTGGAGTGATTTGTTTGAGCGGTAGGCCTATTACAGGAGACGAGTGAACAGCAGCCAGGAAGGCAATCTATATGTGCTGTATTGTGAAATGATTCTGCTCAGGTTTTCAAACGGGCAGGCCTCCAGGCTTAAAGAAGTGGCCTTTATTAGTTTCCTCATCCCCGCAAGACGCCGCCCACGTTTATTATAATTTCAGTACAGCATCCCAGCTTTAATAAAACAGCAATAAGCCTGAGCTTGGGAAGTTAAAAACAAACAAACAAACAAAAAAAAAATATATAAGTTATAATTGCATTAAAAGTAGTGTTTCTGAACCTCGACATTCCTCCTCACAGCCATGGGCCATGTCGGGACGCCGTGTTTCGCTGAAGGACAACACGCGATCGCGCACACGCTTTCTGCGTCGGGAGGCTCCGCTAACGTGGTGCGCGGCGCTTGCATTCATGGTGACAAGTAATTACCATCGCCGAGGGTTACCCGCCACCGCAAAAGACTGTCACAGACGCAATTAGGCCTTATCTACAGCTGACAGAGTGGGTTCCGGGTGCTGGCGGTATGCTGGAGGGTGAGGTTTATTTTTCCGCGGAGCCGCGACTGCAGTCGTAGAGTCCCCCCCGATGTAGATGGAGGGGCTTTCAGTCACATTTCCTCGTCCCATTTTGCCGCTATCGTTATTGACTGTGGGCACGCGGGATCAGGTGACACCTCTGACTTGGCCGCGCTCGGCGCAGCTGACATTTAGAGTGTGGCGTTTCGTTATGCGTTTGAGTGGCTGTGGGTACTGGGGAAGGGGGGTCTGTATGACTGGCAGCCTGTGTCGAGCTACATGACAAACCACAATGACCCCACATAATTGAATTTGCGGATGCAGGGGGGGTGGGGGACGTGATTTTTCTACACCTGTCAGTCGCGCGGGAAAGTGCGCTGCCCGTTAGCGCGCGGCGAAAATGGAGATCGACGTGCCGCACGGCCGCCACGCCGGGCCGCCTTTTGACCCTCCGATACCCAGGAGGACCGGGCTGCAGGCTCGGAATAGACGCACGGGCAACTTTGATTGGCTGTTGCCGTGACGCTTCACCAGAGGCAATCCATTGAAAGACTTAGCGGGGCACAACAGAATACGTGAACAAAAATGGCCGACTCAATCACTTCGTTCAGTATCGGGCGAGAGAAGTTTGACGGGTCGGGTCGTGTCAGCAAAGCTAGAGGGCGTACGCGGAAATGAGACACATACTGTTTATTATACTGTGGAGTAGAGTTGTTAACGCAGAGAATATCTCTTCAGCTGTCACAGTAGCAGCAATGGCCCTCAGGCTGCTTAAGATGTGGCTAATCTCACTGGCGGATATATTCCAGGCTGTTGACAAAATGACTTGCCTACGTGGGCTGAAGGGCCTATTACTCTCATTAACCTTTTTTGTGCGCTTGTGGGATCTGTGCCACGTCCGTGGCAGCCCGTTGGCCCTTTACTTTGGTTAGTGACGTGAAACATAGTTAAATTTGTTGTAAGCGCAATTGCGATTACCGACGCCCCATTAGTTTCTCTGTGGTTGTTATGTACCAATGAGCTGTTACTGAGTTAATTATGGTAAGGTAATTGCCACGTTGTTACATTTGTTTAAAGCTGTATATTCATTTTGTCAACCCTCCCCCCACCACCCCCTTCACCCATCTCTCTTTCCTCATCCCTCTTTTCTCATCCCACTATTTCATTCCAGTCTGCCTGCTGTTGAAAAAAAAGAAAAAGTAGCCAAAATTAAGATGTGGAGAAAACTATCTTTGCGAAGCTTTAGAGGACTGTGGATTGAGGAAGGAGAGTTACAGCCGTTATTTGTCAGGCCAATCCACTGATAGATTAGGAGAGAACCACAGCAACTGAAAACACCAATGCGTTTCAGCACAAAACACCCTTAGAAAGAGTGTGTGTGTGTGTGTGTGTGTGTGTGACGTGGGGGAAAGAGTGTGTATGACGTGGGGCTATACATAGGCTATACCCAATATAGATGCTGTCAATCAAACACACAGAACGTGTAGTCACGCCACATGCCGAGTGTCACTCGTATAGCGCACAGCCAAGCTAGCCACACCCCCACCATTATGAACACCCGCGCAGCCAAGCTAGCCACACCCCCACCATTATGAACACCCGCGCCCAGCGCCAACGCTAATGCCGGCAATTACGCCGCAATCACACGCTGATAAGGCGCCGTGCAGAAAATTATCAGATTCATAATTGCTAGCGGACGCTGATGAGGTAAAAAAAAGGCCGAACCCTTTCTCCAAAAAACAAGCGCCTCCATTCTTGAATGAAAGATCATGAATAATAGATGACCTGTTGATTTGTAACCCTCCTGTGCCGCTTTGGCTCCGGTGGCAGAAACACATTTAAATATCAAAAGGTACATTAGACAGGGCCTTTGCTTCATTTAATCAGTAAACACAACAAAGCGGACAGAAAGAAGGAGGGAGGCTAAGATCGCAGCTACTTTTAAGCAGCCGTACATGAATAACTCATCCGTTTCCATTTGGCAAACAAATTGAACGCCTGAGTTTTAAATAATTGCTTCCAGTTGACTTCTCTCCCTCTCAAGCATTGTTGGAGATACTATAAAGATATTAATTTCTTTAAGCCATTATATGCATCAGACCCTTGTTAGCATTATGCTAATTTTACGCAAAAGCTCCTTGTGTAATTGGTACGACAACAAGCAAGCCTTTCAGAGAATGAGGGCCCGACCAAGACAAATAAAATAAAATCCTTAACTTTTTGCATAGTTTTTGTACATTATCTCCTTTTCCACTTAGACTCGTTGTTTTTTCCCCCTCACTAAAGTAAGATCAATGCTTCAAATTAAATTCGCCTTCATTTAAATTTGTGCCAGGAAAGTTAAGAACAACCAGATGCCATGGCACATCTTCAACCACAAATCTTCATCATAAACACAAATGTTCATCGTAAATCCTTGTATTGCAGCTGTTCACTTTATATCTTTAATGGCTGTGCTACGAACATATGTCACCATGTGCTCATGGTGTCATTACATCAGCTGTAATGAATAAGACGCTGGCTACATAGCTAATTATGAATAACAAGTGGTTGAACAATTCAGCAGTGATGTCCACACTGCCCTCATAAGGTGGGTGATGACTGAGTAGAGTTTTATTTGTGGGTTTTTTAACAATAAAGCCAGCCGGTCACAACCCAACTGAAGAAATCTAGACTGTCCTCAAATGAAAGCTCATTTTATCAACTGGCATTGGATTTAGTTTTGCTCGCGACTGCAAAATGGCCTCCGTGCGTTCAGTAGGATGCTGTCGGTTTAATGGACTGAATGAGCTGAACCTTTCCCAGGCGGACCCGCATCTTTCAGACCA
>CM056378.1:124083356-124416147 GCA_029718625.1 Synaphobranchus kaupii
TTCTAGAGATTCCAGATACCTTTTGCGACCTTGTGGCAACTGGCTATTCCCTCCCTGCTAGGTCACTTCTCCACAATCACCATGCCTGTCTGCACTGGCGCCCCCTAGCGGTGGAACACGCTTCCTACGGCAGTCAGGACTGCAGAATCGTTGGCCATCTACTGCTGCAGACTAAAGATCCACCTCTTCAGACTGCATTTCGATTTCCCTCCAATCCCCACCCCCAAACACTCCTGCCTTTTTTTTTTACTAATTCAGCTTATGATATTTTTGTAGTTTTGGGTTATATTTGTCTGGTTTTATGTTTTTATTCTTAGGGCTTGTTAAGGAGGTGATCTGTATGTGCTCACGATTCGTATATTGGTTTTCCGTAAATGTTGTTATCTTTCGTAAATGTTGTCACTTTAGCGATGTTCCATGCACACTTTGGAAATGTTGTGAGCCAGGTATGGCACTATTGCTGATGTAAACCAGGTGAATACACTTACCTTTCTCTGACACCGTGCGTCATTCTGGATAAGACTGCCTGATAAACGAACGCAATGTTTGTGCACTTTTATTATTTACTATACATGCAAGTCAACATATGAATATGATAGTCAACATTCTTTTATTTATTTTCCCACTCATGTTATTTAAGTTTTCAGAATTTGACACATAAAAACATTTAGTAGCTCAAGTTATTTCCTCCCAAGAACCGGAAATTAATTTTTGTGAGACATGAGTCTCTGGTCTTAATGTCAAGAATCATTGAACTATGCTGAAACCTACACCAGGGGCTAAAAATGGACATTCAATTAAAAAAAATATATATATTTTTGAAAGTATTTTCACTGCAGCGTGTTTTTGCCATCCAAGACACTTGTATTATGTCAAAATAGATTTTTGGGGTGTGTCAGGATGATATGATAGATTCAGATTCTGAGACAAATTCCTTCCCTTTTTTGCCTTCTAATCTACATGTGATAATGCCCCCCTTTCAATACCCTAACACCCCCCTTTCAATACCCTAACACCCCCCCGCCCCCCCCCCCCGCCTCTCCTCTCTTCCCTTCCCGTCTCCCAGGTTACCAACAGGAGGCGGGCGGAAGAACAGACTCGGGTTCTAGTAAAGAAGCTTCAGCAGGCTGCAGGCCCGGCCTCTCTCCACGCCTGCGTCGAGGAGCTGAACCATCACCTCATCCTCTACCCAGCATGCACGGCGGTGGCGTGGCAGGTAACTAAGGGCACGGGGGTTGACACATGAAAGTATACGAAACTGATACAATCAGACACATACGTGTCACGTGTTTGAATGGAAACACGACTACAGACCGATATTAAAGTGATGTTTAGCGCTCGAGGCTAGTGTGCGTGATTCCGTAGGCCTGCACGCAGGGACTTAGCACTTTTCATTCATTTCAATTATTCCCGAGTGTGCAGCGTTTTTTTTACACATACACTTAGGCAGTTTTCCAGAAGATATGAATTACCCCCCCCCCCCCCCCCCCCCCCCGATTGGTCCCGTCCCAGCTCCTCAGCTCCCCATGGCATTTGGCTTTAATTACAGGAGAAGGCTGTACTCCAGCTCTTGGCCCAGAGACGTTTCCATGGAGACAACCAAGAAATTCAAGGCGCCATAAGGGAGACCTTGGCTTTGATTGGCTACGTGGATTCGGTCAAAGGTCGTGGAATAAGGATACTCTCCATTGACGGTGGGGGTACAAGGTACGGCAGAGCCCCCTCATGTTATATACACTGTGAAAAGGAAACAGATACTGTATGTACCATTTTTAATTAGCTGTAAAACATGAAACTAAGACACAGAACTATCCGTCAACACATGTACAGTACTTTAAAATGTATGTACTTGTACTATGTACACAGGCTTTTTTAAAATCTGTAATATTTTTTTGTCAAAACACAATGAATAAGCGTCTTGATGAAGGTGCATATTGTTCTTTACATATATATACATCATTTTTGCATGATAAGGGATAATAAAAATGCCAAACAGCAAAAGGTGTATCTGCTCTTGAAAGTAAATGTTGTGTTTTCGGCTCTGACGTTTCTCCAGCCGTATATTCCATTGTCTATGTAAGAAGGTATCAGTCACTGCTTATAGGAAGCTACACCATGAAATAATCATGTTGCAAGAATGCACACAAATGCCCTGTGGACGGCAGGCCTGGGTTTGAATGTAGATGGAAAAGGATCTCTGCAGGAATGCATTGCTTGTATTTCTGGCTTTCCTTGACCCTCGACCCCCAGGGCACCTCTGTCTCCAGCCGATGCACAGAAAGACAGGAGTGGAAATATTAAAACATTAAAGGATAGCAGAGCAGGAACACATTACCTGGCTCATCAAGCAATCTTTCTAATTGACATGCAGGTGAGGGCTCAGGTGTTGGAAAGGAAAGGAAGGTGATGCATTATCACTAAATAATTCAGAGCAATTTGAATTAAATTATCATGCGATAGAGATTCCAAAATTCCATTGTTGGTGTTGGTGTTGTTTTTTTTGTTGTTGTCATATCACACATCTCAATGAAGGCCAATGAGGATGAGCTATGAAAGTGACATCATGTCTATCATGATGGATTTCCAGAGGGATGATTTTTCTCTAAAATCTATATGGGAATATTTCCTGATTGAAGATGAAACCGGAGGAGACAGGGAATGATTCCGCACACCCCCCTCCATCCCAAATATTCCTGAATTATTTACAAAGCCAGGAAAAAAGCAAAAAAAAGGTGTTAAAATGTTTTAAAAAAAAGAACGGTGTGGTTCCATTCCCGCAGGTTTTTGTTCCCGCCAATTACGCCCTGAATGAATTAACTAATTAGCACCAATTCACTCTAAGATTAGACCACAGTGAATGGTTTCATACTGGCATGCAAACCCGGCTACCAGCTGTCATTCATGAGCTCGTCAATAAATTTAGCTAAAATGGCAACTCATACATATGAGGCTAATTGAATAATTAAGAGCAGAAATTGGCAAGAAACCCAGATTTGCTCCTCTTTGCCTGCCACCATTATAGGAGGCCTATAGGAGGATAGGAGCAGGCCTCCTCACAACTTTCCACCCACGGGTTTTTTTTCTTCCCTGTTTCTGGACTGGCTGTGGCAGGGAACTCCTGGCCTACCAGCTGCATAGGCTCCCTGTTACTCCTTGTATTGACCCTTTGAAGAGTAGGGCTGTGTTCGAATCAGCACCCTTCCATACTATTAGGTAGGCTTGTTGAGTAGACAGGATGAGAAAATCGTTAAGTAGGTGACATTTTCTCTAAATATAGTATACTTAAAAACCCCTGTATGATGCACTAACGTCTGGGGTTTCAATGAGTATATTCAATGAGCACACATTTCAAGAATTACGCAAACATTTTGGTTGCATAAATATGAAGCACAGCTTTGTTTTTAAAAAATGAGGCGCAGCTTCGCTGACGTTTTCCTTCAATAACAACAAAAACAACATGTGACATGACCGCGCAAGGGTGGGACGTCTTACGACACTTACACAGGATAAGGTTGGAAAATAGCATTGAGGATATTTTTTGCGTACTGCACGTCGCATCTAAACAGTGCACATTAACCAGCACACATCTGCCAGTGCACTGTACGCAGGAGACAGGACGCAGTAGATAGGGCTCTGATTCGGACACAGCCTGTCAGAGTAGGTGGAAACAGGACCCAGTAGCAGGCAGGAAGTACAAAAAAAATGAAGTTTTAATGAAGGGGCAAGGCAGCAATCCGTAGTACAATAGGCAGGGTCGAAAACCAGAGAGACAGGGCAACGGTACAAAAACAGAGTCCAAAGAGTAGTCACAGAACAGGCAGGGGTCGGAACCGGGAAGGCACAGCAGAGGCACAAAAACAGAATCCAAAATCAGGGTCACGAGAACACAGGCAGGAGTCAAAACCAGGGAGGCGCAAAGAGGAACAAAAAAACAAAAAAAACAAAGACAGAATACACAAATAAAATAACAATAGGAAAAGGACGAGGGATAACAAAAACTTGGAAACAGATAAACAGGAAACTATCAGACACCGCAGAAGGTACTCGGGGGAAAAATCGTATGAAACAACCAACGGTGAGGAACTCGCAAAGAAAGACTGAGATAACAGGGTTAGATACACAGAGGGTGACAGACATACTGGGAATCAGGTGTGCAGAGTTGGGGAGGGGAGATTGCTCACAGGTGAGAACAATGAGGGTTAACAAGGACCAATAATACAATAACAGGGGAAACGTAAGACACGGACTGGAATGCACATAGACACAATGATAACAAACGGCCTGGGGTTAGCAGGTAGACACATGCACAGCTCGGAGGGGAGGAACGCGGAAGTGGACACACGTGCAGAGAATGAGAAATCACAGATAGATGCAGGGATAGGATAATGAGGAGGGAAATGACAGCTGCAGGTAGAAACTCAAGATGAATTAGTAATAAGTAATGTTAGTAGCAAACTCTAAAACCCTAATGTTAGTAGGTTAGCTGGTTAGGATTATATACACATTAGTTTGTTAGCAGGTTAGTATTAAATCTAATCTAACAGTTAGTATGATTAGTACATTAGTATTTTATAAAAATAGAAACCCGAATGTTCCCAAAATCACCCCAATAGTGCAATGACAAAGACAGGGAGTGGAATCTCAGGAAACATGGAACGCGGACTGACAAGGGAACTAGAGTGATGGAACAATACACAAAGTCAGGAAAATAAACAGACAATCGCGAGGGTAATGCGGGAAAATAGGCAAAAGAAATCAGGAAAAATAATTACACAGAATAAACAGACAGACAAAGTACAGGATCCTGACACAGCCCTGGTTTTTTTTGCAATGTTTTTTAAAAATTTTAAGTCAGTTCTAGAGCTCCATTGTTTTCAGTTAGCAGTAGTGATTGTTACATCAGCATTAGAATGGTCAGTTAAGAACATTCTGATTACATAATTTTGTGACCTTACAAGGTTACCAAAAAAACAACAACAACATGTATGATTGGACAGAGATCTGATCACATTTACACCAGCTAGTGTGTGAATTCCTCTTCTTTTTTGACCATTCCTCCATTCCACCGTTCTTACAGTGATTAACACTTCACTGACCCACAGCCACAATGCTTTCTCATCCACCACCAGAGGTGTACTTGTAGATCTGACCATAATCAAAGATAAAATGCATAATTGTCTGCGTTTGCACCAGCCTTGCCTGAAAATCTCACCAGGTGATACTAATCTGTCGTTTTAACCATAAATTATGGATTATGAAAAGACATTTGATTCATCAATACGCTCTTCTTTATATGCCTTCCAAATGACACAACCGAGCTAAAACACCTTTGCTGAAAAAAAAACCCATTCCCAGCATCAATTAAACAAACAACCAGTCAAACAACCGATAAAACAATCATCTAAATCAAGCACATCAATCAATAGTAGTAAATCAGTCAGTCAATAAGCCAGCCAGTCAGTCAAATCAAGTTGCTTTGCAGCTTCCTTAACAGAGGGACTGTCATCGTCCACCTCACAGAATGTTTTCCATTTTTTCATATTAACATTTTAATTCATAGTGGCTTGGAACTTAAATTAGCAACTAACGATCAGAATAACGTTACATTTTATGTATTTCTCTTTCACAAAGGCGTCATCATAGCGGGCCTCACGCTGCGCGTTTCTCATGAACAACTAAATCCAGAGCAGACACAGAAACCTGAGGGAATAGAAACAACACTCTAACAGCAGAAATCATGCAGAGTGGAAGCGATGGAAGAAGTGAGAATTGATCAATCCCCGCTCCATTTGAGACAGAAAGCTATGTGTGGCGAAATAACTTATAAAAAGATTCGCTCTTGAGAGGACAAAACCATTTACAAGACTGTAGGTCCCCCGGTGGCACGAGAAACACATTTTAAGTGCAAATCAAATGTGTTAGGCCTGCGAACAGACCTGAGGTAATTTAAAAGCCCGTAAACTGAGCTGGAACAGCCGTGGGAGGTTTTGCGGCCGTGTCGTTTATTAGCATATTTTTATCGTTAGCGTTGTGAAATCGATAAATGTTTTCTTGCTTGAAAAAAAAAAAATCTGCCGCCTCGTGTTCTGCAATCTGTTTCTGGTTCAGCAGATATTTTAGTAAATGTGTTTTACATGGATTACTGTTCTACACAGAGGCGTGGTACCACTGCAGGTGTTGAAACGTCTGGAGGCTGCGACTGGCAGACAGGTGCACCAGCTGTTTGACTACATCTGCGGCGTGAGCACAGGTGAGGCGTTACCCGCGCACGACCTTTCCCGTCCACGTCATCCATGAGCCGCGTGCACGGCCTTCCCTGTAGCCATTTCCATCAACATCCATTAATAACGAAGAAGCACAGGAAGCTATTCCGGTAAAGCACACTGCCTAACCAGTGGGCGGTGACAGCTTTAACCGCATTGTGTTCTTCGCCTTCAAACCATCTTGTTGAACTATGGTTATGATGTATCTCCTGAGGATAATGCATGTTATTCACATGTCCCTATCAATTTCAATTCAATTCAAAATGCTTTATTGGCATGACATATTGCATTATGTGTTGCCAAAGCTTTACAGAAGCATATTACAACGTACATAAAATACACCATAATGTGTCCTGAAATATGTAAATAAAATTAAAATAAAATAAATGTACCTTTTTTTTTTTTTTTTTTTAAACATGACAAATACATGCAAATACATAAACTAACAATGATAAGATGAAAAATAATAATGATTAAAACCAATTGACAATATTAGATGAGATGTTGTTATTAAGGGTCGCAACTGTCCCTCAGGCTGTGGCAGGTAGCTACATATTGTGCGGCCAAATTTTGGCAGCACCTTTCTTCTCCAAGGAGAATTAGAATTTTCTTTGGTTCAGGTAGGTTAGGGAAGTTTGGGATTTGTTTTGTGAATTTTGGGAAAAAATTTTCTCTAATTGTTTTGTATTTCCCACAATTAAAGAGGAAGTGCAGCTCTGTCTCTATCTGCTCTTTGTTGCAGTGTGAGCACAGCCTCTCCTCCCTGGGCAGCCAGGTCTGCCGGTGTCGGCCGGTCTCTATCGCCAGGCTGTGCTCGCTGAGTCTGTACTTCGTCAATGTTTTTCTATGTTTGTTGTTTTTCACTGTGGTCAGATAGTCTGCCACAGTGTATTCTCGATTTAGGGCCAGATAACATGCCAATTTGCTTTGATTTTTTGTTTGAGTTTCCCAATAAGTAATGTAATTTTGTTTTTGCTGTGTTATGGTTTGGTTGATTCTAATTGGCCTAATTGGTAAGGGGCTGTCCTGAGGCTGGATGCTGTTAGTGGGGGTTAGTGAACTGAGCCTCAGGACCAGCTGGGTGAGGGGACTCTTCTCTGGGCTCAGCTCTTGGCATTTCAGGGCTTTGTAATGGTATGAGTGGGGGTCGCTGTTTTTTAGGTGCTTCCAGAATTTGATGGCTCTTTTTTGGATGCTAATGAGTAGCGGATATTGGCCTAATTCTGCCCTGCATGCATTGTTTGGTGTTTTTCTCTGCACATGGAGGATGCTTTTACAGAACTCTGCAAGGGCCCAGGTCTTGCAGAATTGCTGCAGTAAATCTAGTTTCTGTTGCAGCCCCTGTTTTGTGGGTGACAGCAGAACCAGATCGTCTGCGTAAAGCAAAAATTTGATTTCATTGTCCAGTAAAGTGAGACCAGGGGCAGCTGATTGTTCCAAAACTTTGGCCAGTTCATTAATATAAATGTTAAAAAGTGTTGGACTCAGACTGCAGCCCTGCCTCACTCCACGTCCCTGATTGAAAAATTTGGTTTGTTTTTTTCCAATCTTTATTGCACATTTATTTCCTGTATACATTGATTTAATAATATCATATGTTTTACCCCCTACACCACTTTCTATAAGTTTATATAGTAAACCTTCATGCCAGATTGAATCAAAAGCTTTTTGGAAATCAATAAAGCAGGCAAATATTTTATTCTTTTTTTGGTTAACATGTTTGTCTATTAGGGTGTGTAGGGTGTAAATATGATCGGTTGTGCGGTGTTTTGGTAAAAACCCAATCTGACTTTTACTCAAGACATTGTGCTCGTTAAGGAAGTGTAGAAGTCTTGTATTTATGATACTACATAGAATCTTCCCCAGATTACTGCTCACACAAATGCCTCGGTAGTTGTTAGGGTCAAATTTGTCTCCACTTTTAAAAATGGGGGTTATGAGTCCTTGATTCCAGATGTCAGGAAAATAGCCTACACTCAGAACCAAATTGAACAGATTTAGAATGACTATCTTCATTTTTTCATCAGTATGTATCAGCATCTCATTTAAAATGCTGTCTGGTCCGCAGGCTTTTTTGGGCTTCAGAATCTGTATTTTTTCTAGTAATTCCTGTTCAGTAATGGGGGAGTCTAAAGGGTTCTGGTTGTCTTTAATGGCAAGTTCAAGTTTTTCCAATTTTTTGCAAATGCTCTTTTGTTCTGGGTTTTTTATAATTTTACTATACAGTTTCTCAAAATGGTTCCTCCATATATCCCCGTTTTGAATGGCCAGTTCTTCATGTTGGGGTTTGTTGAGGGAATTCCAGTTATCCCAGAACTTGTTGGATTTAATAGACTCCTCGATTAAAGTCAGTTGATCATTGACATGTTGTTCTTTTTTGGTTCTGAGTGTGTGCTTGTATTGTTTTAGGGTCTCACAATAACTACGGCGTAGATCCTGGTTATCTGGATGTTTATGTTTTTGATTGGACAATGTCCGGAGATTTTTTCGAATGGTTTTGCAATCACTATCAAACCATTTTTCTTGTTTCACATTTTTTGGTTTTGGTTTACTTTTGGATAATATCAGATTGGATTTTAAGGCAATTTTTTCAAAAATGAAATTTATATTATTCACTGCCAGGCCTATTCCGTCTTTATTGTGAGGATATGTGGTAACCAGAAATATATCTAAGAGTGATTGTATTTCTTGGTCTTTAATTGCTTTCTGGTACTCTTCTGTGCTGTTTTGGGCCCATCTGTAAGATTTGTGAATGTTGTACAGCTTACTGGGCTGTGTGGCTGTGTTGTTAGTTTCTGTCCGTTTTAGATACACAGTAATTTGGCTGTGATCTGACAGAGGGGTTAGTGGCCTGACTGTGAAGGCTCTGAAAGAGAATGGATCCATATCTGTGATCGCATAGTCAACGGTGCTGTTGCCAAGAGGTGAGCTGTAGGTGTATCTCCCATAAGAGTCCCCTCTTAACCTACCATTGACGAAGTACAGACCCAGTCCTCTACAGAGCTGCAAGAGTTGTTTTCCATTTTTGTTAGTCGTTTTGTCATAACTATTCCTGTGAGAATAAATGGGGAAATGAAGGTGGTTCTGGCCAAGGATGTGGTTGTCACCATGTGTGCTGATGACTTCTGGTTCTTCTCCCGTCCTGGCATTTAGATCACCACAGATCAGCACATTTCCCTGGGCCTGGAAATGGCAGATCTCCTGTTCAATGTTAGTAAATGTATCCTCTTTAAAATAAGGAGACTCTGAGGGAGGGATATAAATAGCACAGAGGAAAATACTGTTTCTTTTGGAGATGATTTCCACGTTAATTTGTAACCACATGTGATATTCCCCTTTTTTGACCATTTCTA
This sequence comes from Synaphobranchus kaupii, assembly GCA_029718625.1. NCBI lineage: Eukaryota > Metazoa > Chordata > Actinopteri > Anguilliformes > Synaphobranchidae > Synaphobranchus > Synaphobranchus kaupii. The sequence goes on from CM056378.1 coordinate 124,092,973, forward strand.
ACGATAGCTCTGATTTAAACCAAATTAATATTCCCCCTGAGTTCCTGCCTTGAGTAACATTGTTCAATTTTACTGAGGGTACTACCAGCTCTTTGTAGCCTGAAGGACAGCCAGTGACTTGGTCAGCTTTACACCATGTCTCCTGTAATATTATGATGTCCATGTCTCTTATTTGCTTAATGAAATCAGGGTTTCTGCTCTTCATACCGAAAGCTGAAGAGTTTAAGCCCTGAATGTTCCACATTGAGATACTTAATGATTTCATTGACTACTTTGATAGTTTTGTCATTTGAAAATGAGACAAACCTGTTTTTTTTTTGTTTTTTTTAGCAAATGAATAATACAGTATTTTCATTTTTTTTTCATTAAAAGTGATTATTTTCAATATAGAATACAACAAATATCAGAACACAAACATGTTATCACTCAATTTAACATCATATATTTTATATAGGGTATAAGCACATAAATTTTGTAACGCTTTTTGTCCCCTTACCGCTGTACCTAGCCCATGAGGCGGGAGCATATGAGGCTGAGCATATGCTGTATGTGTGCCAGCTCGTTGGGGGCGGGGCCTGCTGGTCTGCACAGGGCCTGGGCGTAGCTCAGTCCACCTGGGTGCTGGACCTGCTGCTGAGCTGGTGCTGGGTTGCAGAGGGGAGGGGCTGGGCCAGGCTGGCTGTGTCCTTGTGAGAAAGGTCCCAGCTGTGTCTGGGGGATCCTGTGCTGCCTGTGTTGCTGGGGGTCCAAAGGTGGGCATTGCGGAGGGTGCTGTGGTGGGCACTGCGGAGGGCGCTGTGGTGGGTACTGCGGAGGGCGCTGTGGTGGGTACTGCGGAGGGCGCTGTGGTGGGCACTGCGGAGGGCGCTGTGGTGGGTAGTGCTCTGGTCTTGGTGGAGGCATCCTGACTGGAGTTCTGTGTTCCGGTCCAGAGGTATGTGCCGCTGGTCTCTGTGTCCTGGGGGCTCGCCTGTTGCTCCTGTAGGGGGTGACTGGATTTTGTCCCAGGGCTGTGTTCTTAAGGGACTGAGCAAACACATGCACTGCTTCTCTGTAGAGATGCACATGGTCGAATAGGCTGTCGGGACCGAGGGTTGGATGGTGGGCCAGATGAACATTGGGCCGCAGGGCACACTCCCTGGAGATGACTGCGTTCACCTTTTGGATTGTCTGGGGGTGGAAATCCTTTCTGGGCAGCAGAGTTGATATAATAATTCTTGATTCGGGGAAGGTGTGGGTGGCCTTCTCTATCACCCCCCTGATTGACATTGCCACCCTCTCCTGCTGTGCTCTCAGGTCGTTTGTACCTGTGTGGATCAAAATATGACTGGGGGAGCCAAGCCTGGATGCTGTGAGCAGCTCTAACGCTTTTTTAGTGTTCGGACACCATATCTTACTCACTCTGTGTCTCGGGAAAAGCTGCTTCTCATCAATAAATTTCCCATTGGAGTCAATGAGGAGCACTATTTCAGCCTCCTCAGGGTTTGGTGCAGGGGAAGCAGATTGTGTGTGGGTTTCTGATGGTGTGGGTGAGATGAGGGGATTGTCTGTGATTGAGGGGGTGGTGGAAGATTCTGGCTGTGCTGGGGGGTCCTGGGTGTTCTGGGTGGGGCTCACTGAAGTTTGGTGGTTGTGGGTGGAGAGTGAGTGCAGCTGCTCTGTCAGGTGCTGCACTGTCCTGTCTCTGTCCCGCAGTTCCTCAGTCACTGCCGTTAACTCCATCCTGTGTGTCTCTCTGTCCTGCTGTAGCTGCCTAACCTCCTCAGTAAGCGTTTTTAATTCCCCCATAAATATCTCCCTGTCTCTCTGAAGTTCCTTTAAGAGAGCTGTCCTTGAGCTCTCATGTTCGTTTTTTATTTTTATTATTTGTTCTTGTAAGTGCTGTGTGCTGTCCTTAGCGCATAGTTGTGATAGCACCAGTTCCCTTAGCTGCACCAGTTCTACCTCTAACTGGGTGAAATTGTCCTTCATTAGAGTGACAGTGCTGTGGAGCTGGAGGGGCGGCGCAGAGTCTAAGCTGGTGGAGTCAGTCTCCTCAGGGGTCAGGCCTTCCTGTGTTGGACTGGTGAGGGTGTGAGCACTGTCTGTATGTTGAGGAGTGGGTTTCTTATTGGCCAGCTCTTTTATGGCTGAGAAATCTTTTTCAAAATCCCTCAGGCTGCCCTGCACCATTACTGTGCCATTTTTATATAGATTAATTGTTTGTTTGACAATGTCGGGATCATCAGCTTCGCGGATTTGTACTTTCCAGCCATTGCAAATACCCGTTTTTTTTATGTTAGGGTAGTACTTGCATATAGCTGTATGCCAGGTGGTAGGATTCTCTGTAAAGAAAATTAGGTTGCTCACACCCCCATTTTGATAGGTATCAGCAATGAGTGTCTCTGGTCTGTCTTTCATGAAGGTGTGCTTGTAGTGCTTCCTGGAAGCCTCATTCTTCAGCTCTGCTGGGTAGTGTAGTTCAGTGCAGAGGGGGAGGGGCTGCTGCTGCCCACTTGTGCCCAACAATGTATCCATGCGGAATGGTTACTTTTCCAAGATGTGGGCTGCTGCTCAACTGTTATTTTTTCTAACTGCCACTTTTGCTCTAACTGCCAGTTTTTCTTGAGAACAGAATGATTAGGATTTTAGCCTTGTTTGCATCTAATGGTCCAGAATTAAAAACGGATGTACTTACTGCACACTTTTCTTTTCCCTTGTTCTCTCCTTATGCTTCATTAGTTGACTGGTAATCCTCTTGTTTTTTCTTTTTTCTTTTTTTTAAACAGTTCAATGTCAAGTTAGCTGTTCGCAGTTAGCTGTTAGCAGTTGAATTTTGTTTGATTATTTAAACCTAAAGTCAAACGATTTTACTCCTACTTTATATCTGGTTATACTTGTGTACTTATAGTTTCATATCTAATTTGAATTAAAGTTAAAAAAAAAGGAAGTTTGTCTCATTTTAAAACAACAAATGTATTGATAGTTCAGGAGCTGATGTGAAGCATGTCCTCTTCTCTCTCTCTCTCTCTCTCTCTCTCTCTGTATCTCTGTCTGTCGCTCTCGCTCTCTCTCTCTCTGTATCTCTGTCTGTCTGTCTCTCTATCTCTCTCTCTCTCTCTCTCTGTATCTCTGTCTGTCTCTCTCTCTCTCTCTCTGTATCACTGTCTGCCTGTCTGTCTGTCTCTCCCTGTATCTCTGTCTGTCTGCTTCTCTCTCTCTTCCTTTCTCTCTGTCTGTCTCTCCCTGTATCTCTGTCTGTCTCTCTCTTCCTTTCTCTCTGTCTGTCTCTCTCTGTATCTCTGTCTGTCTGTCGGTCTGTCTCTCTATCTCTATCTCTCTCTCTCTCTCTCTCTGTCTGCCTGTCTGTCTGTCTCTCCCTGTATCTCTGTCTGTCTCTCTCTCTCTGTATCTCTGTCTGTCTGCTTCTCTCTCTCTTCCTTTCTCTCTGTCTGTCTCTCCCTGTATCTCTGTCTGTCTCTCTTATTGTATCTGTCTGTCTGTTTCTCTCTGTATCTCTGTCTGTCTCTCTCTCTCTCTCCCTTTCTGTCTGTCTGTCTCTGTCCGTGAGTCAGGAGCAGTGCTTGCCTTCATGCTGGGTCTGGTCCGTGTCTCTCTGGAGGAGTGTGAGGAAACATACCATCGTTTTGGGGCGGATGTCTTCCGGCAGAACCCCTTGGTCGGCACGGTGAAGATGGGCTGGTCCCACTCCTACTACGACACGCCCACCTGGGAGGGGCTTCTCAGGTAGCCAGTGCCTCAACAGCCAATCACATCACATTACATCACAATCACTTAGCCAACGCTCAGGCTTTGTCTCACGCTCACACGCAACACAAACACATCTCACGCCAAATAATAATACAATTTACAAGGTATCACATTTCGGACAAACTCATCAGTGATCAAAATGATCGACTAAAACAAAACAAACTTCTGCTGAAGTTGAACGCAAACTGAGGGTGGCTATTGTTTCTGCACGCTGCCATCTTCGTTTTTCGCATTCAACCAAAGATTTTTACCAAATAATGCAAATGAAGCAAATACATGGGGCGAAGTCACACACAGTCGCACAACCTTTAGCTTGTTAGCGCTCAGGTTAGCTGTGTTCCCTGTTATTTTGTGGTGCTGATTCTTGAGCGCCACTCCTTGCGTCCAGTACATTGGAAGTTAAAGGTACTGTAGGGGGTCCCTGGCCACACTTGATATGCAATGACTATAAGTAGATTTGCGAAAATATTTCAAAACTTTTTTTAAATTATTATTTTTTAATATAATCCTTTTTTTTATGATGGCCTAGATGGCTTTGTGCCTGGGTGGGGGCCCCTGAATCAGAAATGGTTGAAAACCCACTGCTCTACACTAAGATAGAGGCACTGCAGGATCAGTCTGTACTGTGTCCGGCCTGTTAGCATCAGTCCCCAGTGAGCCCTCAGCTGCAGTGGAGTCCAGTCATTCTGTGCTGTTTTCTACAGGGAGAAGATGGGCAGTAAAATTTTGATTAAGACTGCCAGGGAGCAGCTGAGCCCCAAGGTAATGCTGCAGTCCACTCTCAGACATGAGGAACCACTCTACGGTCTGTTAACAGTTGGAATAATAATTAGAAATAAGTGTGATGATGATGACTATTATTTCAAATTATTATTATGATTATGATTATGACAGTGGTTATTATTATTATTATTATTATTATTATTATGTGAACTCCACTTTGCTTCACATAATCAGAATAACAATAAGCTTTGCTGCTCTCCGATGCATCACCTCATAGGGACTTATTAAGACGTATCAGATCTGTCTTTTAAAAAAAAAAATTCTTTGATGTCAAATCTCTCCTTTCAAGTTTGAAACAGTCCCTCTTTCCATGGCAACAGTGAGGTAATGAACCGTCGCTAGGCCTGTAAAATGCCAAAAAATGGTTCCCTAAAAAGTATAATCCCTGAGGAAAAGTTTTTTAAAGATAAATTTTTTTTTTCAGAGATGAATTACACATTATGTGCAAAGTATTACTGCTATGTGCTGCACTGCAGCACTCAGATTACGACCCCAGCTGAAGGTTGCAGAATCCCACCGCTCACATGTTCCTGTGCGGTCAGGTTTCAGCGGTCAGTGCCGTGGTGAACTGGGGCACCACACCCAAGGCCTTTGTCTTCCGGAACTACAACCACGCCCCGGGGCGACTTAGCCGGTATGCAGGGGCTTCTGGGTACCAGCTGTGGCAGGCCATCCGCGCCTCTTCTGCCGCCCCGGGATATTTCCAGGAGTTCCCACTGCACAGCGACATACACCAGGTATAAACATGCTATGATCATACATACACCAGGTATAAACATGCTATGATCATACATACACCAGGTATAAACATGCTATGATCATACATACACCAGGTATAAACATGCTATGATCATACATACACCAGGTATAAACATGCTATGATCATACATACACCAGGTATAAACATGCTATGATCATGCATACACCAGATATGCACATGCTATGATCATACATACACCAGGTATAAACATGCTATGATCATACATACACCAGGTATAAACATGCTATTATCATACATACACCAGGTATAAACACGCTATGATCATACATACACCAGGTATAAACATGCTATGATCATACATACACCAGGTATAAACATGCTATGATCATACACCAGGTATAAACATGCTATGATCATACATACACCAGGTATGGACATGCTATGATCATACATACACCAGGTATGGACATGCTATGATCATACTTACACCAGGTATGGACATGCTATGATCATACATACATTAGGTATAAACATGCTATGATCATACATACACCAGGTATAAACATGCTATGATCATACATACACCAGGTATAAACATGCTATGATCATACATACACCAGGTATAAACATGTCATGATCATACATACACCTGGTATAAACATGATATGATCATACATACACCAGGTATAAACATGCTATGATCATACATACACCAGGTATGGACATGCTATGATCATACATACACCAGGTATGGACATGCTATGATCGTACTTACACCAGGTATGGACATGCTATGATCATACATACACCAGGTATGGACATGCTATGATCATACATACACCAGGTATGGACATGCTATGATCATACATACACCAGGTATGGACATGCTATGATCATACATACACCAGCTATGGACATGCTATGATCATACATACACCAGGTATGGACATGCTATGATCATACATACACCAGGTATGGACATGCTATGATTGTACATACACCAGGTATGGACATGCTATGATCATACATACACCAGGTATGGACATGCTATGATCATACATACACCAGGTATGGACATGCTATGATTGTACATACACCAGGTATGGACATGCTATGATTGTACATACACCAGGTATGGACATGCTATGATCATACATACACCAGGTATGGACATGCTATGATCATACATACACCAGGTATGGACATGCTATGATTGTACATACACCAGGTATGGACATGCTATGATTGTACATACACCAGGTATGGACATGCTATGATCATACATACACCAGGTATGGACATGCTATGATTGTACATACACCAGGTATGGACATGCTATGATCATACATACACCAGGTATGGACATGCTATGATCATACATACACCAGGTATGGACATGCTATGATTGTACATACACCAGGTATGGACATGCTATGATTGTACATACACCAGGTATGGACATGCTATGATCATACATACACCAGGTATGGACATGCTATGATTGTACATACACCAGGTATGGACATGCTATGATTGTACATACACCAGGTATGGACATGCTATGATTGTACATACACCAGGTATGGACATGCTATGATTGTACATACACCAGGTATGGACATGCTATGATTGTACATACACCAGGTATGGACATGCTATGATTGTACATACACCAGGTATGGACATGCTATGATTGTACATACACCAGGTATGGACATGCTATGATTGTACATACACCAGGTATGGACATGCTATGATTGTACATACACCAGGTATGGACATGCTATGATCATACATACACCAGGTATGGACATGCTATGATTGTACATACACCAGGTATGGACATGCTATGATTGTACATACACCAGGTATGGACATGCTATGATCATACATACACCAGGTATGGACATGCTATGATTGTACATACACCAGGTATGGACATGCTATGATTGTACATACACCAGGTATGGACATGCTATGATCGTACATACACCAGGTATGGACATGCTATGATTGTACATACACCAGGTATGGACATGCTATGATTGTACATACACCAGGTATGGACATGCTATGATTGTACATACACCAGGTATGGACATGCTATGATCATACATACACCAGGTATGGACATGCTATGATTGTACATACACCAGGTATGGACATGCTATGATTGTACATACACCAGGTATGGACATGCTATGATTGTACATACACCAGGTATGGACATGCTATGATTGTACATACACCAGGTATGGACATGCTATGATCATACATACACTAGGTATGGACATGCTATGATCATACATACACCAGGTATGGACATGCTATGATTGTACATACACCAGGTATGGACATGCTATGATCATACATACACCAGGTATGGACATGCTATGATTGTACATACACCAGGTATGGACATGCTATGATTGTACATACACCAGGTATGGACATGCTATGATCATACATACACCAGGTATGGACATGCTATGATTGTACATACACCAGGTATGGACATGCTATGATCATACATACACTAGGTATGGACATGCTATGATCATACATACACCAGGTATGGACATGCTATGATTGTACATACACCAGGTATGGACATGCTATGATCATACATACACCAGGTATGGACATGCTATGATTGTACATACACCAGGTATGGACATGCTATGATTGTACATACACCAGGTATGGACATGCTATGATCATACATACACCAGGTATGGACATGCTATGATCATACATACACCAGGTATGGACATGCTATGATTGTACATACACCAGGTATGGACATGCTATGATCATACATACACCAGGTATGGACATGCTATGATTGTACATACACCAGGTATGGACATGCTATGATTGTACATACACCAGGTATGGACATGCTATGATCATACATACACCAGGTATGGACATGCTATGATCATACATACACCAGGTATGGACATGCTATGATCATACATACACCAGGTATGGACATGCTATGATCATACATACACCAGGTATGGACATGCTATGATCATACATACACCAGGTATGGACATGCTATGATTGTACATACACCAGGTATGGACATGCTATGATTGTACATACACCAGGTATGGACATGCTATGATCATACATACACCAGGTATGGACATGCTATGATTGTACATACACCAGGTATGGACATGCTATGATCATACATACACCAGGTATGGACATGCTATGATCATACATACACCAGGTATGGACATGCTATGATCATACTTACACCAGGTATGGACATGCTATGATCATACTTACACCAGGTATGGACATGCTATGATCATACTTACACCAGGTATGGACATGCTATGATCATACATACACCAGGCATGGACATGCTATGATTGCACATACACCAGGTATGGACATGCTATGATCATACATACACCAGGCATGGACATGCTATGATTGTACTTACACCAGGTATGGACATGCTATGATCATACTTACACCAGGTATGGACATGCTATGATCATACATACACCAGGTATGGACGTGCTATGATCATACATACACCAGGTATGGACGTGCTATGATCATACATACACCAGGTATGGACATGCTATGATCATACATACACTAGGTATGGACATGCTATGATCATACATACACCAGGTATGGACATGCTATGATCATACATACACCAGGTATGGACATGCTGTTATATCCTGTTGAAGCTCTCTGGCTCCCTCTGCAGGACGGGGCACTCATACTTAACAATCCCTGCGCCCTGGCCGTCCACGAGTCCCGCCTACTCTGGCCCACCCGGCCCTTCCAGTGCGTGCTGTCGCTAGGCACCGGTCGCTACGACAACGCCAAGAGGGGCCCGGTCACCTCCACCAGCCTGCGTTCCAAGATCAGCAACCTGATCAGCAGTGCCACAGACACAGAGGGTGAGGGGGGGGTGGTATTGGGGTGTAAGGGGGAGCGATTGGGGAGCTCGGTACTTGCTTGAGAACCCTGGAACAGAGCCTAACTGGACATGGTGATGCTTCTCTTGTGCCATTTTAACTTACTATTAAAACCAGTTTCATTGTTTTTTATTGTATTATCTACTCGTCATCATAATTATAATTACGATTCTAATTGTTGCCATTTAGCAGGCAATCTTATCCAGAGCAATTTATAGAGCTTATAGTCTTTGCAAATTTCATCTTCACTTATTTGGTTTTTTATATAAAAAAACAATAAAAAGTAAAAGAAGGCGCCATAAACACAAAACTGTCTCATGATTTTACTTTGAATAAACTAAAAATGATGAGCCAATATTACTCTCAATAACTGTCGTCACCTCAATATCATTTAATTAGCTGTTCTTACTTGGCCTGAAATGCCCCCGTAAAATGATAAATCTTCATAAATGGATGAATGTGGCAGATATTCAATTACCCTGGGCATGAATAACAAATAAAACATCTATGGTAATGAGTGAACACCTCCTAACAGTCACATGGTCTGTACTGGCAGTGCTCTGATAGTACCCCAGCCAAGTCCACGCAGTGCCCACAATGCCTCACAATGCCATGCCCCTCAATGCCTACACCCCTCAATGCCTAATGCCCCTCAATGCCTAATGCCCCTCAATGCCTACACCCCTCAGTGACCAGTGCCCCTTAATGCCCAATGCCTAATGCCCCTCAATGCCTACACCCCTCAATGCCTAATGCCCCTCAATGCCCAATGCCCCTCAATGCCTAATGCCCCTCAATGCCTAATGCCCCTCAATGCCTACACCCCTCAATGCCTAATGCCCCTCAATGCCTACACCCCTCAATGCCTAATGCCCCTCAATGCCTAATGCCCCTCAATGCCTAATGCCCCTCAATGCCTACACCCCTCAATGCCTAATGCCCCTCAATGCCTACACCCCTCAATGCCTAATGCCCCTCAATGCCTAATGCCCCTCAATGCCTAATGCCCCTCAATGCCTACACCCCTCAATTCCTAATGCCCCTCAATGCCTACACCCCTCAATTCCTAATGCCCCTCAATGCCCAATGCCACTCAATGACCAATACCCCTCAATGACTAATGCCCCTCAATGCCTACACCCCTCAATGCCTAATGCCCCTCAATGCCCAATGCCCCTCAATGCCTAATGCCCCTCAATGCCTACACCCCTCAATGCCTAATGCCCCTCAATGCCTACACCCCTCAATGACTAATGCCCCTCAATGACTAATGCCCCTCAATGATTCCCCTCAATGCTTAATACCCCTGAATGCCTAATGCCTTCCACACACATCTGTGGCCATGCTCATACTCTTTCCTTGCTCAAGTGCCCGTTGACGTCGGCATGATGAAGAGCCATTCTGAGCGCGGCAGAATCAGGCCCTGACGCATTACTCATTCACAAACACTCCCGTCTGTGAGCGCCGTCACCTGACGCAGGCTGGTCACGGGCCGTTAGCTATGAACGATGTGGCGACTGTTCCGCTGGATTAATAATGGCGGCTGATACAAGCAGCTTTAATAATGGCGGCTGATACAAGCCGCTTTAATAATGGCGGCTGATACAAGCAGCTTTAATAATGGTGGCTGATACAGGCTGCTTTAATAGGCAATGCATCAGGAAGGTATTCAGCCATATGACTGAATTTGTGTCAAGAATGGATATCTAGATGTGTGCATGGCATTTGTGTGAGGAATAGATAGCTAGATTTGGGCTTGACATTTGTGTGAGGAACGGCTAGCTAGATTTGTGCATGGCATTTGTGTGAGGAATAGATAGCTAGATTTGGGCTTGACATTTGTGTGAGGAACGGATATCTAGATGTGTGCATGGCATGTGTGTGAGGAATATATAGCTAGATTTGGGATTGCAGGTGAGTTATTGACATTAACGTGCATCCCTAGGAGTTCACACCCTGCTAGATGACTTGCTGTCGGCCAACATCTATTTCCGCTTCAACCCAATGCTGAGTGCCGAGGTGTCAATGGACGAGAGCCGGCCCGGGACCCTGGACCTGCTCCGGGCCGACACCCAGTTCTACCTGGACCGGAACCAGTGCAAGGTGGATCGTCTGTGCAGGGCTTTAGGTCCGGAGAGGGGAGCCCTGCAGTTGGCTGGGGACTGGATCGGGGAACGGGCCTGGGAGCTCCGCCAGCGCTGGGCCTGAGAGCGGAACCAGCACCGGAACAGAAACCAGAACCGGAATCACAGAAAGGTTCCCTAACCCGCCTCTCCATTCCTCAGCTTCAGGTTTCATATCTGACTGACAGCAGATCCACCTGCAGCCAGGAGTTTAGACACTGTGGTCTGTGAGAGAGGAAGTCCACACACACACACACACACACACACACACACACACACATACGCACACGCATGCACAGAAACACAGGCACACACTCCAAGCACACGCACAAACACACGCACACATGCGCACAGAAACACATACACACACACACACATATGCACGCATGCATGCACGTATGCACGCACGCACATATACACACAAAAATGTAATACACTTCCCACCGACCATCACTACAATCAAATTAAACACTGCATCTGTTACGCAAGCTGTTTTAGTGACCTGTGTACAAGCAGCAGTTTTGACAGATGTTAAAAAAAAAAATCCATGTGTACCATTTGTTCAGCGGTGGGCCGCAAAAATATATTAATTTATGTGGGTCATGTGCTTAGAACTTTTGGGAACCTATGCAACAGCCATAATAATAATCATATTCATAACTACCATTATCCATCATCACAATTATGCCTCATCATCATACCATTTTTCCAAGGAGCGCATACGGTTTAACTGCCAAAAGCAGCGCTATTTAAACATAAAGAAATAATATTTGGCTTCAAAGCTGTGAGTGTACTGCAATCTTGCCCATCATGCTATATTTGTGGTATATCGTTGGCTTATCAGAAATTACACCATGATGTAATGAATGTTTTAATATGTAGCTTAGATTTTCAAAGAAAGAACTAAAAGACATATTTATATATCTGTCTCTCTGTGTGTACATATTGTATGTATGTTTGTGTGTGTGTTTGTGTATTGTTGCGTATATTAAATTGTTCTTTTGCAGTTTGGTTTTCTTGTTTGCCTGAGAGCTGATGTCACACTCATATATACTTCACACGTTATATAGTAATCTTTCCAAACAGGGGCGTTTCTAGACTGCTTTGATTGGGGGGGGCATGAAGAGATGTTGGTGGGGCACATGGGGGAGTAGAGAAAGATTTCCTGAATTTCTACACAACATGACACCAGGCATTTTCTAAAATAAAATGTTTAATTTATGAACATTTTGAAGATTTTCTTTTTCAAAGCCCTAGATGAAATTTGAGATGCTTTCATATAAAGCTAAAGCATAGGCTAATCAGTATATTAGTGGATAAGACAATTTTATTACATTTTAAACCCACCTCCACCCCCCCTCATCTTATAGGAGGGCAACTTTATTTATGCCCAATAATACCAGATCATTATCTATATGGAAACAAGTATATTAAAGATGAGCTATATTCCTTCATCATTTCAGTCTTTGTGTTTATTTATAATCTATTTTTATGTGAAACTACGTTACTGTAACTGGCTCATCATTTCCATTTATATTTTAGCCATACCTCCCTCCCCCCTTATGGAGGACAACTTTATCAATGCCCAATGAAATCAAATTATTATAGAATCTTACTTATTGCATATTACTTATTCCTTCATCATTTCAGTCTCTTTGCAATTTTCGATTTACATGTGAAACTAAGGTACTGCAATTGGCTCATTTCATTTATATACAGTATATATATACAGTGCCCTCCACTATTATTGGCACCCCTGGTAAAGATGAGTAAAAAGAGTTATACAAAAATCACCGTTTGGTGAATTAGCTTAATCTCACACTGAAACAAATAGAAAAATCCAACCTTTAATTAAAGCAAATTTATTATGAGAAAAAAAATCCCTCATCAAGAAATAATTATTTTTAACAAAACCATGTGTGCCACAATTATTGGCACCCCTGCATTTATATAGAATAAAGTAATCATTTTTAATATTTGGTCACATATCCTTTGCATGCCATGACTTCCTGATATCTGTGACCCAACAACATCAAAAGACTCTTGATATCTTATTTTCTGGCACTCTTACAAGCGATACTATAACTCTGCATTTGAATGGATCTTTATGGGAATTGGGGGATGGGACTAGTTTTAGCTGTAAATTACACTGGAACAGTATGGAACACATGGTTGGTGAAATGGCTCTAAGTCATCAAGGGTCTGACGTATCAAACAAGCCTTAAAGCATCACTCTGCTGCCAGAAATACAGTAGATATGGATGGATAACTTGAAGTGTTTCTTATCCTGACTTATTTCGAGTTCAATAGGAAAATTTGTCAGGAGAAACAACCCTTAAAGTGATCCATCCATATCTACTGCATATCTGGCAGAAGAGTGATGGTTTGAGGCTCGTTTGATACCTCAGACCCTTGTCTCTGTTGAACGGCTGCTGTTTCGCCGTGAGAGTGATAGAGAACATAAGAGAGAGACAGATATGATAGTGTATTTTAATATATGTGAAGTATTCCAAAGTTTGAGGAAAGTAGGGCTGACTAGCCAACACGCAGCAGTAGGCTAGCTAACACACAGACACACAGAGGTGTAAAATCCAGGTCAGAAAGTAAAAGTCCTCCCCAGTATTTTGTTCCAATCACCTGGATTTGCTAATTAGAATAATTTTACAGCCAGGAGGTAGAACTCATTAGTGAAATCAGCTGACTGAGTTCATGGATGGAAGAAAAACATGGCAGGACTTTTAATTTCTGACCCCTGGACTTTCCACCCCTGCGCGCACACACACACACACACACACACACACACACACACACACACACACACACACACACACACACACACACACACACACACACACACACGTGTAGCCAGCTAATGCAAAGCTGCAGATGTTTCACAGAATCGCAGCTATAACAACTAGGCTAGATGCAACATGTAATCAATCTATTTAAAATCGAGTCTCCCAGACGGAGACTCTCGCCACTCAGTAAGCTAGGCTAGCGAATATTATATCCTACGCAATGTGTAAGTTAGTTATCAAGAAGATACAGCATAGATTGATCAAAGAAACTGACCTCTCTCTCGCTGCGTCTCCGTATTTTATATGGCCAAACAAACCAATCAGATAGAACAGATCCTCCCTGCCCAACCACAGAACAGATTACACGAACTGTGAGCGCACACACACACACACACACACACACACACACACACACACACACACACACACACACAATGTAATTTGTCATTTGGCTTGAAGTGTTATACCTGCTTCTTGAGGGATTCAAGTTCATTTTCATAAATATACAGTGACGGATTTCTGCACTGTGCAGTGAAAACCACACAGGAGAAGCATGTTACCTGTGGATACACTCTAAGTAGCATCAGGGAATGGACGGTTTTTTAATTTGTGAATGCCCTTGTCCCTCCCTCGCCCAGTCTCTCTCTCTCTCTCTCTCTCTCTCTCTCTCTCCTCTCGCTCTCTCTCTCTCTCTATTCTTCCTCTCTCTCTCTTCTCTTTCTCTCTCTCTCTCTTCTTCCTCTCTCTCTCTTCTCTCTCTTGCTCTCTCTTCTCTCTTTCTCTCTCTCTCACTCTCTCTCTCTCTCTCTCACTCTGAACCCTTTTATGAAATCATAAAGTAACAGCCGAACTGATTTGAATGTTTATGGTTTGATCGAGTGAACTGTAGCGTGTCAGTGAATGTTTTTGCTTGAAAAGAAGAGATGGGAAAATTGGCCAGAAAGTCTTAGGTGTGTGGAGGGGGGGGGGGGGGTTGGGGGGAGGGGGGCAAGGGGGAGCATGCAGGTCCACACTTCATTAAACAGCTTTTACTGCGTTGTTACTCTCTCCATATGCAGTAGTTTTAGCCAGATTAAGTGCTTTGGAGAATGGATGTATTGTTATTCATTGACCCCAGAAAAAAAAAAGGTGAAAATTATCTTCTGAAATTTATTTGGATGGAAACAAATGAAGGATTTCACTGTTCTCTGAATAAACCCACGGACTGTCTAGAGCCTGGGGGGGAGGTTCATAAACAGATCAGACTTTGCAGTCAGCCAATATGCAATATGCATAACACTGTGCAATGTTGCTGCAATCTGATTCCCCTGTGGAAAAAAAACCCCTGAAATGATTCAAAATGTATATATTTAAATATTATTCCTTTTCTAATGTCTAGACACTTTTTGTTGTTTTATTAGATCTTTTTTTGGCTCAGGCAGTCGTGCGCGTTGGGCCTTTAGTGTGAGGGAAACGGAAAACGGAAGAGTAGTATGAACAAGAGAAAAGGCGGATTTGGGACGTCCCGGTTCCGAAACCCCCCTTGGATGGATGGCGCATCGGATTGGTGTAACCTTTGTGCATTTCACCTCAATATTTAATTTGAACTCAAAGTCTATAAGGGAAAGATGTAGACAAATTAGAAAGTTTTTTGTTTTTTTTGTTGGACAATTTCTCAACCATCCCGGGTGACTTTATCCCTTTGAAGTGTAGAATGAAGTTCCCTATCGGGGAAATAAAAGTTATTCTATTCTATTCTATTCTAGATTTTCTTGGAATGTTTTTTCTTTTTAATTCTATCTCAGTGTTCTAGAACCCCATTGCTTTGAATTACCAGCAGTGATTGTTACATCAGCAGCAGTAGAATGTTCAGTTAAGAACATTCTAATCACATATTTGTGATCTTACACCTTAGAGGGTTGCACACTACGCTTTCCTCCGAATGAATTTTAAAAAAGTTGAACATCTTCACCTCTATTATTTCTGTTTGAAAGCAACATGAAATGCCTTGTCTTACATAACGTGTGTTTTTCAGGTGTGTGATTTCAGGTACAAATATGCCACATGAGGAGCAAGCCACATTCACTGTGAAATCCAGTAGTTTTGCTTATGAGGTGGAGAGGAATGTGGCCAGCAGTGTCTGGTGATGTCACTTCCTCAGAGATCAACCCTCACATCACATTGCATTTTATGTTCAAAGCGAGCGTTTAAACACAAACCGCCTTGGTCATTACAGACTTGTGTTGCGTTTGGCTGCTACCGCTGATGGATTCCTCCGAGGCCTTGTGCCTTGGTTTAAATGCCACAGCTTAAAAAATAGTTTCCGCTAACAGAAATAAGTGTCACATTTTTAAACTGTAAAAAGCCGTATGAGGCGTATGTTTTCTTTAGTCAGATAAATTGACATCAACAATCCATCTAAACCTTCTCAAAGGTTATTATATATTTTTTCTTGAAATAGTGTGCTATTTAAATAGCATGTTCTTTAAAGCAATTATGTACTTTAAAAGCCAACCTGACGGAAGGTTATTGGTTGGACTATTGTTGGCGGGCCCTACGAGGTTGATTGATGAACACTTGTTGTTATGTGCAATCAGATACAGGCCCTGCAGTCACCAACTCAGACTCGTGTGGTGTACGTTTACCTCGAGTGACTCCGTGCTCCATTAGTGTTTGTGCTATAAACTATGGCGCCATAGTATACGCATTTCCAATAATAGAACCGCACTTTGGCATAAGCACCTGCACTTTTGGTTAGTACTTGGATTATTTTATGCACCCTTGATTTATTTTTAAAGCCCCCCCCCCCCCCCTATCATGTTGTATTTTGTCCTGATGTATTCCTGGTTATTATTGTCGTTATATATCGTTATTCTTGTCCTTGTTCTTGTTTGATGAGCTCTGCATGTTTTTAACTCTATCTGGGGCAGCACGGTGGATAGTGGTGCAGTAGATCACAGCAAGAAGGCCGTGGGGTCGATTCCCGGCCGAGGCCCCAATGTGTGGAGCTTGCAGGGTTGGTCCACGTGGATTTCCTCCAGGTAGGCTACTCCAGTTTCCTCTCACAACCCAAATACATGCTGGTTAGTTTAATTTGGGGGGGTTAACAGGGCATTTCTGTAAAAGACCTACCCTGTATACATAAAGGGTAATAAATAAGTCTCTGCTGTGTCCTTTATCAGTTTGAGAGGAGCGCGGACAAGTATTTGACCCTCCACCACGTGGAGTCGGTGCAGTTGCACCCCATGATCAGGGGTTCGAACCCTGGTCCTGCCAGATCCGAGTATGGCCGGTGCCTTCAGGGAGCAGCAATTTTTTCCACAAATTCTTCCCGATTTTGTTTAATTTGGCTTCACTCTCGAAGCTTCTGCCATTTAGAGGAGTGAAATACCCCTGGTGATGGCCTGGATGACCCTACACAAAGCCACAGAGAATGTGTATGTGTCATTACACTCATCTTGCCACCGGGGGCAGTGTAGCTACTTACCATTCCACAAGTCAGGCCTCTTCAGAGTGAGCTTGGCCGGTACTCACCCTGAAGAGGCATACTTGTTTGTCTGTATCCTGTGAAAAAATATATATAATGTAAGACCCTTACTACAAAAGCAGATTTTGATGTTGAAAATATGCTGAATTACCCCCCTCATGTCCTCCCGGTTATTAATAAATATAAAGAAAAAAATAAATGCTGGCTTTATAATGCTTTTGTGGACATGGACACTGTGAAGCTCCATTTGAAACCGTTTTACCACAAATAAACAAGAAGAAGAATAAGAAAGATCCCTAGTTAAGGAGTCATTAAATCTGATTTGTCAAAATAAAACCGTAAAGTGTAAATAAATGTCAAATGGGAGTGTCTGAGGAGTGAACGGGTTTTTTGGGTAAAAGTAATGTCCAGCCCTGTGACTCTCTGACTCTGCGGGTGTGAGTAGGATACGCGGGCTGTTTTGTGGCTGTGTAAAGGTTATGTAATGGGTCTATAAAAGCGCAGTGCTACGGGAACTTTATAGTAACTCGCCTTAAGGGCTCTTAAGAGCGGTTATGTGGAGAAATAAAACCAAGGGAAAGTGCTTGGTTGGACATAAGCCATCTTAGGCCCCCCGTTGTAATGGCCGGCGCTGGCTACTGTACTTCCAGCGACAGAGAAAAACTCTCCCAGAGGCTCACATTCAAATACTTATTGGGCCCTTTTCCAGAAGTTGCTATGATCATTTTCAAACGGCAGTTATATATTGCATGCTGGCTAAATTACTGCTTTTCAGTGGAACCTCGCAATAGTTATTTTCCTCCCCACCCATGCAAGTGATTCTCTGCGCAGAAAGTGATCATTAGCAGAAGTGCCAAAATAGTTCCATTGTTTAAAAAAGCATGGTACGCTACTGCCCACATTTCCTTGAGAATGTCCCAGCAAATTTACTTTGGGAGTGGTGCGTGTGTGCAAAACGCACGCGGGCGTTTACAAAAAACGTGGTTTGTCAGGACTCAGGATAAAAAAATTAAAAAAACTTCACTATATTGTAGTTTTTCTTTCAGGCAGTAAAATGTACAGGTGAATTGTAAGTCTATTGCAACTACTGCCATTTTTCTGTATTGCAAACTGTAATTTGCATTTTCTAAACTAGCTTCCTGCAGGCCTTGCTTTTTTATAAAGTCAATAAATTCCCGCCTCTGTGTTGCAGAGTTTTCAGTGCCATTAAGCATTTCACACTAAAGTGGGAATGGATGTGCAGCAGTGGCATTATAGCTGACTGATGAAGCGCACCTGCCTCTCAGTAATGGTGGCTAATTAGACCACATTGCTGAGACGAGAGGAACAGAACAAGCAGGGGGGGTAAATTTAAAAGGAGAAATCTGTTCCGTGTACAAGAGTCACTGGGTTTCAGTTCCTCCCACACCCACCCCTGCTCTGAGCGTGCCCAGATGATGCTCCCTCCTCACCCTCCACAGGCCACTGAGCTCATCACATCGCCATTGGTGACAGGCGTCAGTGTTCCGGGGACCTTACCATTTCCTGTCCCTGAAAAACATCATTGTTTGCAGTCCCACAATATTTTTTTTGAAAGTACAAATTCACTTTTTCCTTTTAGTTACATGTAACTGTCCTTTGGTACATTACATTTCCATCTGACATTTAGTTGGTGACCTTTCTAAGAGAAATGTTCAGGCGCAAAGAGGTTTTTTAAAATAATCTCAATAACCCCTTCTGCTCATTGTGTATAAAAGGAAATGGCCACTCTGACATAAAAGCCTTTCGATTGAAAAACCACATCACATCTCATCACTTTACTACTGTGACTTCCTCTATGTACGTATATAAGAGCAGGATATTTATATATTTATACTTAATACAGGATATTTATACTTGTCTTGCAGCTGATACAGAGTATTCAGCCATTTATCTTCCCATATGTGAACTACAGAGTTGGGTTTTTTGAACCCATTTTGAAAATGAACAAATAATAATTTCTCGTCCCTCAAGTATATATCTGTCACAATATCTTTACGGTTCATACAAGCAACACAGATTCATGTAATGTAAACTATAAAAAGCAACTGATAACGTCTTCTAGCATAGAATTTAGAAGTTAATTCACAGATTATTAGTTCACTGTGTTGGCGTAGTCTTTAATATAATATCTGATAATTACATAACCTTGCCTTATTAAAAGCTTTGGAGATGAACCCAATCACTGTACTTACTCATGTTAAGTGCAAATCCTGGTTAAATACATAATTATATTACATTTCAGCATTTAGTAGATGCTCCTATCCAGAGGTAATTACACAGATTAAAACAAAAAATACAATCCATTTATACATCCTTATTTTTCCATAGAGTTCAATAGGAAAATTTGTCCGGAGAAACAACCCTTAAACTGATCCATCCATATCTATTGCATATCTGACAGCAGAGTAATGGTTTGAGGCTTGTTTGATACATCAGACCCTTGATGACTTTGAGCCATTTTACCAATCATATATTCCATACTGTTCCAGCATAATTTACAGCTAAATCTGGTCCCACCCCCGAATTCCCATAGAGATCCATTCAAATGCAGAGACGTTATAGTATCGCTTGTAAGAGTACCAGAAAATAAGATATCAAGAGTCTTTTGATGTTGTTGGGTCACAGACATCAGGAAGTCATGGCATGCAAAGATATGCGACCAAATATTAAAAAAATATTACTTTATTCAATATATAAATGCAGGGGTACCAATAATTGTGGCCAACGTGGTTTTGTTAAAAATAATCATTTCTTGATGAGGGATTTGTTTTTCTCATAATAAATGAATGTCAACTTCACCCCTAGTGGTTTGAGACGTATCCGTCTCAATTACAGTATTCATGTTCATCTGAAATTATTAAACTACAGCTTTAAGAAAACCCCGAAAATTTTGACGCAGTATTTTTTTAAAGGGTAGCCTCTTGCGAAAACCTCAGCTTCTCCAGTTACATTGCCGTGCAATAAATTAGGAGGGTGCTATTAGTAGCCCACAGCACTTACGACCATCCTCTGGCTACAGCCACAGACTGTAAAATGCATCAAATGCACCGTTTATACACGCTAAGAAAATCATGTTCACGTATAGAAACAATAATATTTTTTTAAAACGTTGTACAAATGAGTATTCGCCGTTTTCCCTTGCTTACTGTACTATATACAGTACCTGATGCACTTTCGGTTTAGAAGACACCTCATTTTTTGCTCCAAAATCTCTCATATAAATATGTTTAAGAAACCAAGTACTTACCAGTATATTTAGCTACAGCTGTTTTCTCATGAACCCTGAAGAGTTTATCTTGTTATATTTCGCCAAAGTCCCGTACAGTCGACATTTCCGCAGTGACCACCCCTCGCACTGAGGGCTGAAATAAGTTGCTGTACTTGTGTGAATACACACGTGCTTTCGTACGTTCTTTTTTAAACGTATTTAAATACATTAGGCGACGTATGTTATGGTTATTATATATATACTGTATGTGACTATTCTGAAATAAATGTATTCTGTAGCAAATTTCTGAATGATACAGCTTCTTCTTCAGTTCGAACTTAAAACCATGGATGTGCAGGGAATATTTTTTTAGATATTGACATTTAAATAAAACTAGTAGAAACCAGGAGGAAATTGCCTCAAAAGGGCCAACGTAAATAGAGTTAAAGGTTGGATTTTTCTCATTTTTTCAGTGTGAGATTAAGCTAATTCACCAAACGGTGAATTTTTTATAACCCTTTTTACTCATCTTTACCAGGGGTACCGACAAATTTGACCACGTCTGTATGTGCTTGTAGGGAAATTAATAGTTACTTAGTTTAGGCCTAGTGTTCATCAACTAAGTTCTTCCCATGGGGACAGATCCCTATTTAAAATGGTTAATGCAGGGAAGATATTCACCACTTTCTATTTTAAAAAAGAACATAGTATGTATAATACATGTGCATAAAAATAGTAAGAATAAAAAGTAAATTATGCATATAAGATTGATTTGTTGTGTTGTCATACCATGAGTTATTATATAGGCCTATGAGACATACAGTAGATCATAGATTATTTACTTATTTCTGATGCCAGTGATGATTGCCATTTCTATATCTCTTTGGCACTGAGACAATTTTTTTAAATAAAAAAATGTAGAAATACCATTATCATTAATGAATCAGCTAATAGCCCTATTGTTAATACGCCACCACCACCATCATCATCATCATCAAACTGTATATAGAAGACTGAATGGGGGTCTGAGAATTCTGCACAGACACCTTCGGGTCATGTATGTTCGTCTCCGTGGAAACGTCACGCTCAGCTCAAGGGCAGCAGCCTACCTAGGGCCGCATAAGGCAGACTTTGTTTGTGACAGAGGGGCATTGTGGGACTGCAAGCGTGCCGGTGCCAGTCAGGGAGCTGATACAGTGATTGTGATCCTCCCTTCACTGGCCTGCGTGGGAATATTAAGCAGCGCAGAGGAGAACAGAGAGTGGGAGGAGCAAAGCTGATATGTTTAATGCCTAGGTTTCATTCAGTTATCTGTCTGTTACCGTTTACTGTGCTGTGTGTGTGTGTGGGACAGAGAGAGCATGTGTGTGTATGTGTGTGTGTGTGTGTGTGAGAGAGAGAGAGAAAGAGAGAGAGACAGAGAGCATGTGTGTGTGTGTGTGTGTGTGTGTGTGTTTGCACATGGGGTGCATATGTGGGCATGTCATTCATTAAACTTTCAGAAGTACTAACGTAAAGATTTTATTGGCAAATTCACAATCAATCAATGCAACATATTTGGGGAAGTGTTGGTACAGTTGGCTAAGCAAAATTGAACTAGCTGCATTAAATTAACGACAAGCCGATTTTAGCAAAAAATATAACTTGAATTTCACCTCGACACAGAAATAAATCTTACGGCTAAGGCTGGACCACGTGCCCAGCTGTTAGTTGAGGGGGTGTGTACAATATAGCTGCTCTCGCACAAAGTAAGGACAGCTGTAAGCACCAGCACTGGGTACGACCTCAGCTAGCTAGAGTGAGAGAGAGGGAGGTGGAGAGAGAGAGGCAGAGAGAGAGAGAAAGAGAGAGAGGCGGAGAAAGCAGAGAGTGAGATCCTAGGGCTGTACTGTGTCATAATCAAAACAAACCTTGAACGTTTCTCAAAGGCAAGAAGAGTGATCCTGAAGGAGGGCTCCACAGTGCACGTGAGGAGGTCACTTCAGCGCCACAGGTAGGGAAGAATGTCATCACGCTGTTTTGCTGTACATTAAATATCTGCGCCTCAGAAAGTGCGCCAGGGGACCGCGCACTCTCTCTCTCTCTGAACGTCGGGTTCGGGATGGGCTACCGTTTCAGCCATCTGGGATGTAGGAAGAGATGGAAGATGTTGGTGTGTGATGTTAGGGAAGCCAGGAAGTAATTGCTACCAGGTACAGCACCCTCTATAGAACCTGTCGTTTCCAGCTCTCCTGCGTGACACTATGTGTTACCTGCCTGGCAGGTATTTCTTCCCACATGTTGTAACCAGGCCATGGTCGCATGTGATTGAATTGTACAATGCGATGCCACTGCCTCACGGTAATACAGCCTTTATTCGGCTTGGTTAAATGAGAACTAAATGGCACTAGATAAAGGAACCTGACAGGCCTGGTGTGGGTGGAAAGTTCTGGAAGCCAGGAGCTGCTGGTCTGTTAAAATGATTAAATAGCAATCCATCAAAATCAGTAAAGTCTCCTAGAACTGGGTCATTCTTGTAAGGCATGTTATAACCTCGGTGGACAGACTAATGCTTCTCTGCACTAATTTTGGGCCAAAAGCGTAATTTAGGCTAATCGACACAACCGGCTCACCTCAGCAGTTTATGCAAATCCTGCATCGATGCATTAATCTGAGACAATGGAAGCGTTTCTGCTGTTTCATTTTACTGTGGTTTCCCGAGAAGCACAAAAATAACAATTACTTCATTTTTAATTGAATGTAATAATTGTTTGCTGCTAGAGTTTGCTAGATAATAGGCTTTATTGACCATGTTTTGTGCCCACGTTATGTATTGATTAGTTGTTAGAATGTGTAAATAGTGAAGCAGCGCCAGTGTGCCCTGTGGTGGAGCTACAAGATGGGCCCTGTGGTGGAGCAGTGGAGTTGGTCCCTATGGCAGAGTTGTCAAATGGTTCCTGTGGTGGAGCTGTGATATGGGGCCTGTGGTGGAGCAGTGGACATAGATGCTGTGGTGAAGTTGTGATATGGGCCCTGTGGTGAAGCTGTGGATATACTGTAGGTCCTCTGGGGAAGCTGTGACATGATCACTGTGGTGGAACAATGGAGGTAGGCCCTGTGGTGGAGCTGTGATATGGGCCGTGTGGTGGAGCA
Source organism: Synaphobranchus kaupii (assembly GCA_029718625.1). Classification (NCBI taxonomy): domain Eukaryota; kingdom Metazoa; phylum Chordata; class Actinopteri; order Anguilliformes; family Synaphobranchidae; genus Synaphobranchus; species Synaphobranchus kaupii. The sequence goes on from CM056378.1 coordinate 124,116,931, forward strand.
GTGGCGATGGGCCTTGTGGTGAAGCAGTGAGATGGGCCCTGTGGTGGAGCAGTGGAGATGGGCCCTGTGGTGAAGCTGTGAGATGGGCCCTGTGGTGAAGCTGTGAGATGGGCCCTGTGGTGAAGCTGTGAGATGGGGCCCTGTGGTGGAGCAGTGGAGGTAGGCGCTGTGGGGGAAGTGAGACAAGGGCCCTGTGGTGGAGCTGTGATATGGGCCCTGTGGTGGAGCAGAGGATATAGACCCTGTGGGAGAGCTGTGACATGAACACTGCATTGATATTACATTACATTACAGGCATTGAGCAGACGCTCTTATCCAGAGCGACTTACACAGCATTTACATGGTATCCATTTATACAGCTGGATATATACTGAAATAATTCAGGTTAAGTACCTCAAGGGTACAACGGCAGTGACCTACCTGGGAATCAAACCTGCAACCTTTCGGTTACAAGCCCAGTTCCATAACCATTATACTACATTGCCGCCCGATATTTTGATGTATTCCTCACTTCTGTGCTGGGCTTTTCCCAGAGGTGGCATTTCTCTAAATAGTATGTATATTAAGTATACTTAAAACCCCCGGATGACATACTTACTTCCGGGATTTTACTGAGTATATTCGAGTGCATACTTTTTCAAGTAAAAAGTGTGGAGGATATTTATTAGCATACTGCACGTGGCATAATAAACAGTACACAGTCGCTAGTACACAGTCGCTAGTACACAGTACACAGGAGACAGTACGCAGTAGATAGGGCTCTGATATGGACACAGCCCAGCTCTGTGGAGCGCTTCACTGCCCAGGATGCTAATGCTTTTAGCTGGATTCGCTACATGACAGTCCCACGTAGTCTGCCATTTTAAAGCTAAAGAAGCCCACTGAAGTGAGTCATTGCAGGATTTGTCTGATGGCTGAAGTCTGCTCAGGGTCTGTGCATAATTAATTTGGGTATTGGAGGTGGTACTTTATGGTTGCCACACCCTCAGCAAGAAATTAGAAAATTTGCTCAAGTGAACCATAATATCTTTTTATGGCTAGGAAAGTGCTCATACTTACACTTATGCATTATGGATACTAATGACGGGATTTGGGAGTCTGTAAATTTCTAGATGGTTAACACTTCATTCTAGTCTAGGTTTATTCCCAAAATTATACAGTTAAAATAAAAATTAAAAAAAAACATAAAAAACCGGAATGACATCCAGTTACATATGAGAGGAGGGAATCATCCACATGTCCACTATTGCTACCCAGTTCCAATGGCCTTCCTAGACAGCTTTAATTGAAGCCCTTTCATAGGCTATGAAATGGTAATTTTGCTCGATATTTTGACTGTCTCTCCTGCCTTCACAACCCTGCTGCTCTGACACCACCGTGGTTGTGCACATGTGGCCGTGCACGTGTGTCAGTAGCTTTCCAGCAAGTGTTATTAAAAAAGATCCCTGTCATATGAAGCATATGCATGACACAGCAAGAGAGTTTTGGTAGCCATGATGTGAAGCAGATTCCAAGTTCCATTATGCTTTTATAAAATAGATCCACGCACAAATATCCTTACGGGCTCTGAAAAGTATGGCAAGACCATTCAAATAGAAAAAACTTTAGTGGACCATCAAGTGTTTCCTTCAGCAAGCTCAACTCATTCCGTCAGTAAGCAGTTTATGAACTTAGCCAGCTTTCACGCAGAACTTTATTCATTCCATCCTTTGGTGTTGCTTTGAGTTTAACTGAAGCTTTTCATTTTGCCTGCACCATAAGCGAAACCAGAGAGAACTGAAGATGTGGACGGTGAATCTAGGAGGCTTAATGAAATGCTAAAAGTCACATTTTTATTCACTGTTTACAGTGTTAGACTCTTTATGTCAGTGGAAGGTGCAAATATATTAAAATGTATGAACATTCAATTTAGCCATGCTATATCAGGAATATTAGCACAGTTAAGAAGCATCCTTGTCCAATCTCCATCAAGGACCAGAACTATCCATTTTATTAGGCCTATTAATCCTTTAAGGTGTAAGATCACAAATGTTGTTAACTGAACACTCTATTGCTGATGTCATAATCATTACTGGTAATTGAAAGCAAAGGAGTTCTATAATATTGACTTGGAATTTTAAAAAAACATTCCTACTACGTCATGTGGCGCTGTAATGGCGACATGTAGTCCAGCTGTCTCTCGTGTTCGTGTTTGTTAATTTAAATGTGGTTTGTTGTGTCGGGCTTTTGTCTTTTTGTTTTTTTCATCCGCTGTGTGTCTGTTGTGGGACGGGGAAGCGGGCTGGAGATTTTTCAGGGCACTCCTGCTGCTCGTTTTTATAATATTGACAAATTGTCTATTCGGGATAATTTTGTTTGTGGTCGTCACCATAGAGATGCATTTGCATTATGCTCAGGAATGTCCGTTGGATCTGCAGCCACAAAGTTTAGCATCGCTCTTCACCGGAGTTGAAGATGTCGGGACTGATCCAGGTCTGCAGGCAATCTTCAAAAGGAGTGAGGCGGCGACTGGGAAGGCTGAGCTCCGTTTTGACAGTGGATAGAGACCACGACACTGCGTGTAGCCTATGGAGGAAAGTCGTGGAGGGTTTGTGTGTTGGACTGGTTGATGACATTGGACATCTCGGGACAGCGGGGGCTATTTTTAATCATGACGTTTGGCTGTATTATTTTATATGTTTGTTCGTGTGTTGTGGGTCTGCCCCACTGTCCATGTATTTTTTGTTGTTGCTGGTGGCTACAACTGAAGTTCCTTATCGGGAAAATAAAAGTTATTCTATTCTAGTCTATTCTACTCTTCAAAGGGTTAAAAGCCCCTAGCAGAGGGAGCACAACAAACACATCTGTGATGTCACACAGTGCACAGCCAGACCTCCGTGATGTCACACAGTGCACAGCCATACCTCTGTGATGTCACACAGTGTGCAGGCTCTGCTGTCCTCGGTTACTGGGTACCCTGCAACAATATGATGATGGGGGTCCAGTTTGCCCACTGCTACAGTATATATTGTATATACTGTATACTGCTACAGTATATACTGTACATAGCAGCAGTCCAAACTGTGGGTCACCATCAACAGTTTTGGCGCATCATTCTTACTGCACTCCATGAGCTGAATCGCCAAAATACTGATAACAGTTGCCCTTGATGCTCTCTGTCACAAAGCTAGCTAGGCAATTACTTGTTTATTGCTCTTACAACATAAGATAGTTAACGGCATTAGCCAATCACCGCGATCCAGTCTTCTTGTGCTTTTGACATAAAAAAAATCTCTACAGCTAATTTGTTTTAAGTTTCCCGCCGGGAAATGAATAAGTGGCGTAAAAGATCCCAGCAAAAAAAGAGACGCACTAACAATGAGTGTAACATTAATGAGAAGAAATGTTTTGTTGTATCCCGAGGTTTTCTGTCTTGCAGCTTTGAGAACTTTTCCTCTACTATGCTTCATTGATAAAGCCTTAAATTCTGTGAATGTCACTATGCTTTTATGATTAATTGCCTGCTAATTTCAGTAACTTAATTTAGCTTTCAGGTATTAAAAGTCTGGCTATTGTCAGCAGCTGAACAATGAATTGTTAATTGTTAATTAATTGTTATTAATGAAAAAGTTAACAACACTGAAAGTATGGATTGATATCCTTGGGTCATTGCTGAAAAAGTTTGTGCACCCCTGATAAATAAATAGTATATAATGTGTGTGTATGTGTGAGCGTGTGTGTGTGTGTGTGTGCACGCGTGCATATGTACAGTATGTGTGAGCATGTGTGTGTGTGTGTGTGTGTGTGTGTGTGTGTGTGAGCATGTGCATATACAGTATGTCTGCATGTGGCAGTGATTTTTCATGGGGGAGAGGCAATCAGGTCTGTCAAGCATAAAGTTTCAGCTTTTGAATTGTTAATCAGTAAGATGGATTCAGATAAAGCGATAGATCCATTGGATTCACAAAGTGACAGATCCAGCGGATTCAGATAAAGCGATAGATCCACAGCTGTGTTTTCTAAACAGCTTACTCCCGGTCAGAGTCAATGTGGGGGCTGGGGCCTATCCCAGCAGACATTGGGTGAAAGGCAGGAATACACCCTGGGCAGGTCACCAATCCATCACAGGGCCCACACACCATTCGAAGAACAAATCCCAGGATGATTCATTGCAAAGCAGGCTAAAAGACAGGTGTGCTCCATAAAGGGCCCCCTGAGAACGACTGCGGCCAAAAACAGCAGCATTACGGTGTTCTCTGGCTGTGCTTTTAATGGACCTCGCAACACTAGAAAAACAAGAGGAGGGGGGGAAACACTCTCAGCAAACATCTTACACACATTTTCCCGTGCTCTGCAATGCTGGGCTGCCACACGTGTTGGGGCCGTGATTGATTTAGCGTGGCCCCTCAGCCTTTCAAGCATAAAGGGCCTTTTGTACTGGAGTGGCCCCGATGGACGAAACCTCAATTTCGCACCAGACCTCTTAGTTTAAATTTTAATTAGCCTACCCAGGGCCTGCAAATGTAGCTGGACGGCACAGTCTGGATTTGCAGTGAAAAGGCTCTCCTCGTTAGAGTGGGGAAAGGGCTAATGCATTAAGATAATTCTTAGCAGGGTCATCTTCTTTATCACCAGGGTCATTTACTGTTGCCTGTAATTGCCTTTCTTCTTTTTTTTATGGTAGAGTTCAATGGGAGGGCCCCCATTCCCACCCCCTTTAATCTTGATAGGGGCCCGTAAGGACATGACAGTGCGTGTCCGTGATCTGCGTGCAGTAAAGTCATGAACTCCCGTTCCCAGCTCTTTGACGTCATCCTTCAGGAATTCTGGGAGGGGGATGCTCCCAGCGTCAAGCCAAATTTGGGGCTGTTCACAGGTGTGTAGAAGAGAGGAGAGAGGCCCTGTGCAGGTGTGAATGGTCTGGTTCACAGGTGTGTAGAAGAGAGGAGAGAGGCCCTGTGCAGGTGTGAATGGTCTGGTTCACAGGTGTGTAGAAGAGAGGAGAGAGGCCCTGTGCAGGTGTGAATGGTCTGGTTCACAGGTGTGTAGAAGAGAGGAGAGAGGCCCTGTGCAGGTGTGAATGGTCTGGTTCACAGGTGTGTAGAAGAGGGGAGAGAGGCCCTGTGCAGGTGTGAATGGTCTGGTTCACAGGTGTGTAGAAGAGAGGAGAGAGGCCCTGTGCAGGTGTGCAGTTGTGAATGGTCTGGTTGTTAATAATCATACATTTCTCATCTCCATCCAGTTTGTGCACCTCTGTTTTAATGAACACATTATGCAGCTAAGTGTTGTATCAACTTAAGTTTTCAAGTACAGAGGACTTAAAACATCAGTTCTAACACACATTAATAAGTTTGACTAAATTGATATTTAGAGTTTATCAACTTTGAAGTTCAGTTTACTCAAAATTTTGTTTGCAGAATGTTGGGACTCCAAAAAAATGTTGGGACTCCAAAAAGTGTGTGTCAACAGCTCTTTTTTAGGAGTTTGGGACCCTACCCATACTGTAACACTCCGTATTCCCAGTGGACGGGATCTGAAAGTTCATGCATTCGCGCGTTCATGTGTTCAAGTGTGTGCATACGCTCGTGGCCATTGAAATTGAGAGAGGGAATGGAGGTAACTGCAGAGTGGCCGATTTCTCTCTCAAACTGCGCCAGCACCCATTTTTTGCCAGACGTAAACAAAATTGCAGCTCCTTCATTGCAGCGCTTCTAAAATGGGGGACGATGTGACCGTGGCAGATATCTCACAGGCGTTTTTTTTCATGCTAAACGAGCCCATGACGCCAGTGGCTAGCTCGCTCCGCTACCTCAGGGCAAACTAAGCCTGTGAATGTGGAGGCTCCCACTCCCCATCTGCCCCAGGCCCCAGCGTAGGGCACGCGTGCTGGGGGAGGGGTGTGGGGAGGGTCAGGCTCTCGGACAGAGATGGGCCTTCTTGTCCCGGGCCGGGGGTGGGGTGGGTGGGGGGTGGGGTGGGTGGGGGGTGGGGGGGGTCCCCCAGCGCTCGTGTCCCACGCTGTGTAATCTGGAGCATGGCACTGCGTCAGGTGGGGTCCGGTGATGTCACGGGTCCCTGGATGAAGATGCTTTAACACAAGTGTCTCAACATGCTTTCCGTCCGTCTGCGCTCGCTTGCTTGTCCCCATGTGGGATGACTCAAGTTCTCTTTGTCATTGTGTGTGGGGGAGAGGGGAGGGGGGGGGTAACACTTGCGTTTGTGAAGTACTTTTGTTGTTTTTGCAGTTATTGTGTGCTGGAGGGTTAGCTATTGTTGAACACCACCCCTCCCCCATGCCCCCGCCATCTGACCATACACTGAAGGGGTTGTGTAGCACCTACTGGATCCTCGTCACACGGTGACGAACGTTTGGTAACGGTGGAAGGCTCGTCTCCTGTTTCCGGTGCACTCCGATCACAGGCAGTCCGTGCAAATCACGATTTGCCCCCGAATTCCTCCCCTCCCACCCGCCCGGGAGTCCAGCGGCTGAGATGGCTTCTGTCTCCCACGCTGGTGGCCTCTCTTGAGCCTGGAGCTGTGCTAACCAAGCCTGTGTGTGTGTGTGTGTGTGTGTGTGTGTGTGTGCGTGGCACCGTTGCTTTTTTGCGCTAGAGAGAAGCCGTTCTCGCAGTACGGTGCTGCACAAGCTCCTTCACAAGAGCTCACGGAATGAGAACGCGCACACGGAACTTTCTTCTGTCTCCACGGTGACGGAGCCCCACTGTTCCGCCGTCAGCTGTTCCTTTTTGCAGGATACAATACGGAACGCACCCCTCCGTCAGCCTCTGCAGGGGAGCATAGCAGCAGGACCTCACTTCCTGAAAACTTACCCGAGGAGGTAGCGAGCGAGTAAGTAAAGGTGAATTCAAGGAGAATTATGATTCTTCCTTACATGAAGTTTGTCAGCTGCAGTGATGATGACATCACTGGCGATGAAAAAGACTGCTATGCACATACCTGCGTAACAGAGGTAACAGAGCAGGAAATACTGCATATAGAAGAAAGCTGTTCTGATGCTATGATTACATTATTTGTTTTTGTTCTGCCTGGTCTGGCATTTGTCTGTACCCATGTGTTTTACTTCAATGTGATGATGCAGTCAGTCTATCGGCTAGCTGCTGTTCGTTTTAACTTTGGGAAATTTTTAATTTATAACTCATCATTAATATTTTCTCAGAAATTCATACTCTGAAAAAAATTCATACGGTACAAAAAAAAAAAAAAACGCTTTAGCAAGCAAATCTGTTATTACTCTTGATTTTAATTGGATTGTGCCTCTGCCAATCAATACAAGAACACTGTGATTGGCGTACGCGTCTGACTCCACCTCTTCTGCGTCATGCGTCGCTGCTGACTTGCACGTACACACTCATTTCGGCGATTCACCAGTCGGCCGGTCATCTCGCCGTCTCTCAGCCTGGTCAATAACAAAGTACACATATAATTTTTGTATCTTTCCATATCAAATCATATCTGAAGAATAGAAGCCTGTCGCTTTAAGTTTAGCTTGGAGGTTTGTTGTGGCTCTTCAACTCAACCCACCAATGCACACCCTTACAAACATTACTTCACATTGCAAGCTATGTGCATAATTTTCACTGATGCCTTTCATACATTCAAAATAATGACGCCTCAATATATGAATCGAATAGCAAAAATGCATCTATTAAAAAAAAAACAGTTTGCACAGTAAACAGACTCAGATGGACATGGGCTGTGTCCGAGTCTGTGCCCCATCTACTGCGTCCTGTGTACTAGCAACTGTGTACTGTTTACTGTATACAGTTTAGTACACGACATGAAGTATGCGAAAAAATATCCTCCATGCTATTTTCCAACTGTACTGTGGAAGTGTCATAAGACGTCCCGCCCTTGTGTGGCCAAGTCACATGTTGTTTTTGCTGTTATTGAAGGAAAACTGCGTGTTATACTTATGGGACCAAAATGTTTACTTGCTGAAAAATATGCTCCTGAATATACTCAGTGAAATCCCGGAAATAATTATATCATATTTGCCTACTTAACTTTCATCATTCTCATTGTAACTTCATAGCCCTTCATAAGGGATACATAACATTTACTGTATGATATCACATTACCGAGCAACAGCAGTGAATCTCTAACTGCTATAATGCTTGGATCCACAAGCACCATTTTCACACAAAGTTGTCATGGTTTCTAGCAGCCTCTGCTGTTCCTGCATTTTGGTTTCCTTTTTGGCGTCGTCAGGACGCTCTATCTGATTTTTTCTGCCTCCGTTCCGGTATTCGTATCTTGGCCGACAATTATTCCCTACACCTGTTTTGGGTTTCCTGCCGGCTATAAATACCTCAGGACTTCCGCATTTCCGCACTTCGATATTGTCTTTGCTATGTTGACAATAAAGTTGGTAAGGTATAGGATTCGGTCGCTGCATTTCTGGTTCGTACGAATAGGAAACGCAGCAAGTCCGGTTTAGAGTTAGGAGAAAGATTTTTTTTCCTTTCTCTCTTTATCCTTTATACTCCTCTACCAGTTACCTTTTTGTTCAGCTCATTCTCACCTAGAGCTGTAGGTAACAGGCTCTAGTTTCATTTTCATTCTCTCGCCCGTTTATACAGGGTGTTTCTTTTGTTTTCCTCTGACCTCCTGTTATCGCACCTCGTTTGAGAGTGTGAGGTTATTTTGTTATTTATTCTCGCCGTTTATTGAGATACGCCTCTGTTTTTGAGGTTGCTTTGTTTTGCCTTGTGCTAGGGAAGTTTTCTTCCTGATCCTGTGTTACTTTTGTCCCGGTGCGGCCACTTCCGCTTTTGTGGCGTATCTCTCTAGATACGCTTTTAGAAATCATTATCGGTTGCGTTTGGTTCTCCGAACCTTACACTCCTCATTACAAAAGTAGGCTCTATAACTACAAGCACTGCTTGATATAGCAGTCACACCAGACACACAAAAGCAACACATCGAATATGAGCAGCCCCCCCCCCCAAATTATCAATAGAATTAATTATGTTCATGGTCAATGATGCTTCAAGATCCCATCAAGCAGTTGATACAAGAGTATATTTGACTGACATTTTATACTAGCTCCAGTCTCGATTTTATATTGGCCCACGTCTTTAAATTTAAACACGGAAACATTGTTTAAAAGAAAAGGAGCTCGATAGGTTTCTCGTTTTCTGGATAATGTTATTTTGAAGCTTACGGAGCGGTTTGGCAGCACTTTTAAAAGCCCATTTTCATTTCCCAAATCTCCGTGATAATCTGATTCAGCAAACTCATGTTCCGCTTGGGATGCTTCACTTCCTTTGGGCTGATAGCGTTTCCATTTCAAAGAGCAGCGTATCTAAATGAGCTACCGGAATTTTCTCTGTTCACTGTTTTAGCCAGTAGAACATAGCATCACAATAGCCTTATAGATTATGGAAAATTCTGATGAACTCTATGAAATCCCATTAGCACAGGATGAAACTAGATGCAGAAAGGTTTATAAAAAATAAAAAAGGGCCTGCAAACATCTCGTCAGTAACCCCCCAGAACCATGAGGTTAATGGGAAGCTTTCATTCCTTTAATTGCCTCAACCCACCTGGAAGATAAACTGCAGAGCTGACCCGACTACAAGATAGATCAGTTACCTCCTCTAAAGCAAGTAAAAAGAACTGCTTGCACCACATTAGGGTTCTGGCCCAACAATGAACAAACTGAAACACATCAGCCAGCCAGCCAGCCAGCCAGCCAGCAACTCAACCCACCACCCTTCCCCCCATCTCCAAATTTCACACTCAATTTGATCTCCCCTAAACACTCTGCTTAACTTGCCCAAGCACTCTCATTCCTGTCCCTCATTGAAAATCCCTCACACACACACTTTCTCCTTCAAACTACCTTGGAAACCTTAAACTCGGCTCTTATACCCTCCTGGCTAATCAGTCAATCGCTCAGCACCAATCAAAAGCCTTCGTTATTGCCAAATTCTCATGCCTGCTTGCGCCATGCCCAATTAAACAGCCAATCAAGCGCCTGGGTTGATCGCACAATCTCAAGCCCACGCCTCATGGCTAATTAACCAATCCAAAACCTGGAATATAGCTATAGTTGCCAACCCATCCCAATAAGCCATTCTTGAGACCTTCAAGTAACATAATCATAAGACTTTTGATTTAGGTGTTTTCTGCTCCATCGAACTCATTCTGCTTTCCCTCCCACATGATGCTCCTTATGCTGTATTTGTTTATTCATTTACAAAAATCAACCTGATCTCATGTGAATTCGGCAATATGTACCGATTGTTAGTGTCTCAAAAAACGGTACCTGTTTCCGAATTTTGCACAAGCGCCCCCATGAGCCTGTACTGGGAACTACTGAATAATGCTCAGTTGTAGAGTGTAAGGAGATTTCGTGAAAGATACATAGTGCGAGAGAAGCTTGTGATAGAAAAATATAGTTGTGCAAATATAGATTCTTTAAATCTTAACAGTTCGGGCATGAGCCCGAGTTACGTGAACTCCTGTGAGGTTATGTTTAGGGGTTGTGGGTCGGGTATGGGAATCACGAACTCACGCAGGGCGTGTCTTGCCAAGAAAAGCAGTGGGACGCGTGATGTCATATACTACTACCCTCACACGTGATGTTTTCGGCCTATCACAGCCTTTAGTCAGTAGTTCCCAGTACAGGCTCATGGGGGCGCTTGTGCAAAATTCGGAAACAGGTATCGTTTTTTGAGACACTAACAATCGGTACATATTGCCGAATTCCATGAGATCAGGCTCACAAAAATACTAGGGAAAGTATAATAAAACGCCCGTCCAACGAGGAGTCCATGTCAGAAACTAGGGATTGGGAAATCAACCCCCACCTCACGACTTGGAAGAACTTGACGTCGCATCATCATGGCGGCTCACACCACGACCCACATTGTGAACAGTAAACAAACATTACTTTTAGTTTTAAAAGCTTTTAAAACATTTAAACTTTTGTTTCTCAGTATGAAATGCTTTTGTATCAGCCAACATACCGATACAGAATGATAGACATATACAATTAAAAGTTATTAAAACGTTATTGTTGTAGTTGTTAGCTGTTTTAGCTATGTTTGTTAGCAAAGAGAAAACTTTCCTGCGGCAGGCGTCAATGACAGCAAGTCCCCAGTTGTGCAGCTGGAACGCACTAACGTTGGTAACGATGCGTTTACCACCTCCGATATCAGGCCTCATGCCATAACCCTGGATCACTGACACCCCCAGATGTCTCCACACTGCAGTATGAGCCGCGCCCCCTCTCTCCCCTTCTCTCCTTTATTTCGGCGTTTGCTTGTTCTCCACCTCCTAGCTCCATCCTTTTCCAACCTCTCCCGCATTGTCCTCCCATGGACGAGGAAGAACTGAGTAATGACCTGCCGCTGGTTTTGATCTGACCACATCACCATATCTGCATGCAGATCTATCCTCACAATATGCTCTGGGGAATTTCACCCAGTGCTCATCCCTTTAGCATTCTCTATTTTCTCTCTACCTTTCCATCCCTCTCTCTCCTCTCACCCCGACTCTTTCCCCCTGTCCCTCTCTCTCTCTCTCTCTCTCTCTCTCTCTCTCTCCATCTGTCACCCTCTCCCTTTATTCCTCTCCATAATAACATGGTTGTGCCACTGCTCTTTTTGGAATGGTTTTTTTTTCTTCTCAAAATTCTAAGTCTGAGTTCTAGAACTCCGCTGCTTTCAGTTTCCAGTAGTGATTGTTACATCAGCATTTGGAATGTTCAGTTTAAGAACATTCAAATCACATATTTGTGATCTTAACACCTAAAAGGCTTAAACAACAATTCATATACTAGCCCTGGGATTGTAATGAGGCCCTGTAATGTTTAGGGGATTGGCACTAAGAAGGTTGTAGGTTTAGTTTCCAGGCGGGTCGCTGCTGCTGTATCCTTAAGCAAGGCACTGAAACCGATCACTGGAACATATCCAGCTGTATAAATTGATTTTAAAAAATCTATATGCAATCTGTGTAATTTCCTCTAGATAAGAGGATGTGCTAAATGCAGGAATGTAATGTAACAGCTCTAACCAAAAAAAAGGCTATGCTTCTAGACCCTTCCTGTCCAATCTCCCACCGTGTAAGCTTTCTCTCCGGAAGTTTCTCCCACTTTGTCCTGGCACTGCCACCCATGCCCTTTTCAGTCTGTTTGTGTCCCTCCAGCTTCCGGTCCCATAATTACCAAACCCTGACCCCACCACCCCACAGATCATCCCCACAATTTATGAAACCGACTCTCTGCCTCTCTTATAAATATGTGCGCTGTAAGATATTAACTATAAAATATAATTCCTGCTCCCGGTTGGGGTGGAAGCTCATATAGCAGGTGTTACGCTTTCAAAGAAAAAAAAAAAACCTTGAGATGTTTAAGTCACCAGGTTGAGACATTACAGTTTTTCTCAATTGCTTACACACATTTTTTGAAAGCATACCTCATTTTCTCAAAACTCTAAACACAAATCCAAAAACCACACACACAAAATGCAAAACCCTACATATCTCCTGCAAAATGCTACTTTGCCTTCAAAACAATGTTATGTCTCCTCAAAATGGTAGTTTGTGTTCAAATGACACACACAGACCATCATATGAGTAGACATTTCTAAGAACCATTGAACACTGATGTGCTGAATGGAAAACACTACTATGAATGGGAAAACGCCAGTATGAAGGCCTTATCAGGAGCATTATGCCTTTTCATGTTCAGTGTTACTGTACGCTTACTCCTGTTGTAAAATATTACTGTATAATGTTTTTACTCAAATATAAAACAATACACAAATATACAGTAACAACAAAAATATTTCTTTATTTTTTCCAAAAGTGCTGTAGCCTATACATCACAGCAAACACAACTGGATGTGTAAATGATTTGCACAGAACAAACAATAGAAAATAGGCCAGTACAGTCAACAAAAAAAGAAAGAAAAATGTAAATTAAAAAAGGACAAAAAAACTAGGCTGCATCCTGTCTTCGGTTCCTGTCTGGCCACATAGGACCTCATCGACATCACAGGCTATGTTCTCTCTGGCCAAGCAGCGGGGGAAGTATCACCTAGTATGGCGAATCCAGCCCTGAAATGCCTCAGGAGCTATATCGCCACATGCCTCCTCCTCGTCCTCCTCTTCCTCCTCCTCATCCTCCTCTTCCTCCTCCTCGTCCTCCTCTTACTCTCACTCCTCTGCCTCTCTGATCACCTCTCACTTCAATGTTGCCATCCATTGTTCTCCAAACCAGGAGCTCACCTGTGGCCCTTATATTGCTCAAGCTTTGATTGGAAATTGCACAACGGCCTTGGAAATGGAAGTTTTGCCATTTTAATGGCAATGTGTTCTGTCTGAACACAAGGAGATTTGGCATTGATGAAGAGTGTGCAAAATAGAGAGTATTGTGTGTGGTGTTTTCAAGAAAGTGTGGTTTAGAATTGAAATCTGGGTCTAAAGCAGATAATTGTGTGTAGTGTTTTGAAGAAAGTGTGGTTTAGAATTGAAATCTGGGTCTACAGCAGGAAATGTGTTTATAGTTCAGCAGAATTGGTTTAGGGAGTTGGCACATGAGTTACAGGTTGTGGTCATTGTGTCATAAGTTCCAGTTTTTGTGTGTAAACAATTGAGAAAAACTGTAAGTTAGAAAAAAAAAAAATTGTTCTAATGTACGTAAAGTACTGCGACCTGTATATGGAGACTTTGCGTTCCATGCAAATCCGTGAGAAACCAAACAAACATTTCATTCACTCTACTTGTCTGTTTCCAACAATGCAGCCCACACAATGGACGTCAGCAAGTGCAAGAATGGCAGATATTTTTTACAGATTGAGGGTGACTAGTTTGTCATCTGAACAATTGTCTTTGAAGAAAAGGAAAGTCACAAGAATAGAGTAGGACTGAAAGCATGTAAATCTTTGTTCTCTGTGAAAAGAAAAAGTGTTTGTGAATTGATTTGTGGTAAACACATATTGATGCAATACTCAATTATATTCGTCTTGTTTGGAATCATCGGATTTTGAGTCTGCAGGCAGAGCTGTGACCAACAGTGCTCTGTGTTTCTTTTGCTCTGTCCTACTTTGTCCTTGAAGCACAGTTTTAACAATCGCCATTGTGCTACCTTTGCCCGTCTGGTACAGTATCATGGTGCAGTTCACCAGCTTCTTAACCCTTTAAGGTGTAAGATCACAAATATGTGATTAGAATGTTCTTAACTGAACATTCTAATGCTGATGTAACGATCACTACTGAAAGCAATGGAGTTCTAGAACACTGACTTAGAATTTAAAAAACATTCCTAAAAACCTACTTTTCAAAGAGTTAAACAAAGACTGGCTACTGTCAACTATCTCTTAACGCCTTAAATGATATTTTAAATGGTAATTGCTAATAACTTTTAAAATCCATATGTATCAGTGACACGTATCTGTCAGACAAAAGTTAATATTCTTAATAGTCTCCTTACCGCTTTGCTTAGAAAGTGAATAAGCTCTATAGTGCTGTTCCTAATTATTGGTTGTATGTTAAACAGCATGTGTCAGTGACATATGACTTTTGTCCGTATGATGTTTCCCATCATGGAGAACACATGGTAACATATTTTGCCATAAGAAATGTTTTATTCACATTCATGTACAAACGTATATAGTTTAGTACAGCACCATGGCATACATGTGGGATGGGTATAAATTGTAGTAGCTCACAATATTTTAAAAATCAGAAACGATTTGCGCTGATGTATTGATAATGCACAATACCACTGTGGCACAAGGCTTGTGGTTTGAACTTTGACCTGGTTATAGCTATAGCCTCCTAAGAACCTTCAGTAAGCAAGTTTAAGTATTTTAATTGTTCGACATAATACAAGTGTGTCTTTGATGACAAAAACATGTTGCATGTGAAAATATTCAAATAATATAATTTATTTGGATGGCAGGTAAGCCGTCTGCCAAGTTAAGCTTGGCGGGGCATGGCCCATACCAATACATTTTATTTTTCTTGAATGTCCCTTGGTTTCAGCATAGTAGAAAAATGGTTCATGAGATTAAGACCAGAGACTCATGTTTCCTACAGGAGACAAAAATGAATTGGAGGTGGTTATTGAAATATGGTCACAGAGAGGCACATCTTTGGCGTTGGCTTTGAGACTTTAAAGGAAGCACTCAGGAAGCATTCATAATTTTTGCAGCTTGATTGTGTTGAAATTAATATTTCAGTGTTCTAGATTTCTGCACTTGGTTGATTATGAGACAGGGCTTAAACTGAGTTTGGTATTACACAGTGATTTGTGTGTATGTGTGTTAGATGTCATGTGGTCAGGGGTGTCATGTGTACGTTATGGATTTAATTGGCGGATACTCTCGGTTCACTGCAAGATGACAGATGGATCTGAAGCTTTTCTGATATTAATGATGTAACTCTGCCTGGGGGGGTGAAGTACTCAGAGTCGCTGTATTTCTGCTGCAGTTTCCCACAGCGTCATATCAGCCATTCCACAATCAATGCCCTCGTATTCGCACAGATCACCATTGACAGAACAGTTTGTTTCTTGTTGTGTGTCCTTCCAAATCTTTTCCCTTGTATGCTTGTCGTTCTGGTCAAGCAGAGCTTGCGTTTGTTATCGATCTCTGTGGTAATTGTATGTATGCATGGGGCATTTCAGTGTTGTTAACATGGTATTGACTGAAGTGCTGGAGAGGTACCTCAGGTGTGTGTGTGTGTGTGTGTATGTGTGTGTGTGTGTGTGTGTGTGTGTGCGTGTGCATGTGTGTGTGAGTGTGTGTGTGTGTGTGTGCGCGTGTGTGTGCGTGTGCGCGTTTGTGTGTGTGTGTGTGTGTGTGTTTGTGTGTGTGTGTGTGTGTGTGCGTGCGTGCGTGCGTGCGTGCGTGCGTGCGTGCGTGCGTGCGTGCGTGCGTGCGTGCGTGTTATGCATGAATAGTGCATGTGTTAGTAGGTTTGCAGTTCTAAAGTCATTAATTATTTATAAGAGGCCAAGAGACAGAGACACAGTCAGAATCAGAGAGAGAGAGAGAGAGAGAGAGAGGGAGAAAGAAAGAAAGAGATGGAGCGAGAGAAGGAGAAAGAGGGGGAGGGAAAGAAAGAATGAGGGAGGAGGGTGGAGAAAAACATAATTTTTTTAAAGCTTTTTAAAGCCGTATAGTTAACCTTATTTAAACCACGAGTGTTGAGATAGCATACACTAAACATATTCAAATATATAGAAAAATTAAACAAAAGTGGACAGGAAAAAGTGGAATAGAACTCAATTTAAGTCTGTTCTGCTGATTATCCAAACGCCATTAAAAGTTTGTCTTCCGACTCCGTTTCACAAAACACCCAATTTATTTCCTGCTTTCAACAGAACCCAGTTCAAAAGATCGCCATTCAGTTTGTAGAAAGCAAACTCTGAAGTGGGTTTTCATTAAACATAGAGTAGGAGGGAGTTAGAGAGAGGGAGGGAGGGAGAAAGGGAGAGAGAGAGAGAGAGAGAGAGAGAGAGAGGGAAGGTGTGAGAGGGAGAGAGAGATTGAGAGAGAGAGAGAAAGTGGGGAAAGGAAAGTGTTTTTGTGAAAAGTGAAAATTGAGTGCGTCGGACTGTACTTCAGTGGGGCTTATTTTGTGTGTGTCTGTGTGTGTGTGTGTGTGTGTGTGTGTGTATGTGTGTGTGTATGCATGAGTCTTGTTTAGGGAGTCAGGGAGTCAGTGAGTCAGGTCCACAATGTTTAGGGCCCTCCTGGGATGATAGCCACAGAACGAAAAGGGAGAGGGGACCCAAATAAATTTGCATAGGGACCCCAAAAGGTCCTGTGTACAAGCCCCCCCCTCACCATGGTCCCTTAAATCAGCATTAGAAGAGACCTCTTGAGCTGAGCCACACACCACTGGTTTCCGTATTATTCCTGCGATCATTTTCTGGCCAGAGAGGGAGTACTTCAGTTTTATGGGACTGTGTCTTGTAAACATTTTCTATTTCCTGTGAAGATAAAGGACTTTGTTTGTTCTCCTGTATTATCGCTTACCCTTATCCAAACCCAGAGTGTAAACTACCTACCCTTCTGCCCTGGTCAAAATGACCCATCCATTCTCCATCGTTTCTTCTGAAAAAAGCGTCCATTTATGCAGCTGAATATGTGCTAAACAGTCCAGCTTAAGAGCCTTGCTCGAGCGTACAATATCAGCGTCTAACCGGGGAATAGAACTTACCTTAACCTTTAGGTTGTACAGTACACCCTTATCTGCTTCTATTGTTGTCAGTGTTCCATGGAAACAGGAGACATGCACGCTTATGCCGATGACATCATACATGATGTCACTTGACCTACGAACAAACGCTTATGAATGGGCTGCTTATAAATGTGTTCTGCTGTGGATATCCAGGCATTATAAAGACATTATATATGCTTCTCAAAGGCTTTAGCAAAGTGCATTTTCTTATCACGTCTGCTCCTAATAAATACTAATACTAAATAATACCAGCAATAATAATACATGTGATGAAGTTAGAGGAGC
This sequence comes from Synaphobranchus kaupii, assembly GCA_029718625.1. Classification (NCBI taxonomy): domain Eukaryota; kingdom Metazoa; phylum Chordata; class Actinopteri; order Anguilliformes; family Synaphobranchidae; genus Synaphobranchus; species Synaphobranchus kaupii. The sequence continues at coordinate 124,134,415 of CM056378.1, forward strand.
AATGGGGGAAATCTATAAATTTAAGTCTTAGTCTGGGATTAAATCAAAATCTAGAACAATGAAGCTTTTATTTTGTGCTTTGTTTATCACAGGTGGTGCATCGGCCTTCCAGGTCCATCAGTTTAAAAGGCGCACAGAGGCCCGCACTCCAATGATTACAGTTTTTCTCAATTGTTTACACACAAAAACTGGAACTTATGACACAATGACCACAACCTGTAACTCATGTGTCAACTCCCTAAACCAATTCTGCTGAACTATAAACACATTTCCTGCTGTAGACCCAGATTTCAATTCTAACCCACACTTTCTTCAAAACACTACACACAATTATCTGCTTTAGACCCAGATTTCAATTCTAAACCACACTTTCTTCAAAACACTACACACAATACTCTCTATTTTGCACACTCTTCATCAATGCCAAATCTCCTTGTGTTCAGACAGAACACACTGCCATTCAAATGGCAAAACTTCCATTTCCAAGGCCGTTGTGCAATGTCCAATCAAAGCTTGAGCAATATAAGGGCCACAGGTGAGCTCCTGGTTTGGAGAACAATGGATGGCAACATTGAAGTGAGAAGTGATCAGAGAGGCAGAGGAGTGAGAGTAAGAGGAGGATGAGGAGGAGGAAGAGGAGGACGAGGAGGAGGCATGTGGCGATATAGCTCCTGAGGCATTTCAGGGCTGGATTCGCCATACTAGGCGATACTTCCCCCGCTGCTTGGCCAGAGAGAACATAGCCTGTGATGTCGATGAGGTCCTGTGGCCAGACAGGAACCGAAGACAGGATGCAGCCTAGTTTTTTTGTCCTTTTTTATTTTACATTTTTCTTTCTTTTTTTGTTGACTGTACTGGCCTATTTTCTATTGTTTGTTCTGTGCAAATCATTTACACATCCAGTTGTGTTTGCTGTGATGTATAGGCTACAGCACTTTTGGAAAAAATAAAGAAATATTTTTGTTGTTACTGTATATTTGTGTATTGTTTTATATTTGAGTAAAAACATTATACAGTAATATTTTACAACAGGAGTAAGCGTACAGTAACACTGAACATGAAAAGGCATAATGCTCCTGATAAGGCCTTCATACTGGTGTTTTCCCATTCATAGTAGTGTTTTCCATTCAGCACATCAGTGTTCAATGGTTCTTAGAAATGTCTACTCATATGATGGTCTGTGTGTGTCATTTGAACACAAACTACCATTTTGAGGAGACATAACATTGTTTTGAAGGCAAAGTAGCATTTTGCAGGAGATATGTAGGGTTTTGCATTTTGTGTGTGTGGTTTTTGGATTTGTGTTTAGAGTTTTGAGAAAATGAGGTATGCTTTCAAAAAATGTGTGTAAGCAATTGAGAAAAACTGTAATCAAACAAGAGATTTAAACTTGTTTCGGCTCCTGCTCTCTTCAACGCCATTGGGATTCAGTGGGATTAAATCAGAACCAATTTACAAGTAAACACAGGCGTTACACTTTTTCTTCACAACATCAGCATGGTGTCGTATTAGTTTTAGTGGTTGCAAACTTGGCAATCTGTGCATGTGAATAACAAAAAATATGTATTGCTTTTAATTGTTGTCAAATTTAAAGACAATCGACTGAGTGTACAGTGATGCAGTTCATTGTGATAGTTGTGTGTGTGTGTGTGTGTGTGTGTGTGTGTGTGTGTGTGTGTGTGCAGATATAACTACGTGTGAACCTCAGGTGACGGCGGTAAAAGCAAGGTTGAGGAGTGAGGAACCGTAAGAGGTACTTAACAAACGCGGGCAACGCGCCTTCACATCAGATAGACTTGTCCTCATTTTTATTTTCTACATAATTCCATTTCATTTCCTTGCCAGTTCATAATCTATTTGGTCGTTAGCGACGACCTTCCTGCGGTAGGGTGTGCGCCCTCGTCAGCCTTTAATCTTCTGCACTTCCGCCACCATTAGCCATCTCTGCCATCTTTCATCATAATTACGGACTTGAACGCAACAAAAGGAAAGCCAACCTTGCTTCCCCCCCGGTGACCTCTCTCTATTTCTGCCATGATATTTTTAATTATTCTGCCGTGCCATATCTGCAGCTCGGGCAGCAGGGCACATCTGCTGGTGCGGAAGGCCCGCGTAGATCACAGAGGCATTATGGGAAATGGCAGCGACGGGGAATATTTGGCCCGGTGTTAGAGTGGCGCCACCCAGGGGCCATGCAGTGTATTGTGTAGTTCTGCCCCCCTGCTCCATGGCTGGTATTCGACCCAGGGTCCCTGTTGGGTGTGATTCTGCGGCCAGCCTGGGCACGTGTTTCCGGGGGGGGTGTGGGGGTGAGCTGCTTTGTTTTGAATGGGACGGAACTCAAGGTTGGAGTGAGGCCCTGTGTCGCCTCTGCTGGGTCCATTGTGTGCAAATCGCTCAGACAATGAGACCCCTGTGAGGGGGAATATTTGGAGGTGGGGGGGGAGGGTTGAATTGTAACCGAACTCTTGGCGATGAACGATAAGAGATGCAGATGAATACACGGAGGTGTCGAGAATTTGCAGTGACAACACAAACACAATGCTGTTGTTTTTTTTTGGTCTTGTTTTCTATAGATTTTTTTTGTTGTAATGTCATTAGTAATCATCTTGTGATCCTGGAGCTTTGGCCACTTCTTTTGGAGGTAATGATTTATTTGAAAAAGAAAGTCTTAAAAAAAAAATACACCAAAAATGTGGTTTCGTAGTGAGCTGCCTTTCTGCATTGAACAATGGCCTCTGTAATGGACTCTGTAATGGACTCTGTAATGGACTCAATCTATGCTGCAGCAGGCCCCGCTCCTCTGTGATTGGTTGTTTCTCACTGCTGACCACAAATTAGGGAGGAAAGTGATGTCATTACCCAGACTTGTAGCCAAGGAGGGGGAGGGGGAGGGGGAGGCAGGGGGGGACATTTCTGGGATTGATCCCCTCCCCGCCCCAAATGGTGATAGATACGCTTAAAATGGAAGTTCATCACAAATATGATTACTATTACTGGAAAACTATTACCCTCCATCTCACACTATTACCCTCCATCTCACACTATTACCCTCCATCTCACTCTATTACCCTCCATCTCACACTATTACCCTCCATCTCACACTATTACCCTCCATCTCACACTATTACCCTCCATCTCACACTATTACCCTCCATCTCACTCTATTACCCTCCATCTCACACTATTACCCTCCATCTCACTCTATTACCCTCCATCTCACTCTATTACCCTCCATCTCACTCTATTACCCTCCATCTCACACTATTACCCTCCATCTCACACTATTACCCTCCATCTCACACTATTACCCTCCATATCACTCTATTACCCTCCATCTCACACTATTACCCTCCATCTCACTCTATTACCCTCCATCTCACTCTATTACCCTCCATCTCACTCTATTACCCTCCATCTCACACTATTACCCTCCATCTCACACTATTACCCTCCATCTCACACTATTACCCTCCATCTCACTCTATTACCCTCCATCTCACTCTATTACCCTCCATCTCACTCTATTACCCTCCATCTCACACTATTACCCTCCATCTCACACTATTACCCTCCATATCACTCTATTACCCTCCATCTCACTCTATTACCCTCCATCTCACACTATTACCCTCCATCTCACTCTATTACCCTCCATCTCACACTATTACCCTCCATCTCACACTATTACCCTCCATCTCACACTATTACCCTCCATCTCACTCTATTACCCTCCATCTCACACTATTACCCTCCATCTCACACTATTACCCTCCATCTCACACTATTACCCTCCATCTCACACTATTACCCTCCATCTCACTCTATTACCCTCCATCTCACTCTATTACCCTCCATCTCACACTATTACCCTCCATCTCACACTATTACCCTCCATCTCACTCTATTACCCTCCATCTCACACTATTACCCTCCATCTCACACTATTACCCTCCATCTCACACTATTACCCTCCATCTCACTCTATTACCCTCCATCTCACTCTATTACCCTCCATCTCACTCTATTACCCTCCATCTCACACTATTACCCTCCATCTCACTCTATTACCCTCCATCTCACTCTATTACCCTCCATCTCACTCTATTACCCTCCATCTCACACTATTACCCTCCATCTCACACTATTACCCTCCATCTCACTCTATTACCCTCCATCTCACACTATTACCCTCCATCTCACACTATTACCCTCCATCTCACACTATTACCCTCCATATCACTCTATTACCCTCCATCTCACTCTATTACCCTCCATCTCACACTATTACCCTCCATCTCACACTATTACCCTCCATCTCACACTATTACCCTCCACGCCGTGCCGCCGGGAGTCTTTCCTCTTTGGCTCTTAGAAGTTAGGGGGGGCAAATCTTGGGCTCTTCTAGAATGAGAGCACTTCGGAAATGAAAATCGGATTAATTCTAATGTTGAACATTCAGACCATGAGATCTGCATCCCCCCTAATTCAATGTCATTTTCTCATAAAGTACAATTGACATATTTAAATGTTGGCCTTGGGAAGGTAACGTCTTGCCCTGTGTGGTGAGGGAGAAGTTGTGCGTGTGTGCGTGTGTGTCTTCTCTGTGTGTGTGTGTGTGCTCTCCGAGACATTTCAAAAGAAACAGGCCGTACATTTTTCATTGTCCATCTATCAGTATGCCACAGCTGTTCAAAACTGAAAAATTAATTTTGAAGAAATGACCCGCTGAGGACCTCATTAAAAAAAATACAAAAACCGCAATGAAATATGTCGCTGGGAAAAAAAAATCAGTTTCACTGTCATCCGACTTCCTTCCCTTCTGGGTCACGACCCACTCATATATTTTTAAAACCCAAGAAGCTGGTGTTTGCCCCTCAGGCGAATATTGTATTTCTTTTTTTTTTTGTTCTGTTCAAGGTCTTAGGACTGTGTCAACAAGCCAATACTGGAGGGAGACCAGGGTCACACAGGGGACCAATCAGGCCTGAGATGGTGCCGAGGGGCTGGGGGCCGGCGTTGGCTGTTTGGGGACCCTTGCTATTGCTCTGGAGGGGGGTGTTCACCATGGAGGTTCCCCAGGACCGTAAGTCACACGTGACCCGACAGGCCCGACTGTTTCTCACTCATTGCTTATCCTTTCTGTGACCTGTACCTCAGCTTGGTCAGTTGGTTTTGTTGACCTTGCCAAACTAGCCAAATTTTGCAAAGAAAACAAGCCTTGTTTTTAATTGCTTGTCAAAGAGCTAAATGTCGATTGAATCCCAGCTAGGGGTTTTGTGGGTGTGTTAGGGGTTAGAGCCGCTGGTGGTAAAGCAGGTAACAGGACGTCTGAGTCGTGCACGTGGCTCAAGCTGCTGTGAATAGTGCACAGAATCTGGGCACCTGCAGTCTAACTGCTCCTGGTGTGCAGTCTATCTGCTCTGGGTGTGTAGTCTATCTGCTCCAGGTGTGCGGCCTACCTGCTCCAGGTGTGCAGTCTAGCTGCTCCAGGTGCGTAGTCTATCTGATCCAGGTGTGTTGTCTAGATGCTCCAGGTGTGTAGTCTACCTGTTCCAGGTGTGTAGTCTACCTGCTTCAGGTGTGAAGTCTACCTGTTCCAGGTGTGCAGTCTACCTGCTCTAGGTGTGCAGTCTACCTGTTCAGGTGTGAAGTTACATTACAGTCATTTAGCAGACGCTTTTATCCAAAGTGACATACAATAAGTGTATACAGAAAGGTCATCGAAGTAACTACAGAACAGATAAGACAAAGCACATCCTTCCCATAATGTAGCCGCTATCCCTAGTAGTGAACATTGAATGTAGTTCACAGTAAGCTGTGGGTAAATCAGCTATACTACACTTCTATTCTAAATACTATTATAAACTATAACAAACAGTTAGACAAGAAAACACAGGGAACTAGTACCATGAGAAAAGGTCCTAGATTAGTATATCAGTCAAGGTAGAGTCTGAAGAGGTGTGTCTTCAGGCCATGACGGAACGCAAGCAGGGTTGGAGTAGAGCGAGTAGGTGTGCATAACTACCTGCTCCAGGTGTGCAGTCTATCTGCTCCAGGTGTGCAGTCTATCTGCTCCAGGTGTGAAGTCTACCTGCTCTAGGTGTGCAGTCTATCTGCTCCAGGTGTGATGTCTACCTGCTCTAGGTGTGAAGTCTACCTGCTCTAGGTGTGAAGTCTACCTGTTCCAGGTGTGCAGTCTACCTGCTCTAGGTGTGAAGTCTACCTGTTCCAGGTGTGCAGTCTACCTGCTCTAGGTGTGAAGTCTACCTGCTCTAGGTGTGAAGTCTACCTGTTCCAGGTGTGCAGTCTACCTGCTCTAGGTGTGAAGTCTACCTGTTCCAGGTGTGCAGTCCTCCAGCTGTACATCTACAGCAGCACAGAGTGAAAAGAAGTGTTTCAATGACAGCGCAGTTTTCTGAGGGTGTGCATGTTTGGCCGTGGCCCCCTGCATAGACCCAACCATTTGGGTGTGGCCCTCCAGATAGACCTGACTGTTTGGGCGTGGCCCTCCAGACAGACCTGATACAGGCTGTTTCAGTGACAGGACAGGACATCAGTCCTCTACTGGGCATTCCATATTGTAGGAGAAAAAAAAAAAAAAAAAAGAGCAACTTGGCGGGTTTCTCTAGTTTCTTTCCAAACAGGCCCATTCTACATGTTTCTGTAATCAAAACTCAAAGGTAGATGATACAATATATGATAGATACATGATAGACTGATAGATATATGACAGACAGACAGACAGACAGATGTAACCTGCGATGACATGCTCTCTCGCCCCCTATCACAGTGAGACAGCCCCCCACTATTACCAAACAGTCGATGAAGGAGCACCTCGTGGACCCCAAAGAGGGCATCTTCATTGAATGTGAGGCCAAAGGAAACCCTTTCCCAGTGTAAGCGCCAGAGCACCCCCTATCGTCACCCTGTCTCCCCCTCTTTTCTCACCCGTTTCCTTCTCCCTCTTCTGTTCTTGTTTTTCTTCATACTTTCTCTTTCTTTCATCAGCGCCATATAGTTTTTTGTTTTGCTTTCATTATCAAAGAGCTTTGGGGTTTTGATAAAAGCAGATGGACCCACAGCACAAAGAACACTCAGTGTGTTAATTTAGAGGATGTTGCCAGGCTTCTGTTGCCCATTGTGACATCATAATTACAGAGACCATTATGTAACTCTCTTTCATTCTTCTATCTTTTGGGATTTAAATAAAAAATCCTCTCTGCTGATTTTTTTTTAATGCAATTGTTTTATGCAAAATATATATATTTTTAACAGGCTCGCAGAGCAATGGTTGGATGTGCTGTGACTTGTCTATCTGTCTCTAACTCTTTCTCTTTTTGGCTGCCTGTCTGTCTCTCTGTCCGTTTGCTTGTCTCTCCGATGTTCTGTGACAGTTTCTCGTGGCGAAAGAACGGGAAGTTCTATAATGTTCCGAGAGATTCCTGGGTGTCGATGAGGCGGTGGTCTGGAACACTGGATATGGGCTTTGGCCACCAGCGACGCCCGGAAGAGTACGAGGCTGAGTACCAGTGTTTTGCCACAAACGATTACGGCTCGGCTGCGTCCGACAAGATCCGGCTCCGAATCTCCAGTGAGAATCAGCATGGCTCACCGCACACCGTAAACACTAATCACAGAGCTACAGCGCTCCTTACACACCACACACACTAATCACAGAGCTAAAGGCGCTCCATACACACCACAAACACTAATCACAGAGCTACAGTGCTCCTTACACACCGTAAACACTAATCACAGAGCTACAGCGCTCCTTACACACCACAAACACTAATCACAGAGCTACAGCGCTCCTTACACACCACAAACACTAATCACAGAGCTACAGCGCTCCTTACACACCACACACACTAATCACAGAGCTACAGCGCTCCTTACACACCACAAACACTAATCACAGAGCTACAGTGCTCCTTACATACCACAAACACTAATCACAGAGCGACAGCGCTCCTTACACACCACAAACACTAATCAAAGAGCTACAGCGCTCCTTACACACCACAAACTCTAATCACAGAGCGACAGCGCTCCTTACACACCACAAACACTAATCAAAGAGCTACCGCTCCCCTTACACACCACAAACACTAATCACAGAGCTACAATGCTCCTTACACATCACAAACACTAATCACAGAGCTACAGTGCTCCTTACACACCACAAACACTAATCACAGAGCTACAGCGATCCCTACACGCCACAAACACTAATCACAGAGCTACAGCCCTCCTTACACACCACAAACACTAATCACAGAGCTACAGCGCTCCTTACACACCAAAAATACTAATACGTGAAAATATGTGTGTGTGTGTGTGTGTGTGTGTGTGTGTGTGTGTGTGTGTGTGTGTGTATACTGGCTGTAACTGTATGAGTTACATGCATGCTTTGTTGGAATTGACTTAAACAGAACTCTCTTTTCAAAATACCTGTGAAACTCAGGTGGCATCATGTGTGTGTCCATGCATGTGTTTTCGCCAGAGTCCCCACTGTGGCCCAAAGAGGTTCTGGAGCCGGTATCGGTGAACGCGGGCTTCCCCTTAATCCTGGCCTGTGACCCCCCTGGTCTGCCCACACCTCAGACCTTCTGGCTGAACAGCTGTAAGACGCCCCCCTCTCCCTCTACACCTGTGCCATCAACTCCTACCACCTGGCATCTCATATTTAAATTTCTCTGTTCTGTTTCATGTCTTGCATGACTTGTATTCTTTGGTTTTATTTGGTTGTTTGTTGGTGTTTGTTTTAATTTTCTCTCCTGCTTTTGTGATATATGTATTATTTGTGTCCAATTTATTATTTTTTTTGTTTGTTTTATCCCCTTTTCCCTTTTATCTTGGAGAGGTATTTTTGTCCTCTCTCCAGGCCGTCATTGTAAATAAGGCTTAAGTAGAAGGATGTCCATCTGCAATACTGAGATCTTAAGTAGAAGGCTGTCCATCTGCTATACTGAGGGCTTAAGTAGAAGGCTGTCCATCTGCAATACTGAGATCTTAAGTAGAAGGCTGTCCATCTGCAATACTGAGGGCTTAAGTAGAAGGCTGTCCATCTGCAATACTGAGGGCTTAAGTAGAAGGCTGTCCATCTGCAATACTGAGGGCTTAAGTAGAAGGCTGTCCATCTGCAATACTGAGAGCTTAAGTAGAAGGCTGTCCATCTGCAATACTGAGGGCTTAAGTAGGAGGCTGTCATCTGCAATACTGAGGGCTTAAGTAGGAGGCTGTCATCTGCAATACTGAGGGCTTAAGTAGAAGGCTGTCCATCTGCAATACTGAGAGCTTAAGTAGAAGGCTGTCCATCTGCAATACTGAGGGCTTAAGTAGAAGGCTGTCCATCTGCAATACTGAGAGCTTAAGTAGAAGGCTGTCCATCTGCAATACTGAGAGCTTAAGTAGAAGGCTGTCCATCTGCAATACTGAGGGCTTAAGTAGAAGGCTGTCCATCTGCAATACTGAGGGCTTAAGTAGGAGGCTGTCCATCTGCAATACTGAGGGCTTAAGTAGAAGGCTGTCCATCTGCTATACTGAGGGCTTAAGTAGAAGGCTGTCCATCTGCTATACTGAGGGCTTAAGTAGAAGGCTGTCCATCTGCTATACTGAGAGCTTAAGTAGAAGGCTGTCCATCTGCTATACTGAGGGCTTAAGTAGAAGGCTGTCCATCTGCTATACTGAGGGCTTAAGTAGAAGGCTGTCCATCTGCTATACTGAGAGCTTAAGTAGAAGGCTGTCCATCTGCAATACTGAGGGCTTAAGTAGAAGGCTGTCATCTGCAATACTGAGGGCTTAAGTAGAAGGCTGTCCATCTGCAATACTGAGGGCTTAAGTAGAAGGCTGTCATCTGCTATACTGAGGGCTTAAGTAGAAGGCTGTCATCTGCAATACTGAGGGCTTAAGTAGAAGGCTGTCATCTGCAATACTGAGGGCTTAAGTAGAAGGCTGTCCATCTGCAATACTGAGGGCTTAAGTAGAAGGCTGTCATCTGCAATACTGAGGGCTTAAGTAGAAGGCTGTCCATCTGCAATACTGAGGGCTTAAGTAGAAGGCTGTCCATCTGCAATACTGAGGGCTTAAGTAGGAGGCTGTCCATCTGCAATACTGAGGGCTTAAGTAGGAGGCTGTCCATCTGCAATACTGAGGGCTTAAGTAGGAGGCTGTCCATCTGCAATACTGAGGGCTTAAGTAGGAGGCTGTCCATCTGCAATACTGAGGGCTTAAGTAGAAGGCTGTCCATCTGCAATACTGAGGGCTTAAGTAGAAGGCTGTCCATCTGCAATACTGAGGGCTTAAGTAGAAGACTGTCCATCTGCAATACTGAGGGCTTAAGTAGAAGGCTGTCCATCTGCAATACTGAGGGCTTAAGTAGAAGGCTGTCCATCTGCAATACTGAGGGCTTAAGTAGAAGGCTGTCCATCTGCAATACTGAGAGCTTAAGTAGAAGGCTGTCCATCTGCAATACTGAGGGCTTAAGTAGAAGGCTGTCCATCTGCAATACTGAGGGCTTAAGTAGAAGGCTGTCCATCTGCAATACTGAGGGCTTAAGTAGAAGGCTGTCCATCTGCAATACTGAGGGCTTAAGTAGAAGGCTATCCATCTGCAATACTGAGGGCTTAAGTAGAAGGCTGTCCATCTGCAATACTGAGGGCTTAAGTAGAAGGCTGTCCATCTGCAATACTGAGGGCTTAAGTAGAAGGCTGTCCATCTGCAATACTGAGGGCTTAAGTAGAAGTCTGTCCATCTGCAATACTGAGGGCTTAAGTAGAAGGATGTCCATCTGCAATACTGAGGGCTTAAGTAGAAGGCTGTCCATCTGCAATATCGAGGGCTTAAGTAGAAGGCTGTCCATCTGCAATACTGAGATCTTAAGTAGAAGGCTGTCCATCTGCAATACTGAGGGCTTAAGTAGAAGGCTGTCCATCTGCAATACTGAGGGCTTAAGTAGAAGGCTGTCCATCTGCAATACTGAGGGCTTAAGTAGAAGGCTGTCCATCTGCAATACTGAGAGCTTAAGTAGAAGGCTGTCCATCTGCAATACTGAGGGCTTAAGTAGGAGGCTGTCATCTGCAATACTGAGGGCTTAAGTAGGAGGCTGTCATCTGCAATACTGAGGGCTTAAGTAGAAGGCTGTCCATCTGCAATACTGAGAGCTTAAGTAGAAGGCTGTCCATCTGCAATACTGAGGGCTTAAGTAGAAGGCTGTCCATCTGCAATACTGAGAGCTTAAGTAGAAGGCTGTCCATCTGCAATACTGAGAGCTTAAGTAGAAGGCTGTCCATCTGCAATACTGAGGGCTTAAGTAGAAGGCTGTCCATCTGCAATACTGAGGGCTTAAGTAGGAGGCTGTCCATCTGCAATACTGAGGGCTTAAGTAGAAGGCTGTCCATCTGCTATACTGAGGGCTTAAGTAGAAGGCTGTCCATCTGCTATACTGAGGGCTTAAGTAGAAGGCTGTCCATCTGCTATACTGAGAGCTTAAGTAGAAGGCTGTCCATCTGCTATACTGAGGGCTTAAGTAGAAGGCTGTCCATCTGCTATACTGAGGGCTTAAGTAGAAGGCTGTCCATCTGCTATACTGAGAGCTTAAGTAGAAGGCTGTCCATCTGCAATACTGAGGGCTTAAGTAGAAGGCTGTCATCTGCAATACTGAGGGCTTAAGTAGAAGGCTGTCCATCTGCAATACTGAGGGCTTAAGTAGAAGGCTGTCATCTGCTATACTGAGGGCTTAAGTAGAAGGCTGTCATCTGCAATACTGAGGGCTTAAGTAGAAGGCTGTCATCTGCAATACTGAGGGCTTAAGTAGAAGGCTGTCCATCTGCAATACTGAGGGCTTAAGTAGAAGGCTGTCATCTGCAATACTGAGGGCTTAAGTAGAAGGCTGTCCATCTGCAATACTGAGGGCTTAAGTAGAAGGCTGTCCATCTGCAATACTGAGGGCTTAAGTAGGAGGCTGTCCATCTGCAATACTGAGGGCTTAAGTAGGAGGCTGTCCATCTGCAATACTGAGGGCTTAAGTAGGAGGCTGTCCATCTGCAATACTGAGGGCTTAAGTAGGAGGCTGTCCATCTGCAATACTGAGGGCTTAAGTAGAAGGCTGTCCATCTGCAATACTGAGGGCTTAAGTAGAAGGCTGTCCATCTGCAATACTGAGGGCTTAAGTAGAAGACTGTCCATCTGCAATACTGAGGGCTTAAGTAGAAGGCTGTCCATCTGCAATACTGAGGGCTTAAGTAGAAGGCTGTCCATCTGCAATACTGAGGGCTTAAGTAGAAGGCTGTCCATCTGCAATACTGAGAGCTTAAGTAGAAGGCTGTCCATCTGCAATACTGAGGGCTTAAGTAGAAGGCTGTCCATCTGCAATACTGAGGGCTTAAGTAGAAGGCTGTCCATCTGCAATACTGAGGGCTTAAGTAGAAGGCTGTCCATCTGCAATACTGAGGGCTTAAGTAGAAGGCTATCCATCTGCAATACTGAGGGCTTAAGTAGAAGGCTGTCCATCTGCAATACTGAGGGCTTAAGTAGAAGGCTGTCCATCTGCAATACTGAGGGCTTAAGTAGAAGGCTGTCCATCTGCAATACTGAGGGCTTAAGTAGAAGTCTGTCCATCTGCAATACTGAGGGCTTAAGTAGAAGGATGTCCATCTGCAATACTGAGGGCTTAAGTAGAAGGCTGTCCATCTGCAATACTGAGGGCTTAAGTAGAAGGATGTCCATCTGCAATACTGAGGGCTTAAGTAGAAGGATGTCCATCTGCAATACTGAGGGCTTAAGTAGAAGGATGTCCATCTGCAATACTGAGGGCTTAAGTAGAAGGATGTCCATCTGCAATACTGAGGGCTTAAGTAGAAGGATGTCCATCTGCAATACTGAGGGCTTAAGTAGAAGGATGTCCATCTGCAATACTGAGGGCTTAAGTAGAAGGCTGTCCATCTGCAATACTGAGGGCTTAAGTAGAAGGATGTCCATCTGCAATACTGAGGGCTTAAGTAGAAGGCTGTCCATCTGCAATATCGAGGGCTTAAGTAGAAGGCTGTCCATCTGCAATACTGAGGGCTTAAGTAGAAGGATGTCCATCTGCAATACTGAGGGCTTAAGTAGAAGGATGTCCATCTGCAATACTGAGGGCTTAAGTAGAAGGCTGTCCATCTGCAATACTGAGGGCTTAAGTAGAAGGATGTCCATCTGCAATACTGAGGGCTTAAGTAGAAGGCTGTCCATCTGCAATACTGAGGGCTTAAGTAGAAGGCTGTCCATCTGCAATACCGAGGGCTTAAGTAGAAGGCTGTCCATCTGCAATACTGAGGGCTTAAGTAGAAGGCTGTCCATCTGCAATACTGAGGGCTTAAGTAGAAGGCTGTCCATCTGCAATACTGAGGGCTTAAGTAGAAGGCTGTCCATCTGCAATACTGAGAGCTTAAGTAGAAGGCTGTCCATCTGCAATACTGAGGGCTTAAGTAGAAGGCTGTCCATCTGCAATACTGAGAGCTTAAGTAGAAGGCTGTCCATCTGCTATACTGAGGGCTTAAGTAGAAGGCTGTCCATCTGCAATACTGAGGGCTTAAGTAGAAGGCTGTCCATCTGCAATACTGAGAGCTTAAGTAGAAGGCTGTCCATCTGCAATACTGAGGGCTTAAGTAGAAGGCTGTCCATCTGCAATACTGAGGGCTTAAGTAGAAGGCTGTCCATCTGCAATACTGAGGGCTTAAGTAGAAGGCTATCCATCTGCAATACTGAGGGCTTAAGTAGAAGGCTGTCCATCTGCATTACTGAGGGCTTAAAGGTTGTATCAGCGATTTTGGGTGGAAACATAAATGATCACATTCATCTGATTTTTCCTCACGATCCGCTAGCTGCCCGCCCCATAAGCAGGCCGTCAAAAAGCCGCGTCTCTGTAGGCAGCCTATGCTCCGAGATCGTACACAAAAACAATGGTACTACCAACTACTCAAAACCAAAATAAACAGTATTCCAACCAATCACAATCACCCAAAATCGCTGATACAACCTTTAAGTAGAAGGCTGTCCATCTGCAATACTGAGGGCTTAAGTAGGAGGCTGTCCATCTGCAATACTGAGGGCTTAAGTAGAAGGCTGTCCATCTGCAATACTGAGGGCTTAAGTAGAAGGCTATCCATCTGCAATACTGAGAGCTTAAGTAGAAGGCTGTTCATCTGCAATACTGAGGGCTTAAGTAGAAGGCTGTCCATCTGCAATACTGAGGGCTTAAGTAGAAGGCTATCCATCTGCAATACTGAGAGCTTAAGTAGAAGGCTGTCCATCTGCAATACTGAGGGCTTAAGTAGAAGGCTGTCCATCTGCAATACTGAGAGCTTAAGTAGAAGGCTGTCCATCTGCAATACTGAGGGCTTAAGTAGAAGGCTGTCCATCTGCAATACTGAGAGCTTAAGTAGAAGGCTGTCCATCTGCAATACTGAGGGCTTAAGTAGAAGGCTGTCCATCTGCAATACTGAGAGCTTAAGTAGAAGGCTGTCCATCTGCAATACTGAGGGCTTAAGTAGAAGGCTGTCCATCTGCAATACTGAGAGCTTAAGTAGAAGGCTGTCCATCTGCAATACTGAGGGCTTAAGTAGAAGGCTGTCCATCTGCAATACTGAGAGCTTAAGTAGAAGGCTGTCCATCTGCAATACTGAGGGCTTAAGTAGAAGGCTGTCCATCTGCAATACTGAGAGCTTAAGTAGAAGGCTGTCCATCTGCAATACTGAGGGCTTAAGTAGAAGGCTGTCCATCTGCAATACTGAGGGCTTAAGTAGAAGGCTATCCATCTGCAATACTGAGAGCTTAAGTAGAAGGCTGTCCATCTGCAATACTGAGGGCTTAAGTAGAAGGCTGTCCATCTGCAATACTGAGAGCTTAAGTAGAAGGCTGTCCATCTGCAATACTGAGGGCTTAAGTAGAAGGCTGTCCATCTGCAATACTGAGGGCTTAAGTAGAAGGCTATCCATCTGCAATACTGAGAGCTTAAGTAGAAGGCTGTCCATCTGCAATACTGAGGGCTTAAGTAGAAGGCTATCCATCTGCAATACTGAGAGCTTAAGTAGAAGGCTGTCCATCTGCAATACTGAGGGCTTAAGTAGAAGGCTGTCCATCTGCAATACTGAGGGCTTAAGTAGAAGGCTGTCCATCTGCAATACTGAGGGCTTAAGTAGAAGGCTGTCCGTCTGCAATACTGAGGGCTTAAGTAGGAGGCTGTCCATCTGCAATACTGAGGGCTTAAGTAGAAGGCTATCCATCTGCAATACTGAGAGCTTAAGTAGAAGGCTGTCCATCTGCAATACTGAGGGCTTAAGTAGAAGGCTGTCCATCTGCAATACTGAGAGCTTAAGTAGAAGGCTGTCCATCTGCAATACTGAGGGCTTAAGTAGAAGGCTATCCATCTGCAATACTGAGAGCTTAAGTAGAAGGCTGTCCATCTGCAATACTGAGGGCTTAAGTAGAAGGCTGTCCATCTGCAATACTGAGAGCTTAAGTAGAAGGCTGTCCATCTGCAATACTGAGGGCTTAAGTAGAAGGCTGTCCATCTGCAATACTGAGGGCTTAAGTAGAAGGCTGTCCATCTGCAATACTGATTGTATTGATTGGCATCAACATTCGTACTCACTGGCTTGCCCCCCCCCCCCCCCCCCCCAGCCATGCTGCCCATACGCCAGGACCGCAGGGTCTCCATGGGGTCGAACGGAGACCTTTACTTCTCTCATGTCATGGTCAACGACTCCCTGACCGACTACAGCTGCAATGCCCGCTTCAAGGCCACTCAGACCATCCAGCAAAAGAGCCCTTACACCCTCAAAGTGCTCACCAGTGAGTATTAAGAGCCCTTACACCCTCAAAGTGCTCTCCAGTGAGTATTAAGAGCCCTTACACACTCAAAGTGCTCACCTGTGAGTATTAAGAGCCCTTACACCCTCAAAGTGCTCACCCGTTAGTATTAAGAGCCCTTACACCCTCAAAGTGCTCACCTGTGAGTATTAAGAGCCCTTACACCCTCAAAGTGCTCACCTGTGAGTATTAAGAGCCCTTACACCCTCAAAGTGCTCACCAGTGTTTATTAAGGCATACGCACATATACATTCACACATACGCAAGCACACACGTGCACTTACATACACTGACATTCACGCGTGCATACGCAAGCACACACATGCACATACATACACACACATGCCTGCATGCATAGAGAAATGCACACATGCACATATACAAGCATGCATTCCTACACAAAAACACACATGCACGCACACACCAGTGCATCTGTGTACAGGGCCCTAAAATTAAATAACATCGCCCTTTCAACAATGCAATAGGGCCCCCTAGTTGTGAAAAGTGGGTACTGCAGATAAAATGTGCAGCCAATCCACACTCCTGACCTTGACTTGTTTTCTCATTTCCAGCCAATTTTGCATCTCTGACCAATCAGATCTGTCCTTCCTCCTCCTAGATGTGTTTTACACAAAGTCTTTTTGATAAAAATATTTTATTTGATGTGTGAGTGGGCACACACTGTCCTGCACTGGCTCACACACACACACACACACACACACACACACACACACACACACACACACACACACACACACACACACACCACACGGCCAGAGAATGTTCCAGAGGACGCGAGTCTGCACTCCCTGTGCAAATGAACTTAATGACCCAAGTCTGAGTATAAATCAGCACGGAGGAAATGCTGGAAGAGCTTGAGTCATCCCAGACAGCAGAAACAGCAGCTAACAGCGTAATTACAGTGATGCCAATGCACCTGTTCCTTTAGGAAAACTCAGACTCTCTGCAAGGGGTGGCGCACCTGTTGTTTTTACATCTTAAAAAATAAACTATTTCTCACATAATACTGCATATACCGTACATCGACAAGCTAGTGATAGGCTATTTAGGCCGAGTCTGTGTGTGTGTGTGTGAGTGCGTGATTTTGTGTGGCGTGTGTGTGTGTGTGTGCGCATGTGTGTCTGCGTGTCTGGTCTAACGCTGAGTGTGTGTCAGTACTTTAAGTGATATTAGGGTGATGGATGTTGAGTTGGACATGTGTCCCATGCATGTGACTGTATGTGTGTGTGTACGTGTGTGTGTTTCCTCTCCACAGCTCGGATGGTGGCTGAAACAGTTCCCTCCTTCCTCATCCCAAAGGGGACGTCCAGCATTAAAGTGGTTCTGAGGGGAGAAGAGCTGGTCCTGGAGTGTATCCCAGCTGGGTTGTGAGTTACACACACACACACGCACACACGCACACACACACACACACACACACACACACACACACACACGCACACACACACATTTCTCTGACACACACACACACACACACACACTGTCTCACGTGTGTTTGGGTCTGTTCCCCCATTTTTAGCCCCACCCCTGTGGTCAGGTGGTATAAAAGGGGCGGTGACGTGCCGTTGCGGAAGGTGAAGGTGGAGAACTTCAACAAGACGCTACGCATCCCCAGAACAACCGACGATGACACGGCAGATTACACCTGCACTGCCACCAACAGGATGGACATTATCCGGCATGTGTTCAATGTCCAGGTCAAAGGTCAGCCTCACACCACACAGGAGGGTATCAGCCTCATGCCATACAGGCTGTTTTAACTCTGATTCAAACATCTGTCATGATATTATTATTATTATTATTATTAATATTAATATTAATAATATTCTTCTCCTTGATTGAGCACGGTGATGATTGTGCAAACTGAGTTTCCAGTTAACTCCGCCTTGGATTGTATGACAGTGTTGGTTTCCTTTAGCGATCCTTGACACCAGCGGGCGTCAAACTAAATTCCCAGGGGGCCGCGGTGTCTGCAGGTTTTTGTGGTTTCCTTTCAGTCAGCTGTCAATTAAGGCCTTGAGAACAAGGTGTGTGGATTGTTTAGCCAATCAGTGACATTAATGTACCACCGGTGCTGAGAACACCCTGAAAGCCAGCAGACACTACTGTGGCACCCCAGGTCTGGAGTTTGACACCTGTGCTACAGGCTATGAAAATGTCTACATCACTCTGACCTCACATAGACCACAACTGTCAATACGATTACCCTGCCGTATGTGCATGTGTATTGTGTACTCACCATAACTGCCAGGAATGTTGTAGTTTTATTTGTTTTATTTTGCTTTCAGTACATACAAGCTAGTTTTACCGTGTAGCCTATCACACCAGTTTAACTTCATTTATTCACTTTATTATTCTTAAAAAGTGATGAGATGACATATGAATTAATAACAATAGGTACTATTATTAATCTGTAAATTACGGTTGTATTTTCATGGGATTTAAAAACTGACTCCGCCTCCCCATATTTTATTGTTACTTCCTATTGGGTTGAAAAACTGACTCCGCCTCCCCATATTTTACAGTGCTTCCCTATTGGGTAGAAAAGCCCACAAACCTGATTGTGGCACCAGATGAGAATGGACGGATAGTTTGCCGGGCCCAAGGCACCCCTAAACCCACAGTCCAATGGCTTGTGAATGGGGAGCCCATTGAGTGTGAGTATCCCAGCATGCATTGCTGTTGGGGGGATTTTTGGCATTGCCACATACCACGCTCTGTTCTGCATTCTCATTTTACTGAGGGTTACAATGGAAAAAAATCATATTGATAATAATTTTTCTCTTTTTGCTGATAAGTCATATTTTTTATGGGTTAGGGTTCGGAATACAGCTGGTCTTAGGGTTGAGGCAGGATTAGGGTTTTTTCTTTTTAGGAGTTAGGGTTAATTCGAGAGTTACTGTTAGTGTTATGGAGAAATCTTTCTCTCTGAAGTTGCCCCCAATGAGAGTTCCTCATTTATAAAATATCGGACCTTATTAATGTTTGGAAGTTTCATTTTTGCCAGATGGTCTTTAAGGTTTTTGTTCTTTTTGAATGCTGAGCTCACCTTGAAGTTTTTGAGGTTGTCCATCTTTTGTAGTCTTCTTTCTGAAATGTAGTTTTAGTTTTTGGTTTGCTGCCTGGCAGAGGTTTTAGTGGCCTCCTCAAAGTCTGTGTTTTGTGTGCAGATTCTTTTGAATCTGTGCAATTGTGACTTCACTGGACCTTTGATTGTGTGTTTTGGGTAGAGACTGCTTTTGTGTAGAAGGGCATGTGTGTCTTTAAAATAAACTTGAGTGTCTAATGTGTGCATCTGTGTGAATGATGGACCTTTATGTGTGGTGGTGTTTAGAAAGTCTATGTGTGTAATAAATAGTATGTGTCGTTTATGGGGTATGTGTACAGTCTCTAGTTGGCGTGTAGGCTGTCCACATCAATTGCTAACAGCATAGCCGTTTTTAGTATCTGGCCATTTTAAATTCTCCATGATGTAGCTTTTGTGCTAGTTAAAGAGTTAATGTAATTTTAGTGCTATGGTTAGTGTTAGGGTTAGTGCTATGGTTAGTGCTAGGGTTAGTGTTAGGGTTAGTGCTAGGGTTAGTCTGTATTTGGATGGCCCAATGTTTTCACCATCGCCTCATGTATTTCAATGTCTTTTGGTGAAAAACATTTTGCATGATAAATGACTTCAGATGCATTACCTTTTTCTTATACAGTCCATCATATGGATTACATTTAGATAGTTTCTCATCCATACTAAAATGATTTAGCGTGTAGCGGCTTTACGACAGAACCCCATTCCTCTTCCTGTGCTTTTTTCCCACTGTTTTTTTTGGTGTCTGTGTTTTTTGGTGTGTGTGTTTGTGCGTTTGTGTGTTTGTGCGTTTGTGTGTTTGTGTGTTTGTGTGTTTGTGCGTTTGTGTGTTTGTGCATTTGTGTGTTTGTGCATTTGTGCTTTTGTGTGTTTCTGCGTTTGTGTGTTTGTCCGTTTGTGCGTTTGTGTGTTTGTGCATTTGTGTGTTTGTGCCCATGTCCCAGTCGCCCGGCCGAACCCCAGCAGACAGGTGTCGGGCGACGCCCTGGTCTTCCGCTCGGTCCAGGTGGGCAGCAGTGCTGTGTACCAGTGCAACGCTTCCAACGACTACGGCTACATCCTCGCCAACGCCTTCGTCAACATCCTGGGTGAGAAAGAACCACTTCCTCTTATGAATATACGATGCCCTCCATAGTGTTAGGGACAAAGTAATTTGTTTTCTTGATTTGGCTCCGTACTACACAATTTTAGATTTGTAATGAAACAATTCACACATGGTTAAAGTGCTCCGCTTTTTATTATTATTTTTTTATACATTTCGGTTGAACACACCTAACTAATCAGAAACGCCTGAGAAGCCATTTTCCCAAACATTATGGTGCCCAGAAACGGGGGGGGGGGGGGGGGGGGGGGGGCTATGTATAAAAAGTGCTGTAATTTTTACATGGTGAAACCAAAATGTATAAAAAAATACTATTTTATAACAGCCAGTTAGGTGAGAGAGGTGGAGAATATTTGAGGAATTCTGGGAGAATGGCTGAGGTTGAGGACTCATGGTAACTTTGGCCTCTTGGGTGGGAAACAGAAATTAAGTATTCTGGGGGACTTGGGGGAATCAGGTGTGATGTGATCAGGTGGAGGATTCTGGGTAACGGATGTGGATGAACGATTACGACTAATAGGGTGAGGTGGAGGATTCTTGGTAATGGATATGGTCATATGATTATGGGTAATATGTTGAAGTGAAGGATTATGGGTAAAGGACATGGATAGAGAATTATGGTAATGATGTGGATAGAGCAGTGGTTTCCAACCTGTCCTGGGGTACTCTTGTGTATGCTGGTTTTTGTTCCAACCAGTTGCAATCCCAGAATTTAAACAATCTGTCAATTTTTCATAATTGGATACTTTTCGTGTTTAGAGGATTATTTACTCTCTTAAAGCACATTATGTCAGACATAGCTATGCTTGCCAGGAAGGGGGGAAAAATTCAATGTTCACATTGTTCTTATTGGGCTGTATTGCAAACAATGACATAAAAAGAGGTAACAAAATAATTGAACTGATCAAATTAAAGAATGGATGAAAGGTGAATCAATATACTCCTAATTGGTGAAAGTGTGGACACCTGGCCAAGCGAATGATAACAAGCCAAGCAGTAGTTTATAACAAACCTGCATTGTGTTAATACGTTTAAGGAAGAAATGATGAAAGAACTTGGACACATTTGTTCAACAACCTAATTAGGAGCCTATTGATTATTCACCTCAGTCTTTATTTATTGGTAATAGGCTAAGTAGGATGATTCTGGGTAATGTGCTGACACAGGGTTCATTCCAATCGCTTATTTTTACTCCTTACATCCTTTCCTTGCGTCCTTTCCTCACTCCTTCGCTCCGCCCAACGGAGGATGCAAGGAAAGGATGCAAGGATCAGATACGAGGATGGAGGAAACCAGGCAACATGTATGAGGCAAATGGAACGTCCTTGCTCAATCAAGCGCCAGCGTCATATTATGCTCACATGCTTAACTATAATGCTTTTTTGTTTATTTTTCCATGAATAAACAGTGCTTTTGTTAGTTTTAAAGAATGAGTGTCATTATGGATTAGCGCTTTATAATAAATGGAAAGGAACAATAAAATTGCATTTGTGTAGGCAAGGGTGTGCCTGCGATGTTGCAGATGTGGAGAGTGGTGGATAATTTATACACGTCACACGTTCTCAGAAAAGGTTTCCGCAAAGGCTACACTTGTGTTTCCTCACTGAAGCATCCTCCGGGAGCCTTGTCGTTCCCCACTCCTCGCTCCTCCGAGGAGAATTTAGCGGTTTGGAAGGTCCTTAAAGATGGCGAATCTCGATCGATTTCCGGGTCAGGCGAGGACCAAGGAGAAAAAGGACGGATAAAATAAGCGATTGGAATCCACCCCCAGAGGATTCTGAGTAGTGGTCTGACCCAGAGGATTCTGGGTAATGTAGTGAACTGTGTAGTGCAGGGATATGGAGGTCTCCTTGTGAACCCTGTGTGACCCCCTTGGTTGTGCAGATGCGGCGCCCCGTATGTTGGGTCCCAGGAACCAGTTGGTGAAGGTGATCGAGAACAACCGGACCTTCCTTAGCTGTCCCTTCTTCGGAGCTCCCGTTCCAGACCTGCGCTGGTGAGCATCTCAGCGGGTGGGGGCCCGGCCCGGGTCCGGCCCGGGTCCGGCCCCTGCAGCATGCCGGCCAATCAGAATGTACTGCTCAGCTATTTAGAATGTTCCTCAAGGCACCTACAAGTGCTGCGAGAATCAAATTCCATCCGGTCTAACACTCTGACATTTGTTTCTTTTTTAGATTTTCTTTTGGGATCGGCACTCCTTGTGGAATTTAATTTGTTGAAGCTCAAATGTTCTTCTTGACGTTTGATTGGTTATTTTTTGTTTGTATTTGTAAGGGACTGTTTTGAGTGTGTGTGTGTGTAAGGAAAACATCACAATGAAAATAATAGAAACAGGCAAAGTAAAATCAACAGCAATTACATGAAAGCCATCTTAAGCAAGTGTGTTTTCAGCTAAGACTTAAAAACAAAATTAATAAATTAAAGAAATGAAACATTTAAGTATTTTCCTGCCCATGTGTCCACTTATGTGCCTGTTTGTGTGTGTGTGTGTGTGTGTGTGTGTGTGTATACAGGTTTAAAGATGGTCACAGCGCTGGTTTAAGTGGGGGTCAATATAAGACTCTCCCAAACGGTACCCTGGAGATCCGGCGGGCCCGAACTGAGGACCAGGGCTCCTACTCCTGTGTGGCCACGAGCAGGGTGGGAAGGGCCGAAAACCACGTCCGTCTGGAGGTCAAAGGTCAGCCCCACACATACAGCAGCTATAACATGGAATAAAACTGTCCAGTTGAAAACAGTTTCCATTTCAAATGTATGAACAACAATAGAGTTATTGAGAAACAGAGTGTTTTAAACATTTGATGTGTTTGAACTTGGACTTGGAGTCGTGGGTTGAGATCACATCTGGCCCATGTTAGAGTCGGCTGATCCTCCAATCTGGAAATCAATCACATAGGGGAAGCAAAGGCAACAAGGAAATAAAAATTTGGAGAGGGAGAGGGAGAGAGGGAGAGAGGGAGAGGGAGAGGGAAAGGGAGAGGGAGAGGGAAAGGGAAAGGGAGAGAGGGAGAGGGAGAAGGATTCCATCAAAAGATGACAAGAGTAGTACATGGAGAGAAACATAGTTTGCCAGGACAAGATAACACTGTTGTAAATTTTTCTTCGGAACCTTGTCTTCAAACATTCCATCAAACACATAATTGCCTCCCTCGCTTGGCGTCATGTGACGTGTGTGTGACATCCGGCTGTTTCAGAGCCCACCCGCTTCACGCGGCCTCCGCAGCGCCTGACGGCCAGCAGGGGCAGTCTAGCGCGCATCGACTGCCGGGCCAAATATGACATCACCCTCTCCGTCACTGTGACCTGGCTAAAGGACAACAAACCCGCCAACTTAGGCTGGAGGCAAGTCCCAAACACACACACACACACACACACACACACACACTCACCAAACGCACACTCTTCTCTGTACCCAACTCTCACTCTCTCCCTCACACACACTCTTCTCTACACCAATTTCTCACTCCCTCACACACACACACACACACACACATATACATTCACATGTACATACAAACACACACATACAGATGCACAGACACACATAAAACATTTTGCCAAACTGAGTTTTGACAAGAAAATAAACGATTAACGCTGTTTGATGATTTCATTGACATACTTTCCTTCCCTGGAGTGACCTAATCTCAGCTGCTGTCCCCATAAAATGCTTTCCCCAAAATCTACTGTCCCTATAATCTACTGTCCCCATAAATGCCTGTCCCCAAAATCTACTGTCCCTATAATCTACCGTCCCCATAAATACTGTCCCCATAATCTACTGTCCCCATAAGTGCCTGTCCCCATAAACCGCTGTCCCCATAAGTGCCTGTTCCCATAAAATACTGTGCCCATAAGTGCCTGTCCCCATAGTCTACTGTCCCCATAAGTGCCTGTCCCCATAAGATGCTGTCCCCATAAGTGCCTGTCCCCATAATCTACTGTCCCCATAAGTGCCTGTCCCCATAAGTTACTGTCCCCATAAGTGCCTGTCTCCAAAATCTACTGTCCCCATAAGTGCCTGTCCCCATAAGATGCTGTCCCCATAAACTGCTGTCCCCATAAGTGCCTGTTCCCAAAATCTACTGTCCCCATAAGTGCCTGTCCCTATAGTCTACTGTCCCCATAAGTGCCTGTCCCCATAAGATGCTGGCCCCATAAGATACTGTCCCCATAAGTGCCAGTCCCCATAAAATACTGTCCCCATAATCCACTGTCCCCATAAGTGCCTGTCCCCATAAAATATTGTCCCCATAATCTACTGTCCCCATAAGTGCCTGTCTCCAAAATCTACTGTCCCCATAAGTGCCTGTCTCCAAAATCTACTGTCCCCATAAGTGCCTGTCCCCATAATATACTATCCCCATAATCTACTGTACCCAATATATACTGTCCCCGTAAAATACTGTCCCCATAAGTGCCTGTCTCCAAAATCTACTGTCCCCATAAGTGCCTGTCCCCATAAGATACTGTCTCCATAATCTACTGTCCCCATAAAATTCTGTCCCCATAAATGCCTGACCCCATAATCTACTGTCTCCATAAAATACTGTCCCCATAATCTACTGTCCCCATAAAATACTGTCCCCATAAGTGCCTGTCCCCATAATCTACTGTCCACATAAATGCCTGTCCCCATAGTCTACTGTCCCCATAAATGCCTGTCCCCATAGTCTACTGTCCCCATAAGTGCCTGTCCCCATAAAATGCTGTCCCCATAATCTACTGTCCCCATAAGTGCCTGTCCCCATAATCTACTGTCCCCATAAGATACTGTCCCCATAAGTGCCTGTCCCCATAAGATACTGTCCCCATAAGTGCTTGTCCCCATAAAATACTGTCCCCATAATCTACTGTCCCCATAAATGCCTGTCCCCATAGGTTACTGTCCCCATAAGTGCCTGTCTCCAAAATCTACTGTCCCCATAAATGCCTGTCCCCATAAAATACTGTCCCCATAATCTACTGTACCCAATATCTACTGTCCCCGTAAAATACTGTCCCCATAAAATACTGTCCCCATAAGTGCCTGTCCCCATAATCTGCTGTCCGCATAAGTGCCTGTCTCCAAAATCTACTGTCCCCATAAGTGCCTGTCCCCATAAAATACTGTCCCCATAATCTACTGTACCTAATATCTACTGTCCCCGTAAAATACTGTCCCCATAAGTGCCTGTCTCCAAAATCTACTGTCCCCATATGTGCCTGTCCCCATAATCTACTGTCCCCATAAGTGCCTGTCCCCATAAGTGCCTGTCCCCATAAAATACTGTCTCCATAATTTACTGTCTCCATAAAATACTGTCCCCATAATCTACTGTCCCCATAAGATACTCTCCCCATAAGTGCCTGTCCCCATAAGCGCCTGTCCCCATAATCTACTGTCCCCATAAAATACTGTCCCCATAATCTACTGTCCTCATATGTTACTGTCCCCATAAGCACCTGTCCCCATAATCTACTGTCCCCATAAAATACTGTCCCCATAAGTGCCTGTCCCCATAATCTATTGTCCCCATAAGATACTGTCCCCATAATCTATTGTCCCCATAAGTGCCTGTCCCCATAATCTATTGTCCCCATAAGATACTGTCCCCATAAGGTGCCGTTTCTCTCCATTCCCCCAGGTTGAGGAAGGAGGAGGATCACCTGGCCATCCCAGGGGTCCACAGAGAGGATGAGGGTAAATACACCTGTATCATCAAAACAGAGCTGGACGAGATCTCTGCCTCTGCACGACTCATTGTGATAGGTATGAGTACACACACACACACACACACACACACACACACACCCACACACCCACACACACACACACACACACACAGATACTGCATATAAACTCTAATTTGTTGCTTTGCTGGCTATTTTAAATATTTTTTACTAACAAATAATAGCTATAATAATAATAATAATAATACTTCTGCTAATGGACGTTAACTGAATATATTTTGCTGTTTGCAAATGATCCTTGCTTTATTTTACAGTGATGTTCTAATGCATACGCTAACCTGTAACATTTTACTTGACAGAGGACCAGTCTGTCCCCACAAAACCATACTAGAAGGTAACACCTATGCAATTGTATTTTTCTGTACTGCCTGCTTCCAAATAAGGGCCTGATTTACTAAGGCATTTAGCGTGTGCAAAACCTTTTAGCACACGCAAAACCAATAACATGACCAATGATTGGTCACAGTATTTGTTTTGCACCAATCATTGGTTGTGTTATTAGTTTTTTGTGTGCAAAAAGGTTTTTCACAGGCTAAAGGTCTTAGTAAATCAGGCCCTACATGTGAGCATTGTCAATAATTTAATAATTAAAATTACAATAAAAACAATAATTTGCTTGTCTGGACACTGATCCCATTATCTAATGAACAGTTCTGCAATTTCAACTTTGTCTCTGAGGAAGTCTTATTTTCATAAAACTGATGGAGTTTAAATGCGCTTACTGTATGTGAGGGATGGGGTGGTTTTCACTGGAGTTACTTGTGCGATAGACAGTTATATAGCTTGTAGTTCAGATACGAGATATTTTGCTGCGTATATACATATGTATATATTTTTTTTATATATTATGATTTTATCTGTTTATCTTAGTTTTTTACATAGATAGTACATGGTTCATAACTGTGTTTTTGTGATACTCATACGTATGTATAGACTACTGCTGATCCACAAAACCAAGATTGTGTCTTGATTACCTCTTCATTTTTAAATTTTTATGTCTATTTTATAAAAACGTGTTTTAAATGTTTAATTGTTGTGTCTGCCGTTGATGGTAAGATTCACTTCCACTGGGGATCGATAATGTAATGTCTATTCTATTCCATTCCATTCTATTGTATTACATTTGATTCTACCCCATCCTATTCTATCATTCTCTTATTCCGTTCTTCACATTCTATTCCCGCCTCCTCCCCACAGACAGGCCGGACCCGCCCACAGACCTGGAGCTGTCTGACCCCTCCGAGCGCAGCGTCAGGCTCACCTGGGTGCCAGGGGGTGATAACCACAGCCCCATACTGGGTAAAGCCCCGCCCCCACCTCTTTAAACCAATCCCATCTGCCTTTCCCTCCGTTTTGACCAATCATATGTCTTGCCCCTGGTTCATGTGATTCCCTGCTTTCAACTTTCTCATTTATGATAACCCAGAAACCAGTTACAGACACTCCCCTCCCTGTTATGAATTCAGTCTGTTACGTATCAGATACGGGACGAACCCAAGTGCAACGACCAGGAGACAGATTCACAAAAAGGAGTTTTTAATAAATTAAGTGTTGGGGTAGTCCCAACACTGTACAGGAATGGCAACACACAGAATAACACAGGTATCGCCTGAAAGCCCGGGGCGGGCTGCTCCAAGCCGGAGCTGGACTGGAGGATCTGGAACTTATCGTTCCAAGCCGGAACTGGACTGGACAGGAACTGGACCGGGAGGTCCACACTGGAATCAGGGTCTGGAACGGAATGTTCCAAACCGGAACTGGACTGGACTGGAACTGGACCGGGCGGTCCACACTGGACTCAGGGTCTGGAACGGAATGTTCCAAACCGGAACTGGACTGGAACTGGACCGGGAGGTCCACACTGGAATCAGGGTCTGGAACGGAATGTTCCAAACCGGAACTGGACTGGGCTGGAACTGGACCGGGAGGTCCACACAGGAATCCGCGTCTGGAACGGAATGTTCCAAACCGGAACTGGACTTTGGACAGGTAGTTGTACGACTCACGCCTGGACTGGACTGGAACTAGCAGGGGAGCGACTCACTACGGCAGGGCTGGAACTGGACCGGAATGACTGCACCGGTACAGGACAAACAAAAACAGAGGGGGATTAGTGCAAGGAAAGGCACGGGAAGGACCGGGAGGTTCTCACGGAGGTGCAGGGCTTGGCAGGTAGGTGAATGATGAAGCACGGCAGGGCAGGGTAGTGTGGCGTAGCTGCGGTAGGTCCGGATGGAGCTGACTGGTCTCCAGAGCTCCCGGAACCGTAACCGAAGACTTTGGTGGCTTCTTCGGCCGGACAGGAACAGCTGGAGGGTAGCCAGGAATAACGCCACCGCGGAGCCTACGCGAGCAGGAGGTGGAGGTACCGCAACACACACAACGAACACCGGGCTTACGAACACTGCTGCTGAAGAGTGGGAGCTGGGTTAGGTGGAGGAGAAGGGAAACAGGTTAGCTACATTCACAACAGGAAATACTGGGGAGGTAAACTACCAATCCGTAGTTTCGAGCGGAACCAACTGCTGTAAGGGGAAAATATCCCACAACCAAGCGAGTAGTTCGAAGTAAAAGACCAGATAACACAACGAGCACTAACACCAAGTGACGATAGTTAACGAACTGGCGCCGACTGGCAGCCAGCCGAAAGACTATATAGTGAGGTTAATGACAGAACTAAATAAGGAACAGGTGTGGAAATAAAACGGGAGTGATTGCGAAACACCAGGTGAGGAAATGCATGCAACGAGGGGGAAGGAGTGAAAGGCGGAAGTAAGACAAAACAACCAGACGAACAAGACAGGGAAGGACACGCCTAGTCCGCAGCAGCGGGGAAAACACGGACAAAAGGATCCAACATGACACGGAGGGAAAACAGGAAAACACGGAAAACGAACAGGAAGGGAGCGGAACATTACAGTACCCCCCCCTCAACGTACGCCACCTGGCGTACCTGGCGGCCTGGTCTTGGATGGGAAGCGACTGTGGAAATCCTGGATCAGTGATTGATCCAGGATGAGGCCCCTGTGGAGCCACGACCGCTCCTCAGGACCATACCCCTCCCAGTCCACGAGGTATTGGAAACCCCGACCCTTACGGCGGATGTCGATGATGCGGTCCACCGTGTAGGCCGGGGCGTTGTCGATGACCCGGACAGGTGGAGGAGGGAGGGTAGGGGCACTGAGGGGGCTGGAGGCGACAGGCTTGATTTGTGACACATGAAAAACGGGGTAAACTTTGAGGGAGGCAGGGAGGGAGAGCTTAACAGAAACTGGGTTAATGAGACATACAACAGGGAAGGGACCAATAAACCGGGGCCGAAGTTTCTTAGAGGAGGAGGGAAGGGAAATGTTGGATGTGGATAGCCAGACCTGCTGACCGGCCCTGTACTTGGGGGCTGCGGTCCTGTGCAGGTCCGCCAGACGCTGCGAACGGGAATTAGAACGCAGGAGTGCGGTGCGTGCAAGTCTCCAAATGCGCTTGCATTTGAGGATGTGAGAATTAACGGAGGGAACTGCTACCTCGGCCTCCTGGGCCGATAGGAGAGGGGGTTGGTAACCCAATGAGCACTCGAATGGGGACAACCCAGTGGAGGCACTTTTAAGGGAGTTGTGAGCGTACTCTACCCAGGGGAGAAAACGGCTCCAGGAGGCGGGATTGCGAGCAGTGACGCACCGCAGGGCGGCCCCCAGGTCCTGGTTCGCCCTCTCTGCCTGGCCGTTAGACTGGGGATGGAAGCCAGACGACAAACTGGCCGAGGCCCCCAGGGCTACACAGAACGCCTTCCAAACCTGGGAGGAGAATTGGGGCCCACGGTCCGAAACAATGTCGGATGGGATCCCGTGCAGCCTGACCACATGTACCACCAGGAGCTCCGCAGTTTCGAGGGCGGACGGGAGCTTAGGGAGGGGAATGAAGTGAACCGCCTTGGAGAACCGATCCACAATTGTCAGAATGACAGAGTTGCCCTCTGACAAAGGCAGACCGGTGACGAAATCCACGCCAATGTGGCTCCAAGGACGGCCCGGGACAGGGAGGGGAAGGAGAAGACCAGAGGGAGGCTGGTGGGAAGCCTTGCTCCTGGCGCACACTGCGCAGGCCAGGACAAAAGCACGGGTATCCTCCTTGAGAGTGGGCCACCAAAAGCTCCTCCTGACGAGGGTGGTCGTTCTGGCAACACCTGGGTGACACGCCAGGCAGGAGGCGTGAACCCACTCAAGGACCTGGGAGCGGACGGAGTTGGGAACAAACAGGGAGGAGTTAGGGTTACTACGGGGGTCAGGGTGGGAAGTCTGGGCGGACCTCACAATCTCCTCAATCCTCCAGGAGACCGCAGCCACCACGCAGGATGCTGGTAGAATAGGCTCGGGGTCAGCAGGACTGGAGGGAAGGGAAAACACACGGGATAAGGCATCCGCCTTAATATTGCGGGAACCGGGGCGGTAGGATACAGAAAAATGGAAACGGGCAAAGAAAAGTGACCACCTAGCCTGTCTGGCATTAAGCCTCTTAGCAGACTTCAAGTAAATTAAATTTTGGTGGTCAGTTAAAACAATAAAGGGGGTACCTGCCCCCTCCAGCCAGTGGCGCCACTCCTCAAGAGCCAGCTTTATGGCAAGAAGCTCCCGATCCCCGACATCATAATTTCGCTTGGCGGAGGACAGTCTCCGGGAGAAAAAGACACAGGGATGGAGTTTGTTGTCCAAGGCGGCACGTTGGGACAGAATGGCCCCCACGCCGGTGTCGGAGGCATCCACCTCAATCGTAAATTGACGGGTGGGATCAGGGTGACAAAGAATAGGGGCTGAGGAAAACCGAGCTTTAAGCTGTTCAAAAGCGAGCTGAGCCTCGGAGTTCCAACAGAAAGAAAAAACAGTGGAGGTGAGTTTGGTAAGGGGAGCAGCAATGACACTGTAATTACGGATAAAACGACGATAGAAATTAGCAAAACCAAGGAATTGTTGCAGGTGCTTACGAGAGGTGGGTTGGGGCCATTCCGTCACCGCCTTGACTTTGACAGGATCCGCCCGGATACTGCCCTCCTCAATGATGAAGCCGAGGAACGGGACTGAAGAGACGTGGAAGGAGCACTTCTCTGCCTTGACGAAGAGCTGGTTCTCAAGGAGACGCTGGAGAACCTCCCGGACATGGAGAATGTGTTCCTGAGGGGACTTGGAAAAAATCAAAATATCGTCTATGTAAACAAAAACAGTTTTCCCCAACAGGTCTCGCAGCACGTCATTCACCATGCCCTGGAAGACTGCCGGGGCGTTAGTAAGGCCGAAGGGGACCACCAGGTACTCATAGTGGCCCAACGGGGTATTGAAGGCAGTCTTCCATTCATCCCCCTCCCGTATGCGCACCAAGTGGTACGCATTACGGAGGTCGAGCTTGGTGAAAATGACGGCCTGCGAGAGGGGTTCAAAAGCAGTGTTAATGAGGGGGAGAGGATATTTATTGCGGATGGTGATTTGATTGAGCCCCCGATAGTCGATGCAGGGCCGTAGTGAGCCGTCCTTCTTCCCTACAAAAAAGAACCCAGCACCAACAGGAGAAGAGGAGGGACGGATGATGCCCGAGGCGAGGGACTCATGAATGTACTCCTCCATGGCGAGTTTCTCTGGCCCCGACAGACTGTAGAGACGGCCAGACGGAAGTTTGGCTCCCGCCAGCAGGTCTATACAGCAATCGTAAGGTCGGTGAGGAGGTAGGGACAGAGCGCGTGATTTGGAAAAGGTCAGGCAGAGGTCGTGATATTGTTTGGGAACGTTGGACAGATCGGGTTCGGGTAGGTTGGT
This sequence comes from Synaphobranchus kaupii, assembly GCA_029718625.1. Lineage (NCBI taxonomy): Eukaryota > Metazoa > Chordata > Actinopteri > Anguilliformes > Synaphobranchidae > Synaphobranchus > Synaphobranchus kaupii. The sequence goes on from CM056378.1 coordinate 124,165,994, forward strand.
GCTGGGATTCTTGGACCCCGGAGGGGGGAGAGCGGAACGGAGACAGCTAGCCAGGCAGTGGCCACTCCACGCCAGGATGCGACCGGCCTGCCAGTCGATATGAGGGTTATGAAGGCGGAGCCAGGTCTGACCCAAAACTATGGAGGATTGTTTTGAGTTGATGAGTAGGAGTTGAATGCTCTCCCGATGATTGCCGGATAAGACGAGCTGTAAGGGAACGGTGGAGTGGGTCACTAACCCCAGACTCCTACCGTCTAAGGCGAAGGCAGTAATGGGAGAGGGTAGTAGTTCCGTGGGGATGCCGGCCCTCCTGGCGAAGGTGGTGTCCATAAAGTTGGCGTCGGCCCCAGAGTCGATGAGGGCCGACGAGACTTCGGACTTGTCCCTCCACAGGAGAGTGGCCTTAAAGACAAGGCGATTCTGGGCTGCATGGCAGGGTATGATAGGGCTCGTCAGTACGCCTAGTTTAACTGGCGAGCCTATTCCTTTTGGGCGAATGGGGCATGAGGCGATCTGGTGGCCAGGTGTGCCACAATAAAAACAGGATCTAGATCGCAGGCGACGTTGGCGCTCCTCGGAGTTGACCGCAACTCTGCCCAGTTGCATGGGCTCCTCTTCGGAGACCCCAGACGCCGCCCTGGATCCAGAAGCAGAAGGGTGAGAGCGTATGTGTGGTAGATGACCGGGGTTCCCCCCTCGCTCACGGGCCCGGATACGGAGACGGTTGTCAATTGCTATGGCCAGGCTAATAAGGCTATTGAGTGAGGTGGATTCTTCACGGGTGGCAAGTTGGTCTTTAAGCTCCTCGCTGAGTGCCTGGTGGAAGGCCCCCTGAAGGGCGGTGTCGTTCCATCCGGACTCCGCTGCGAGGGTACGGAATTGGATGGCCATTTCAGCGACGCTACGACTCCCTTGACGGACCTGAAGTAGGCGCTGAGTTGCATCTTGCCCACAGGCAGGGTGATCAAACACACGCCGCATCTCGGCGGTGAAGGCAGCGAAGTTGTTGCAGAGCGCGACTTGGCTATCCCAGATGGATGTAGCCTACTCCAGGGCACCTCCTCCCAAGCTGCTCATAATAAAAGCGATCTTACATGGGTCGGAGGCGAAGGAGGAGGGCTGCATCCGGAATACAATGTCGCACTTCATAAGGAATTCGCGACATTTTCCCAATCCCCCGCGGTATAACTCTGGATGTTGAACGCGGGGCTCACGAAATGAAGTAGACACAGGAGGGTCCACCGGTGGATCCGGTGCGGGCGGTGTAGGGCCCAAAGGTATACGCGGAAGCGGCTGGTGAAGAGTCAGCTGCGTCACTTGTTCCGTGATGCCCCTCAGCACCTCCAACACGTCATCCAAACGGCGGCCCTGTTGGTCGCTGACCGCAGTTTGGCAGGAGAAGGCGTGCCGAATCGGCTCCAGGTCGGCTGGGTCCATGTTTTTGGGCCAGTTCGTTCTGTTACGTATCAGATACGGGACGAACCCAAGTGCAACGACCAGGAGACAGATTCACAAAAAGGAGTTTTTAATAAATTAAGTGTTGGGGTAGTCCCAACACTGTACAGGAATGGCAACACACAGAATAACACAGGTATCGCCTGGAAGCCCGGGGCGGGCTGCTCCAAGCCGGAGCTGGACTGGAGGATCTGGAACTTATCGTTCCAAGCCGGAACTGGACTGGACAGGAACTGGACCGGGAGGTCCACACTGGAATCAGGGTCTGGAACGGAATGTTCCAAACCGGAACTGGACTGGACTGGAACTGGACCGGGCGGTCCACACTGGACTCAGGGTCTGGAACGGAATGTTCCAAACCGGAACTGGACTGGACTGGAACTGGACCGGGAGGTCCACACTGGAATCAGGGTCTGGAACGGAATGTTCCAAACCGGAACTGGACTGGGCTGGAACTGGACCGGGAGGTCCACACAGGAATCCGCGTCTGGAACGGAATGTTCCAAACCGGAACTGGACTTTGGACAGGTAGTTGTACGACTCACGCCTGGACTGGACTGGAACTAGCAGGGGAGCGACTCACTACGGCAGGGCTGGAACTGGACCGGAATGACTGCACCGGTACAGGACAAACAAAAACAGAGGGGGATTAGTGCAAGGAAAGGCACGGGAAGGACCGGGAGGTTCTCACGGAGGTGCAGGGCTTGGCAGGTAGGTGAATGATGAAGCACGGCAGGGCAGGGTAGTGTGGCGTAGCTGCGGTAGGTCCGGATGGAGCTGACTGGTCTCCAGAGCTCCCGGAACCGTAACCGAAGACTTTGGTGGCTTCTTCGGCCGGACAGGAACAGCTGGAGGGTAGCCAGGAATAACGCCACCGCGGAGCCTACGCGAGCAGGAGGTGGAGGTACCGCAACACACACAACGAACACCGGGCTTACGAACACTGCTGCTGAAGAGTGGGAGCTGGGTTAGGTGGAGGAGAAGGGAAACAGGTTAGCTACATTCACAACAGGAAATACTGGGGAGGTAAACTACCAATCCGTAGTTTCGAGCGGAACCAACTGCTGTAAGGGGAAAATATCCCACAACCAAGCGAGTAGTTCGAAGTAAAAGACCAGATAACACAACGAGCACTAACACCAAGTGACGATAGTTAACGAACTGGCGCCGACTGGCAGCCAGCCGAAAGACTATATAGTGAGGTTAATGACAGAACTAAATAAGGAACAGGTGTGGAAATAAAACGGGAGTGATTGCGAAACACCAGGTGAGGAAATGCATGCAACGAGGGGGAAGGAGTGAAAGGCGGAAGTAAGACAAAACAACCAGACGAACAAGACAGGGAAGGACACGCCTAGTCCGCAGCAGCGGGGAAAACACGGACAAAAGGATCCAACATGACACGGAGGGAAAACAGGAAAACACGGAAAACGAACAGGAAGGGAGCGGAACATTACACAGTCCACCATATACATTTTTTTACATTAAAAAAAGCTATCACCAGCTTAGACAACAACAAGGATGTTGCAAGAGGCTCTTTGCAAGCGCATCAGTTCACACATTTCCACTCATTTCTGGCCTCCCGTCCCCCCCATTCATTTCCCAGAATTCCTGGTGCAGTTTGAGGACGAACGGTGGGCATCAGGCAGGTGGCAGAACCTGTCCAGTTACCCTGGCAACCTCAACTCAGTCATCCTTCAGCTGGTACCCTTCATCAACTTCCAGTTCCGGGTCATCGCCATCAACGCCATCGGCTGGAGCCGACCCAGCGTGCCGTCGCAGCGCTACAAGACCAGCGGGGCCCGTGAGTCCGGGGGCAAATGGGACAAAAACTATGCTGGTGTGGCAGTTTGTCAGAGAGTGACTGCGACAGAGTATCAGTGTGTGATAGAATGCCAGAGTATCAGTGTGTGGCAGTTTGTCAGAGAGTGACTGCGACAGAGTATCAGTGTGTGATAGAATGCCAGAGTATCAGTGTGTGGCAGTTTGTCAGAGAGTGACTGCGACAGAGTATCAGTGTGTGTGATAGAATGCCAGAGTATCAGTGTGTGGCAGTTTGTCAGAGAGTGACTGCAACAGAGTATCAGTGTGTGATAAAATGCCAGAGTATCAGTGTGTGATAGAGTGACTGCGACAGAGTATCAGTGTGTGATAGAGTGACTGCGACAGAGTATCAGTGTGTGGCAGTTTGTCAGAGAGTGACTGTGACAGAGTATCAGTGTGTGGCAGTTTGTCAGAGAGTGACTGCGACAGAGTAGCAGTGTGTGGCAGTATGTCAGAGAGTGACTGCGACAGAGTATCAGTGTGTGATAGAATGCCAGAGTATCAGTGTGTGGCAGTATGTCAGAGAGTGACTGCGACAGAGTATCAGTGTGTGATAGAATGCCAGAGTATCAGTGTGTGGCAGTATGTCAGAGAGTGACTGCGACAGAGTATCAGTGTGTGATAGAATGCCAGAGTATCAGTGTGTGATAGAATTTCAGAGTATCAGTGTGTGGCAGAATGCCAGAGTATCAGTGTGTGATAGAATACCAGAGTATCAGTATGTGGCAGTTTGTCAGAGAGTGACTGCGACAGAGTATCAGTGTGTGATAGAATGCCAGAATATCAGTGTGTGATAGAGTGACTGCGACAGAGTATCAGTGTGTGGCAGTTTGTCAGAGAGTGACTGCGACAGAGTATCAGTGTGTGGCAGTTTGTCAGAGAGTGACTGCGACAGAGTATCAGTGTGTGGCAGTTTGTCAGAGAGTGACTGCGACAGAGTATCAGTGTGTGGCAGTTTGTCAGAGAGTGACTGCGACAGAGTATCAGTGTGTGGCAGTATGTCAGAGAGTGACTGCGACAGAGTATCAGTATGTGGCAGTTTGTCAGAGAGTGACTGCGACAGAGTATCAGTGTGTGATAGAATGCCAGAGTATCAGTGTGTGGCAGTATGTCAGAGAGTGACTGCGACAGAGTATCAGTGTGTGATAGAATGCCAGAGTATCAGTGTGTGGCAGTATGTCAGAGAGTGACTGCGACAGAGTATCAGTGTGTGATAGAATGCCAGAGTATCAGTGTGTGGCAGTATGTCAGAGAGTGACTGCGACAGAGTATCAGTGTGTGATAGAATGCCAGAGTATCAGTGTGTGGCAGTATGTCAGAGAGTGACTGCGACAGAGTATCAGTGTGTGATAGAATGCCAGAGTATCAGTGTGTGGCAGTATGTCAGAGAGTGACTGCGACAGAGTATCAGTGTGTGATAGAATGCCAGAGTATCAGTGTGTGATAGAATTCCAGAGTATCAGTGTGTGGCAGAATGCCAGAGTATCAGTGTGTGATAGAATACCAGAGTATCAGTATGTGGCAGTTTGTCAGAGAGTGACTGCGACAGAGTATCAGTGTGTGATAGAATGCCAGAATATCAGTGTGTGATAGAGTGACTGCGACAGAGTATCAGTGTGTGGCAGTTTGTCAGAGAGTGACTGCGACAGAGTATCAGTGTGTGGCAGTTTGTCAGAGAGTGACTGCGACAGAGTATCAGTGTGTGGCAGTTTGTCAGAGAGTGACTGCGACAGAGTATCAGTGTGTGGCAGTTTGTCAGAGAGTGACTGCGACAGAGTATCAGTGTGTGGCAGTATGTCAGAGAGTGACTGCGACAGAGTATCAGTGTGTGATAGAATGCCAGAGTATCAGTGTGTGGCAGTTTGTCAGAGAGTGACTGCGACAGAGTATCAGTGTGTGATAGAATGCCAGAGTATCAGTGTGTGGCAGTTTGTCAGAGAGTGACTGCGACAGAGTATCAGTGTGTGTGATAGAATGCCAGAGTATCAGTGTGTGGCAGTTTGTCAGAGAGTGACTGCAACAGAGTATCAGTGTGTGATAAAATGCCAGAGTATCAGTGTGTGATAGAGTGACTGCGACAGAGTATCAGTGTGTGATAGAGTGACTGCGACAGAGTATCAGTGTGTGGCAGTTTGTCAGAGAGTGACTGTGACAGAGTATCAGTGTGTGGCAGTTTGTCAGAGAGTGACTGCGACAGAGTAGCAGTGTGTGGCAGTATGTCAGAGAGTGACTGCGACAGAGTATCAGTGTGTGATAGAATGCCAGAGTATCAGTGTGTGGCAGTATGTCAGAGAGTGACTGCGACAGAGTATCAGTGTGTGATAGAATGCCAGAGTATCAGTGTGTGGCAGTATGTCAGAGAGTGACTGCGACAGAGTATCAGTGTGTGATAGAATGCCAGAGTATCAGTGTGTGATAGAATTCCAGAGTATCAGTGTGTGGCAGAATGCCAGAGTATCAGTGTGTGATAGAATACCAGAGTATCAGTATGTGGCAGTTTGTCAGAGAGTGACTGCGACAGAGTATCAGTGTGTGATAGAATGCCAGAATATCAGTGTGTGATAGAGTGACTGCGACAGAGTATCAGTGTGTGGCAGTTTGTCAGAGAGTGACTGCGACAGAGTATCAGTGTGTGGCAGTTTGTCAGAGAGTGACTGCGACAGAGTATCAGTGTGTGGCAGTTTGTCAGAGAGTGACTGCGACAGAGTATCAGTGTGTGGCAGTTTGTCAGAGAGTGACTGCGACAGAGTATCAGTGTGTGGCAGTATGTCAGAGAGTGACTGCGACAGAGTATCAGTGTGTGATAGAATGCCAGAGTATCAGTGTGTGATAGAATTCCTGAGTATCAGTGTGTGGCAGAATGCCAGAGTATCAGTGTGTGATAGAATACCAGAGTATCAGTATGTGGCAGTTTGTCAGAGAGTGACTGCGACAGAGTATCAGTGTGTGATAGAATGCCAGAATATCAGTGTGTGATAGAGTGACTGCGACAGAGTATCAGTGTGTGGCAGTTTGTCAGAGAGTGACTGCGACAGAGTATCAGTGTGTGGCAGTTTGTCAGAGAGTGACTGCGACAGAGTATCAGTGTGTGGCAGTTTGTCAGAGAGTGACTGCGACAGAGTATCAGTGTGTGGCAGTTTGTCAGAGAGTGACTGCGACAGAGTATCAGTGTGTGGCAGTATGTCAGAGAGTGACTGCGACAGAGTATCAGTATGTGGCAGTTTGTCAGAGAGTGACTGCGACAGAGTATCAGTGTGTGATAGAATGCCAGAGTATCAGTGTGTGGCAGTATGTCAGAGAGTGACTGCGACAGAGTATCAGTGTGTGATAGAATGCCAGAGTATCAGTGTGTGGCAGTATGTCAGAGAGTGACTGCGACAGAGTATCAGTGTGTGATAGAATGCCAGAGTATCAGTGTGTGGCAGTATGTCAGAGAGTGACTGCGACAGAGTATTAGTCTGTGATAGAATGCCAGAGTATCAGTGTGTGATAGAATGCCAGAGTATCAGTGTGTGGCAGTTTGTCAGAGAGTGACTGCGACAGAGTATCAGTGTGTGATAGAATGCCAGAGTATCAGTGTGTGGCAGTATGTCAGAGAGTGACTGCGACAGAGTATCAGTGTGTGATAGAATGCCAGAGTATCAGTGTGTGATAGAATGCCAGAGTATCAGTGTGTGGCAGAATGCCAGAGTATCAGTGTGTGATAGAATGCCAGAGTATCAGTGTGTGATAGAATGCCAGAGTATCAGTGTGTGATAGAATGCCAGAGTATCAGTGTGTGATAGAATTCCAGAGTATCAGTGTGACATGGTTGCCATGCCTTCCAGCTCCAGACGCCATTCCTGCAAACGTCAGAGGGGTGGGCTACAGGAGGACCAACATGGAGATCAGCTGGCAGGTAAGAGATCACACAGGTAAACTACAGGTGATAAGTGAGAGGCAGGCCAGAGCCAGTACAGTAACCTACCAGTGAGCCAGTACAGTAACCTACCAGAGGATTTGATACGACTGAAAGGGGCATGTGTTAGTGATGCGTGTTGTATGTGAAGGGTTGTGTGTTAGTGATGCGTGTTGTATGTGAAGAGGCGTGTGTTAGTGATGCGTGTTGTATGTGAAGGGTTGTGTGTTAGTGATGCGTGTTGTATGTGAAGAGGCGTGTGTTAGTGATGCGTGTTGTATGTGAAGGGTTGTGTGTTAGTGATGCGTGTTGTATGTGAAGAGGCGTGTGTTAGTGATGTGTGTTGTATGTGATAAAGGCCCTGAAGGACACAGAGAGGAACGGGCCCCACCTGCGGTACGTGGTGTGGTGGCGACGCACAAACTCACGGGAGGAGTGGAAGAACGCCACCACCTATTGGCTGAGATACTACATCTACGACACAGACACATTCACCCCCTACGAGATCAAGGTCCAGGCCATGAACGACTTTGGGCTGGGCCCCGAGTCACATGTCATCATAGGATACTCTGGAGAGGACCGTAAGCACAGCATCAACACACATGCACACGCGTGTACACGCGTACGCACGCACACACAGTTTTAGGCAAGCCAGGGCCTTCAGCAGTATAGTATGAAGGGGGTGTCTAGTTCCTGGGATGCATAGTTCCTATACGTGGGACATGTAGTTCCTGGTGTGTGTAGTGTGTAGTTCCTGGGATGCATAGTTCCTGAGGTGTGTAGTACATGGGGCATGTAGTTCCTGGTGTGTGTAATGTGTAGTTCCTGGGATGCATAGTTCCTGAGGTGTGTAGTACGTGGGGCATTAAGTTCCTGGTGTGTATGGTGTGTATAGTGTGTAGTTCTTGGTGTGCATAGCTCTTGGTGTGAATGAGTGGGTTCGATTTAGTGAACCGGTGCGCCATTACGCCCACATTGGTGACTCTCTCTGGTGAAGACGGGCAAAGGAGGGGCTTTCTTGTTTATTTAAATCGAACAGGAAACGGCGCAAACATGGCTCAACAAGCCGACCCAGCCGTAATCGCTACAAGGTCGCCTTCATCATAACATTACGCTGCCTGGCGCATCAAGAGTACACCGGTTCTTTTAAACCTGCACGCAATCAATGCTAATCCAGTTAGGATGTGTAGCTCATGGGTCTTGTAGTTCTTATGGTGTATAGCTCATGGGTTGTGTAGTTCTTAGAGTGAATAGCTGATGGGTTGTGTAGTTCTTAGGGTGTGTAGCTCATGGGTTGTGTAGTTCCTAGGGTGGGACAGAAATGTTTTTGGTTGCGTCGCAGGGCCACTCGCTGCTCCCACCAACGTACAGGTGTCAAATACGGAGAGCACCACGGCAACGGTGCACTGGAACGCTGTGCCGCAAAGCAGCATCATGGGAGCGCTAAAGGAGTACAAGGTGAGGGGTCAAGGGTCACGGGTTCAAATCTTGAGCTGTCACACAGCTGGTGAACCCCTCTAGGAAATATCCTACTGTAAAATATGAATAACACAACGTGAAAGCTTTGGCTGTAGGTGGAAGCAAAGCTCTCTGCAGATTCACTGATTTCACCCCAGAAAATGTCCTGTGGTTAAAATAATAATAATATAATTGTGCTAAAAAGATGTAATGCAATACTATAATGCCTGTAACACTACAGTGACTCGAATGTAACAGCTTTAAGATGACAGTGACTTGGTCTAATGTAATGTAATAATGTAACAGAAGTGTGACTGACTCGGTTGAATGTTATGTTATAATGTAACAGCAGTGTGACTGACTCGTTTTAATGTAATATAACAGAAGTGTGAGACTGACTCGGTTGAATGTAATGTAACAATGTAACAGCAGTGTGACTGACTCTGTTGAATGTAATGTAATAATGTAACAGAAATGTGACTGACTCTGTTGAATGTAATGTAATAATGTAACAGAAGTGTGACACTGACTCTGTTGAATGTAACGTAATAATGTAACAGACGTGTGACTGACTCTGTTGAATGTAATGTAATAATGTAACAGAAGTGTGACTGACTCTGTTGAATGTAATGTAATAATGTAACAGAAATGTGACTGACTCTGTTGAATGTAATGTAATAATGTAACAGAAGTGTGACACTGACTCTGTTGAATGTAATGTAATAATGTAACAGAAGTGTGACTGACTCTGTTGAATGTAATGTAATAATGTAACAGAAGTGTGACTGACTCTGTTGAATGTAATGTAATAATGTAACAGAAGTGTGACTGACTCTGTTGAATGTAATGTAATGATGTAACAGAAGTGTGACTGACTCTGTTGAATGTAATGCACCGGCATCACAGCTCTGACTCTGTGCATGTACCTGTGACACAGGTGTATTACTGGCGTCATAGCAGCATGTTGCCGTGGCTGAGCGTGCGCTGGGACAGGAAGAACCAGGTCTTCTACTCCACCAGCTCCAGGCCCTGGGGCGTGGTGACGGACCTCATGCCCTACAGCAACTACAAGATGTACATGGTGGTGGCCAATAACCGCTACGAGGGCCCGCCCAGCAGTACCATAGAGTTCCAGACAACAGAGGGAGGTAGGCGGGCTGGCGGGCCGGCGGGTTTCACCCAGAGGAACACATTTTGTAAAACATACCATAGAATAAATCACAGGGCTTGAGTCAATATTAATTTAGAGATAAAGTACTGTTACGGAACAGCGTAATGTGAAAATGGGGTGAGTTTATTTTTTTTAAAGGCCTGATATGGGTGATCTGTGGACGCTCTCCAGCCATTGAAATGCAAATGCATGAGAACAAAACAGGAATTCAAAGCAGGTGGAAAGAATTCCGTTATCTGACAGCAAGCGGATTTTGTACAGGAGAGCAAAGCTCTCATTTAGAAATATTATTAATCTATATACAGATAAATATTACATATATATCACATCTAACAATGGCTGTCTGCATCTGTTATTTACATCATGGGTTTTTGACAGGGGGTCCATAAAGGTGCTGTAGGGGGTCCCTGGTCAGACTCAATGACTATTTGGGGAAATATTTCAAAATATAAACCTTTCAAATATATTCAAATATACCCATTGTTAACTAATGATGAGGGCCCCCTGGATGCCTTTGAGCCTGGGTTGGGGGGGGGGGGGGGGTCCCTGAATCAGAAATGACACCCCTGATTTACATGACACCAGGGCTGTGTCTAAATCAGCACACTTGGCTACTATTGAGTATGGCAGTTGAGTATACTTTTTTAAGAAGCTGTTAAGTACGCAACAATTCTGAAAATTGTCCTGGATAATATACTTATTTCTGGGTTTTCACTGATAATAGTATATAGGATATTTGTCGCATACTGCCTGTCACTAAACAGCATGCAGTAAGCAGTATACAGCACACTGGTACACAGGAGACAGGACGCAGTAGATAGGGCTCTGATTCGGACACAGTCCCGGGCATTATGAGGTGGGAGGGTGGGGATTGAATGGCTACACCCTGTCAATCAAAGCTGCCCGTGGTGGTCACATGACCCTGTTGCTCGGTGCAGTGCCAGTGACATGTCACATGACCCTGTTGCTCGGTGCAGTGCCAGTGACATGTCACATGACCCTGTTGCTCGGTGCAGTGCCAGTGACATGTCACATGACCCTGTTGCTCGGTGCAGTGCCAGTGACATGTCACATGACCCTGTTGCTCGGTGCAGTGCCAGTGACATGTCACATGACCCTGTTGCTCGGTGCAGTGCCAGTGACATGTCACATGACCCTGTTGCTCGGTGCAGTGCCAGTGACATGTCACATGACCCTGTTGCTCGGTGCAGTGCAAGTAACATGTCACATGACCCTGTTGCTCGGTGCAGTGCCAGTGACATGTCACATGACCCTGTTGCTCGGTGCAGTGCCAGTGACATGTCACATGACCCTGTTGCTCGGTGCAGTGCCAGTGACATGTCACATGACCCTGTTGCTCGGTGCAGTGCCAGTGACATGTCACATGACCCTGTTGCTCGGTGCAGTGCCGGGACCCGTGGAATTCCTGACGGTCCAGCAGAGGCACCTGGACACTCTGCACGTGGAGTGGGACAAGCCTCCCGAACCCAACGGGATCCTGACAGGGTACACGCTGACGTACCAGGCAGGTGAGTGTGAGACACAAAGCCTTGTTTCTGACAGGTAGACGGCGGGTCGCTACCGCTCTGAACAGCAGGTGAGCACTTTGCTGTCAACCACGTCAGCAGTACTACATTTTAGTAAGATCATAATTTAATTTTTTTTACTCACTCCTCCTTCCTGTTCAGCTGTTTGGGTTTTTGGTATTTGTGCCTTTCCCCTAGTTGTTGCAGTTATGGTATACCATATAGAAAGATATATCTAAAATTAAACAAACTCACTAAAATCACAACATTACTGCCTTTTAGCAGGCACTCTGATCCAGCATGACTTACATCGCGAACACAACCACAGAAAAAGCCGAAAGCCAAGCTCATGTCTTTAATTTCAACATTCACTTAAACTATTCCCAAACTTCGTCACGTGAAAATAAATAGCATTTCCGGGCAGCTGCATTCTGGATCAGTTGAAGAGGCAGAATGGCGCAGGCCGGTAGGCTTGCGAGCAGGGAGTTGCAGTAGTCCAGGTGTGAGGTGACCATGGTCTGGACAAGAAGCTGGGTGGAGTAGGTGGTCAGGTACGGTCGAATCCTCCTGATGTTGTACAGGAGGAACCTGCAGGACCGTGCCGTCGCCCTGATGTGCTCTTTGAAGTCCAGCCGGTCGTCCAGGACCACCCCCAGTTTCCTTGCAGAGCGGGAGGCAGCCACCAAGGTCCCATCAACGGTGATGGAGAGGTCATGTAGTGGGGAGGTCTTGTACGGCATGAAGAGGAGCTCTGTCTTGTCAAGGTTGAGCTTCAGGTGATGGGTAGCCATCCACTCAGAGATGTCAGTCAGACAAGCAGATATCCTCTCCTTAACCTGTGGGGTAGAGGGAGGGAAAGAGAGGAAGAGTTGAGTATCGTCAGCATAGCTATGGTATGAGAAGCCATGTGAATGGATTACTGAGCCAAGAGACTTAGTATACATAGGGAACAGCAGAGGACCCAGTACAGATCCCTGCGGGGCTCCTGTAGACAGGGGATGTGGAGCAGAGACGGAACCCTTCCAGGAGACTTGGTAGGATCTATCAGTGAGATACGATACAAACCAAGAGAGGGCAGTTCCAGAAATGCCCATCTCAGCGAGTGTGGAGATCAGGAGTTTGTGGTTGACCGTGTCGAATGCCGCAGACAGGTCAAGGAGAATCAGAACAGAGGAGAGGGAGGAGGCTCTAGCAGTGGCGAGTGCCTCAGTCACAGCCAGGAGAGCAGTTTCAGTCGAATGGCCGGTTCTGAAGCCAGACTGATGCGGGTCAAGCAGGTTGTTCTGGTGGAGAAAAACAGACAGTTGGTTAAGGACAGCACGTTCAATTGTTTTGGACAGGAAGGGCAAGAGAGATACAGGACGATAGTTCCTGACATCAGCGGAATCTAAGCTAGGTTTTTTAAGGAGTGGGGTTACACAGGCAGTTTTAAAGGCAGCAGGAACATGGCCACAGATTAGGGAGGTGTTACCCTTGAGCAAGGTACTTAACCTGAATTGCTTCAGTATATATCCAGCTGTATAAATGGATAATATGTAAAAAATGCTAAAAAGTTGTGTAAGTCACTCTGGATAAGAGCGTTTGCTAAATACCTGTAAAGTTATGTATGCAAATGTATAAATCCCTGTTCATTACGCTATTGCACCGTTACATTTATTCTCAGTTTTAATGATGCCCCCCATGACTGTCTGACTCTGGTACCCCTCCATTCCCCCATGACTGCCTGACTCTGGTACCCCTCCATTCCCCCATTACTGTCTGACTCTGGTACCCCTCCATTCCCCCATGACTGTCTGACTCTGGTACCCCTCCATTCCCCCATGACTGCCTGACTCTGGTACCCCCTCCCACAGTGAACGGCAGCAGGGAGGCGGGGCGCTTTCAGGTGGAGACGTTCCCCGCAAACGTGACGAGCTTCTCCATGCGCCGCCCCAACCGCTACACCCGCTACAAGTTCACCGTGACGGCACTGACCCAGCTGGGAGCTGGGGAGGAGCGCAGCGAGGAGTCTCCGCACTACACCAACGAAGGTACCCGTATATACCACACACTACACCAACGAAGGTACCCGTATATACCACACACTACACCAACGAAGGTACCCGTATATACCACACACTACACCAACGAAGGTACCCGTATATACCACACACTACACCAACGAAGGTACCCGTATATACCACACACTACACCAACGAAGGTACCCATATATACCACACACTACACCAATGAAGGTACCCGTATATACCACACACTACACCGACGAAGGTACCCGTGTATACCACACACTACACCAACGAAGGTACCCGTATATACCACACACTACACCAAGGAAGGTACCCGTGTATACCACACACTACACCAACGAAGGTACCCGTATATACCACACACTACACCAACGAAGGTACCCGTGTATACCACACACTACACCAACAAAGGTACCCGTATATACCACACACTACACCAACGAAGGTACCCGTATATACCACACACTACACCAATGAAGGTACCTGTATATACCACACACTACACCAACGAAGGTACCCATATATACCACACACTACACCAACGAAGGTACCTGTATATACCACACACTACACCAACGAAGGTAACCGTATATACCACACACTACACCAACAAAGGTACCCGTATATACCACACACTACACCAACGAAGGTATCCGTATATACCATATACTATAAATACACACCATATATGGGCTGCCATATTGTGCTTTATATGAGCAATAACACATGCACATGGACCCACAAAGACACATGCGCACAGATACAAAAAGACACAAACACACACATGCACATGTACACACAGACACACACACACACCTACACAGACAGACAGACAGAAACACACACACGTGCACGCGCCCATGCTCACGCACACACACACATATGAAATATGACAATAGTTGGGTGCAGTACTGATCATATCTGGTAAAGTATCTCTACCAACACCAGATATAGTAGTTACTGTAGTTAGCAAATTACTGTACATGTGATTGATTACATAGATATATAGATAGTATCTTCTTATTTTTAAATTAGCCTAGCCTGTTGTTAATTGCCAAATTCAGCTCAGTTAGCCACTCTGATTGGTCCATAGGGACACAGCAGTTTGGTATTAATGCGATGTCAGAAGGTCAGAAGACCTCAGGGGGCAGGGTCTGAAGATGATTGACAGGAGTGTACCGCTCAGCGTGCCCTCTTTTGCAGCTGAGTGTCAGTGAACAGGCTTCTGTCACAACTGCACATGCTCTCCAGGAGAGGATGACATCATCCCAGGCACAATGATGACCTAATTGGTGGTGGTCCAAAGCAATGGGAACACAGTGGGGATTGTCCCAGGCCCAGGGTGCACTGGGGGGTGGGGGTTGCATTATTCTTCTTTTGTGGTGGTAAGACAACAATATCAGGATGGGGATGGGATGGGGTCGGGGGATCTGACTAGTGTTCTCTCCCCATGACAACGTTCCATTATCCTGCTTCCTGCTGCACTGTTAGGTTGGGACAGTATCACACTTATGCACAGCTGGCCTTGCTAGCAAAGGGTTTTGTGGTGAGAGGATGAAATTGGTTTTTTTTTGGCACACAGGATTCGACCGAATTGAAACTTATTGTAAAAAAATTAAAAGTTTCAAATTAAAACTCCTAAACAGCAAATGGAACACGGCAATTCAGATCCAACTAGGAAAATACTTCCAGCTGAAATTGAAACGCAAGAAAAATGTTTGCAAGGAGAGAGGGTGTAGATTTAAGAACATTTCCATTTGGTGTACCATGTACCGTGTACCATGTGGATCTGCTCTGTAGTCGCTTCATTGACCCACAGTATGCACTTATTGTACGTCGCTTTGGATAAAAGCGTCTGCCAAATGATTGTAATGTAATGTTTTAAACACTGCTAAGCAAGGACCCATGAGTGTTACTCTGGAGGTGCTAAAATGCATTCAAGGCTATTATAGGTCAGGACCAAGGGGCCAAAAGCTCACTTCCTGGGGCCACATGTATAAAACTCAGAGTAAAAGAATGCGTAAAAGAATGCTCAGGGAGAATGTCGGAAATCTGCGTACGCAAAGTTTTACATTTTCTCCCTCTGCCTTTCTATCAGGGTGTCGCCATATCACCTTTTATACATGTGGCCCCTGGTCTTGCTGAGAGCGTTGCACAACATGGCAGCACAAAACTGCACTTCCGTGGTTTTAAAATGTTTTTTCTCAAGCCCATGGCCATGGCAAGTCAACGGGGTGATTTCACAGTCACTTTGTCCGTATTTGTTCTACAGCCTATGGTCAAGGACAACTGGGGCCACATGCATTAAACTCTGAGTAAAAGAATGCATAAAAGAACACTCAGGAAAAACTCGGAAATCTGCTTAAAAAGGTTTTGCATTTTCTACCTCTGCCATTTGGTCACGGTGGCACCATATCACACGGACCCCAAACATTGCGTACGTATGGTGTCCATCGTGTGCAGAGGTACGCAGATTTTCACAGCATGGGTTATTTTATACATCTGAATTTATGCTTGGAAACTCCCTTACGCTGCTTTCTGAGGGCATTTTTTTGCTCAGCACTGTTTATACTGGACATGTGGCGCCTGGTCTCTGGCATCAAATCCCAAAGACAATAGCAGAATATATCCACTAGGGGGCAATGGTAGTCTATTGGCGCAGGACCACTCCAAAAATAGAATCATTTGAACTAAAACAGGAACCTTTTGTTTTTCAAAATGTTTAAAATAAACTTTGTTTGCCATTTATATTTTCAATATATGTCCCACAGACAATTCTGAGACCAGAGAGGGTGAGAAAATGTGTTTTTGTTACCTGACAGAATTAATGTGGTTGATGAGAATATAAAACTTGCAGCTTGCGTGAAATACTGCGATCCTCGTCCTGCTGAAATCTCAATGGGGTCGTAACACTGGCAGCTGTAAATTGAGCTGTTTTCTCTGCCTACGACACACTGTTCCTGAGTGTGTGGGTGTGTACCGGGTCTAACACACACTCACACAACCTTTTGATTATAGTGGCGTCACATTGTTAATCAGACACACAGCCGCGTAGCCACACACACAGGTTTTTTTTTATGATGCGTTAATGATTTGCATAATCCATGTCCCAGCAGAATTTAAGCCCTTTAAGGATTTGGGTGTTAAAAACGTGAATATAACTGCAGAATTCCCATCTGAGCCTGTAGGTTAGAACAAGAGAGAGAAATAAAATGTAGATGAAGAACCAGAGACACAGCAGTGATGGAATATTGTCTGAACGATGCACCTCGCTCATTTCTACAGTCTGCTACACTATCTTATCTTATCTTATCTTAGACTGCGGATAATAAACCAGATCATTAACTGCGATATCATAATTATAATTTATATAATAGCTCTTATTATTATATCTCTCCGCCAGTGTTCAGAATTCACAACACAGACTAAACGGCACATCTGTCTGTCTGTCTGTCTGTCTGTCTGTCTACAGTACCAATCTGTCAGTCGCTCTCTCTCTCTCTCCTTTTTTCCTGGAAGATACTGGTGATGTGGGGCTGTCGTTATATGTCGTTATCACTCAAGATACCAGTAGTGAACATAATACACACCTGACAGATTAGATTTAAAAAATGTCCCTCCAGGTAATTTTTTGCCACCGTTTATACTTTATGCGTACTTCCTTTAGACTGAGCACAGTCCATAAGTTTCGCTTATAAACAAACGTAAGTGTTAGTGTCGGTGAAGTGTTGATCAATTCTGCAGGTTTTGCTGTGTACTGAAGGGGGAGGAATCCCAAGGATTCCCCTCCTGGGAGAAACGGTCTGCAGAGGTCGCCATGGTTACAGCCATCTTCCGTCAGCTTCTTATTGGCCCGTCAGACGTCGTGCGCGTCGGGACAAAGGATGGGGCCTGAGGGAGTCACCCTCGTGTCCCCTCTGCACTTGGACCATCTGTCTGTCAGACACCCACCCTCCGTCTCACCCAAAACCACGCCCAGAAGCTGCAGCGGATATATTCCATCACGAATCGGCTGGTCAAAATTAATTCGCCTCAGAGCAGTGAGATTCAAGGGACCATGTACAGGCCACCATTGTAATAATGCTGTGTCAGCTTACCATCTATCAGTCCTAAAACATAAGCTTTTAGGAACAGAAAGCAGACGGCCTGCTGAAGAAGCTCTGAGCTGGGAGTAAAAACCCACTTTGGTGACTGTCCAACGGTCTCCAGGCCGGGACTGTTGGTCAGTTGAGAAAATTATTTGGATTTCTTCAGTAAACATCCAATATGTAAAAATAACGATGAAGTAAGAATGCATTAGGATCCTCCTTGTGGTGTATCTAGCTGAAGCACTGGTCCTTTGTGGAGTTTTTTGCTCTATGGTCTGGAATATAATCCATGCACACGATTGGTCAGAGAGCTACCCAGAGAGGGAGGGGCTTCTTCTCTGGTCCCCTGAGGTCAGGGTCAAAGTCAGAGTTCTATTGTTTCTATGGTTACATAGCTCATGTGACATTCTTATCCTTTTTTCTTTTTTGTGTTTGTATCTCTGTGTGCGTGTGGTGTGTGTGTGTGTGTGTGTGTGTGTGTGTGTGTGTGTGTGTGTGCACATTTGTGGGTGTGGTGTGTGCGTGTGCACATTCGTGTGTGTTTGTGCGTGCGTGTGTTTGTGCGTGTGCGTTTGTGTTTATGCGTGGGCGTGTGTGTGTGTGTGTGTGTGTACTGCAGCATACTCCAGGGAGCAGGTGGATATCTCCACGCAGGGCTGGTTTATCGGGGTGATGTGTGCCGGCGCCCTGCTGGTGCTCATCCTCCTCATTGTCTGTTTCATTAAGAGGAGCCGTGGGGGAAAGTACCCAGGTATGCACACCTGTGCCATAAATAACCTGCCTACCTGTACCACAACTAATCTGTGTACCTGTTACATAACTTGTGTATCTGTACCACAACTCACCTGTGTACCTGTACCACAACTAACCTGTGTACCCGTTACACTCTAACCTGTATACATGTTACATAACTGGTGTACCTGTTACACTCTAACCTGTATACCTGTTACATAACCTGTGTATTTGTACCACAACTCACCTGTGTACCTGTTACAACTCTAACCTGTATACATGTTACATAACCGGTGTACCTGTTACAACTCTAACCTGTGTATTTGTACCACAACTCACTTGTGTACCTGTTACAACTCTAACCTGTATGCATGTTACATAACCGGTGTACCTGTTACAGCTCTAACCTGTGTACCTGTAACACACTATTTAAATAGTAAATTGGACAGCACATTTACTGTGACAAGTTGGGTGTTCTGCAGTAAGGGTTTCATTTAGTTGAGGAGCTCATGGATAATATAGGGGTGGTGGAGCTTTTAAATTTGTTTATAAATGCTTTACAGGCGTTTATTTAATTTTTTTTACTCCACAGTACGAGAGAAGAAAGACCTGCCGTTGGACTCAGTTGATGACAAAGACCAAGACGGTTCTTTTGATTACCGGTAGGTCTGATTAATGCCATTACAGGACGGGACTAAAATAAAAACACCAAATAGTAACAATAGACGTAAAAGTGTTATGGATTAATCTTAACCTTGTATCCCCACTCCATTTTCACCCTGTAGCATCATTAAAGGAGCTATATGTAACAGATTTACTGTACTAAATCATAAAATGACCATGATATGTCATCAGAGATTAAGGAAACATGCTAAATCGAAATACTGGCTTCTCCGACAACAATACTACAGCCAGTATGTTCTCCTTTGAAATTTCCATTCCGGGTCGGAACGTCTGTATTTGTTTTGACCTGTGTGATTCACTATTCTCCGAGTTGACTCCGAGTCCACTGCCCATTACGAACAACCAGATGTACTCCGGCACTCCGACAGCCGATTTACGAATGCCTATCTAAGTTCAACATCGTTTCCATTTAGCTAGCTAGCTAAAGATTTAAATATATATATGTATATAGTTACTCGCTAAACATACCAGTAATGTTAGCTTATATCTGTGTGACCGTAAACATAGCCAGCCATGCATCTAGCTAACATTGACAGAGTTATAAAAAATCCACATGAGCTGGTTTATAATTTGCAAACAATAAATAATAAACAAATTGCAAACGTATACATTAGCTGATCAACTTACAGTGTAGGACTCGTCGTCGCTTGTCATTGTCAAAATAGAATAAGCTCGTCTCGAAACATAATGTTGCGCTCGGCTCGTCCTGCGCTCGTGTTCGTTCAGTGTCTCGACTCTCTCCAATATTGTGTGAATTTGGATTTCAGTACCCATTTTAAACGCTCGGTGTCAATGTTACATATAGCTCCTTTAATGTACAAAATAAAATAAAATAAACAGCATTACACATCTCTCCAGTCCTTAATTACCACACCTTCAGCCAAACTTTACTTTCCTCCATTTTGTATATTCTATCTTTCCCTCCTTTTTATAATCTGTTTCTTTTTTATTTTTTCATTCATTTATTTAATTACTTTTAATTTTTTGCTCTTTTCCCATTGGGCCGCTGAAGGTCTCTAGAAAGGTATGAAAAGAGCTCCCGTGTAACGGCATCGTAACCCCAATTCCGCAGATTAACCCCAAAACTCACTCACACAAATCCTTGTGTTTTATTCCTTATGCAGAATGTCTTGATCAATTAACCTTTAATCCAGTAATATACAGCCAAAAACTTATTACTGTTTATTCACATTTTTATGTTCATTCACTTATTCTTTGAAAAAAAAGGGTCAGAATCCTAGAAAAATATCCATATCCAAATAGTGCCATATCCCACAATACAGTGTCCATCACCTTGTGTTTTGTAATTACTTTATTTGTAGACCAGTATAGAATGTTTATGAAACCTTTCATGAAACCAAAATGACCTGTGGGCCTAGAATAAGGGTATGACAACATGAATATTCAGAATATTTATTGTAAATATATTTTATTCGATGTGTAATGGTGTGTTATAGTTTCACATAATAAACATTCTTATGACTCCAATGTTTTAGGATAAATCGTGTCTCCACCCTTCCATATCCAAAACGGTATGTATCCAAGACATTGGCTGGTATTCAATCAACATTTGTCCTTAACCTGCGCCTGTATTCAATCAACATTTGTACATAATTCTGTTTTACATGTAAAAGCAAGCATTTTTCTTCACAAAGTCTGTTTGGCAATTTAATTGTAGCAATCACTGAAGTTGCCAAACAGTGTTTGTAAAAAAAAATTCTGGCTTTTAGTTGTTAGATTATTCCAGCCAGTCTGTGATTAACACATTATCTCTCAGTCATCCTCATTTTACAGATTAATCAAAACAAAAACAAAAACCACATCTGCTGTTATCACTTTCTACTCAACTATAGATCTGTTCTCATACTGTGAGTAACGTTTCTGCATATCAGCTTTCAATTGTTTGCTGAGAGTAGTGGAATTGTTGGGGGTAGGTTTGGAAATCAGAAGAAAAAAAAAACAGTAATTATCAATTCTTATTTTTCAGTTCTGTGTATATTTAATTTTGTATATTTTTATTTTTATTTTTGGGTTTGCAAGGTAACATTGTGTTACATTCTGGGAGTAGCAACCCTCAGCAATGTTACTTTTGCAACACATGCTTTGCTGATGAAGTCTACACTCACCATTGCTTCTGTCCTATGGCATGTTTGTTAAAGCTAATCACATCTCGTATCTCTCGCTAAATCTCGTATCTTTGGTCTTTATGTCCTGCTTTGCTGCTTTTATCTGATCTCCTCCAGTTTTACTGAGCCATTAATGTGCATATGGAGCGCTGAGTTCAGTGAGCACATTACGCAGTACTGACCCAATACATCTCCTTCTATTGATCTAGAACTAGAGCTAGAATATAAATCATATAAAGTTGCCTTCAGTAGTAATCTGGAAGGATATGAAGGTTTCAGTAATGCAACAGGTTAAATGCACTTAAGTCTCCAGTTGTGATGTATAATTGATGGAATTATACCAAGAAAATGTCAATTAATATATAATAATTTATTGAAAGTACGTAATAAAACATTATTATATTTTATTAATGTTTGAGAGTAAATTATACATCATAATTCCTTAATTAATAATCATTGAGTGATGCTAAATGTACAAGGCCCGCTGGGAATGGAGTCTGAACTCCCCATGACAGGGTGCCCAACTCCAGTCCTGGAGGGCCACAGCATCTGCTGGTTTAACTCCAGTCCTGGAGGGTCACAGCGTCTGCTGGTTTAACTCCAGTCCTGGAGGGTCACAGCATCTGCTGGTTTAACTCCAGTCCTGGAGGGCTACAGTGTCTGCTGGTTTAACTCCAGTCCTGGAGGGCCAGTGTCTGCTGGTTTAACTCCAGTCCTGGAGGGCCAGTGTCTGCTGGTTTAACTCCAGTCCTGGAGGGCCAGTGTCTGCTGGTTTAACTCCAGTCCTGGAGGGCCAGTGTCTGCTGGTTTAACTCCAGTCCTGGAGGGCCAGTGTCTGCTGGTTTAACTCCAGTCCTGGAGGGCCAGTGTCTGCTGGTTTAACTCCAGTCCTGGAGGGCCAGTGTCTGCTGGTTTAACTCCAGTCCTGGAGGGTCACAGCGGTCCTGCAGGACTGGAGTTCAGCACCTCTGCCCTATGGAGTCAAGGGGGAGGCAGAATGCGGTGTGGGGGTGAGATTGTGGGCGGGGGGGTCTGACGGCGTCCCATTTGGCCCCGCCCACAGAGAGGAGGACAGCCAGCAGATGCGCGGGAGCCAGAGTCAGGCGTCGCTCGACGGCATGGTGAAGATGCAGGACAGCGAGGACGACAGTCTGGTGGAGTATGGCGACGGTGGCGACGGTGACAGGCAGTTTAACGAGGACGGCTCCTTCATCGGCCAGTACACCGGCAAGAAGGACCGAGAGGAGACCGACTGCAACCAGAGCTCAGAGGCCACATCCCCCATGAACGCCATCTACTCCCTGGCGTAGCCATGACAACGGGAGCAGGGTGGGGCGGGGGATGGGGGCGGGGGGGGGCAGAGGCGGGGAGGACAGAAGTCTTGAAATTTGACCGACACGCACACCCACACGCCCTCACACATGCATGCACACACACACACACACACACACACACACACACACACACACACACACACAGACACACACAAGATGCCAGGAAGCAGAGACACTCCCCATTTTCCTTAGCCCCTACCTCAAGAGGAAGAAATGAATAACATGTGCACCAGGATGCCCCATTTAGCTCCGCCTCCGTCCTTGCACACCAGACAAGCCTATTGGACCCAGGATTTGGGTTCCCGCCCACACGCCTTGCATTCTGCTCAGACCTTTAGTGTGAATACTGTAAGGGAGCATGTTAATTATGGGGAGGGGGATTGCTAATTATGGGAGAGTCAGGAGGGGGTTATTGTTCAATACGGGAGAGTGGGGAGGGATTCTTGATTATGGGGGAGTGGGGGGGGGGGGGGGGGGGGGGGTTTGGGACTTTGGAATTTTTCGCTGTCTTGTTTTGTTGTGTGTGCGTTCCACATTTGCTGTGTCGGTGGCACTAGGCTGACTCTCCGTCAGGTTTGTGTTCTTGACAAAGTCGTGTCATTCTCCTCAACATGAAAGGAGAGGAAAATCAAAGCCCTGCTACACAACTGAAATAAGGCCTGAGATCACCAAGATACTGGCTGCAGAGTTTATGAATAATTATATTATACGAATATACAGTGAAAAGGCTTAATTCCTGGTACCCGTGAACATAAACTTTCAGGCTAAATAACCCTGCATTGTGTTTTAAGTTGGATTGTAAAATCTATCATTTAGTTTCTGCAACAACATGGAGTAAAAGTGTGCCAAACATTTTCTCATTGTAATCTTGTCATTTATTTACAGGAAGCTCTCTTCTCCCAAATGAATTATAAGGCTTGTAATTTTGCGTGCTGTCAGATCCAAGTGTATCTTTTGATCCCGACCCAAACGGTCACTGGATTGAGAGAACTGTCCACTAAGGTGTGTGTTGTATGATTGAGAAGTCTCAGGCTTGTATTCATTAAACATTTTTTCTTGCCTCATTCTTAAACTCTGAGTTCTAAATCAAGTTTTAATTTTCCAAACTGTCTTCGAAGAATTAAAATAATGACTTCCCGGTGTAATTGTTTGTCAAACTTTTTTGACAAATGTTATTTGAATCCCAGCCTGCGATTTATATTTATAAAGTAAGATTTGTAACCAATGCGTCAGATCCCAGCCCAAACCATGGCGGTGTTCTGGTGTAAGTACCAGCAGAGAGGAGGGAACGAGAGAGAGGAAAGAGCAGGAGTCAGGAGTCCTGCCACCCGTGAGTCAATCCTGGTTTGATGTGGCTGAGAGCCCACTAGCCAGATTGGATCGGCTAAGCTGTGGCCTTGCTCTATACGGCTGATCAGGCTCTATGCGCTGAAGTTGTTACCTAATCAGGCTCTACACGGCTGTATCTTCAAAGAGCCACAGCCAGAGAAGCCCAGCAGCCCAGCAGACAACACGGCTTTCCCGCCTTTCTGCCGTATGATGGGCAGTGCCACAGCGTGTCAATGTGTCATTATAAAGTGTATTCATCACATGATCAGATTTTTTGTTCTTTATGAATTTTATTTTTTATTTCCGAGAAGTTAATCATGATTTATTTAACACTTTATTCGGATTTTGAGATGTTGCCGGGCGACACATTTAAGTGTTTTGGAGGGGAGGGGGGCAGGACCAAATGGTAAATTCAATATTATATGTAATGTAATTTCTCTTGTAAATTGGTTAAACTTTGTTCTAAAACAGAAAGTGTAAGAATGGTACATTAGAGTGCTACGGGCCATAAGCCGTGTGTGATGCCTGTGGCTTTCTGCAGTAGTCTCTCTTATTTTACTGCATATAAAGCCATCTTAATGTGCGGTGAAGTAAGAATGTAGTGAATAATGTTTTTTTTAAAAATTCATTTCATAACCGTTGATTAAATTAATTATTTTTAACCAGTATTGGTATTGTGCATCTCCTTGGCATGGCCTAATCTACCTTGCTTGAATATTATCCTTGTTCTTTTAAGTACGGTACTTTTACACACGTTTCCCTGGGTTTTGGGCTCCATCACTGTAAATAATAAACATTTTAGAGGCGTAACTGCACTTGTTTCTGTCTTTGCTCCTCGTATTTAAATTTATACAACTTACGTATGTCATTGAATCTGCCAATATATTTATTCAATACTTAATACAATCCTCCGCTTGTGTGTCAGTATTCAGAGTGCACAGAGTGAACATTTGCTCTTGTTTAACAAGGTCTTGTTAAATTGTCTGTTGGAACCACTGGATCCCTGACAGTCTTCAACCTGCTGAGGTTTGCACACGTCACTCCCCTCCTGAGGTCACTCCACCGGCTGCCGGTCGCCGCCAGGGTCAGGTTCAAAGTTCTGACTCTGGCTTACGCTGCAACAGGACAGGCCCTTCCTTCCTACAGTACATAATTCAGCACTACTCCGCAGCACGGCGACTTGCACTTCCTGTCCTCCGTGCGAAGGGTTCTCACTTGTCCTGTCTGTCGAGCTTCTCCACACTAGCTCACCAGTGGTGGAACAAACTCCGTAACAGTAACTGCTTGCTTTCCATCGTGGTCTGAAGACACACCTCTTCCGACTCTACGTTGACTGACCCACCAATCAAGTAGCACTTTTATATAGCACTAGTGTTGATGTTGTAGTTTGTCTTTCGTAATTGGGCCTCGCTTCTCTTAAAACCTAGCCATAGCTCGCTCACTTAGCCATAGCTCACTCACTTAGCCATAGCTCACTCACTTAGCCATAGCTTACTCACTTAGCCATAGCTCACTCACTTAGCCATAGCTCGCTCACTTAGCCATAGCTCACTCACTTAGCCATAGCTCGCTCACTTAGCCATAGCTCGCTCACTGAGCCATAGCTCGCTCACTTAGCCATAGCTCACTCACTTAGCCATAGCTCGCTCACTTAGCCATAGCTCGCTCACTTAGCCATAGCTCGCTCACTTAGCCATAGCTTACTCACTTAGCCATAGCTCGCTCACTTAGCCATAGCTCGCTCACTTAGCCATAGCTTACTCACTTAGCCATAGCTTACTCACTTAGCCATAGCTCGCTCACCTAGCCATAGCTCGCTCACTTAGCCATAGCTCACTCACTTAGCCATAGCTCGCTCACCTAGCCATAGCTCTCTCACTTAGCCATAGCTCACTCACTTAGCCATAGCTCGCTCACTTAGCCATAGCTCACTCACTTAGCCATAGCTTACTCACTTAGCCATAGCTCACTCATATAGCCATAGCTCACTCACTTAGCCATAGCTCACTCACTTAGCCATAGCTCACTCACTTAGCCATAGCTCGCTCACTTAGCCATAGCTCACTCACTTAGCCATAGCTCGCTCACTTAGCCATAGCTCGCTCACTTAGCCATAGCTCACTCACTTAGCCATAGCTCTCTCACTTAGCCATAGCTCACTCACTTAGCCATAGCTCGCTCACTTAGCCATAGCTCACTCACTTAGCCATAGCTTACTCACTTAGCCATAGCTCACTCATATAGCCATAGCTCACTCACTTAGCCATAGCTCACTCACTTAGCCATAGCTCACTCACTTAGCCATAGCTCGCTCACTTAGCCATAGCTCACTCACTTAGCCATAGCTCGCTCACTTAGCCATAGCTCGCTCACTTAGCCATAGCTCACTCACTTAGCCATAGCTCACTCACTTAGCCATAGCTCACTCACTTAGCCATAGCTCGCTCACCTAGCCATAGCTCTCTCACTTAGCCATAGCTCACTCACTTAGCCATAGCTCGCTCACTTAGCCATAGCTCACTCACTTAGCCATAGCTTACTCACTTAGCCATAGCTCACTCATATAGCCATAGCTCACTCACTTAGCCATAGCTCACTCACTTAGCCATAGCTCACTCACTTAGCCATAGCTCGCTCACTTAGCCATAGCTCACTCACTTAGCCATAGCTCGCTCACTTAGCCATAGCTCGCTCACTTAGCCATAGCTCACTCACTTAGCCATAGCTCACTCACTTAGCCATAGCTCGCTCACTTAGCCATAGCTCACTCACTTAGCCATAGCTCACTCACTTAGCCATAGCTCACTCACTTAGCCATAGCTCGCTCACTTAGCCATAGCTCACTCACTTAGCCATAGCTTACTCTGAACTAGACTTGATGTTCATGGCTATGGATAGCTGCTACTTCAATACAGTACTTTATCTGACCTATTTGTAGTTGTTCCAATGACCTTTGATGTGCACTTATTGTAGGTCGCTTTGGATAAAAGTGTCTGCCAAATGAACGTAATAAATTGACTCAGGCGGGAAAAGGACGGGTGCAGTAATCCAAAACGGTAGCAGGCCTATAATTTGCACATGCAAAAAAAAGTTTTGGAGCCGTGATTGATTGATCTAGGGAGAGCGATAAGGGCCAAACTGCAGGGCATCTTTAATGAAATATTATAATTAACTTTAAAAGTATTGTGCCCTTTTAATGACCTCTCAAAATGGCCTGTGGCTTATGAATTATTCACAAAGAATGGACTGAAAGCACTTAACAGCATCCTCAGAATTATCCCTCACGATTTATCTGCACACTGAAGGGCGGATAGAGCCATGACATTTCCTTCAGTTTAGAATGAATTGAATTACCTTTCACTGATAAATGCAAGCAAGAACAGGTTCTAGTTCACTTCTAAGAGCAAGGCCACACTCCCAGGAGAGCGAGGAGTTAGAATGTGGACCATTATACTGGAGGTACTTAACCTGGAGTGCTTCAGTATACATCTACTGTCTCGCTGTATAAATGGATCTTATGTAAAAATATAAAATGATGTGCAAGTTGCGCCGGATCACAGCAACTACTAAATACCAGTAATGTAATGGTGTGTGTGTGTGTGTGTGTGTGTGTGTGTGTGTGTGTGTGTGTGTGTGTGTGTGTGTGTGTGTGTGTGTGTGTGTGTGTGTGTGTGTGTGTGTGTGTGTGTGTGAGTGAGTGAGTGAGTGAGTGTATGTGTAAGAGAAACAGAAAGAAAGAAAAAAGGAAAGAGAAATAGAGAGATTGATTGTTTTTGTCCTCTCATTATAGTCCGAATAGAACAGCTGGGTTCAAGTAATTTTGTTTCCATGGTTTCAAGGACCCCCGTCTCGGTGGAAACCTGATTGCTCGGTTCGGCAGAAAGGTGAGCGTGTAAGCAGAGTGATATTAACTTTAGCTTTGCCTTCACCCTCAATTTTATCATTTTATGAAAAATTACTCATCGAAATCAGAATTTCTGTTATGTAGTCATGCACAAGCAAACATCAGCTGCGGCTGTTGTAAAAAGTGTCCTTTTGATATTCGGTCACTAAATCATGACTAAATCATGACTAAAAGGTCATCCTGATATCTGGTGCACATTTTTATTTGAAGATAAGTTTAATGTTAAACTTTTTTGGAATGTTCTAACATGATTTAAAGTACCACTTATACAAGGCTCACAAATGAACAGCCACATTGGAATTCCCAAGGATTTTAAATTAATAAATGATTGATTATCTTTGGATGAATTGCACCAGTGGTCCCCAACCCTGTTCCTGTGGTCCCCACCCTGTACCAACCTGTAGGTTTTCACTCAACATACAATCACTGTCCTAGGTTGCCATCAAACGGAGAATTACACACGTTTAATTACCCAGAAACCCCCACGGATGTTCCCCAATCACAGCAGCTTTGTGTGGAGAGCAGCCAATCAGATTGCACTCGCTAGTTCATTGGAGCTTGAAAACCCTCCAGGGCCCAGTTGTTCAAAAAGTTTAATCTGGATCAGAATGATCCGGATTTGGAAATCCCATGTTTTGCTATCCAGGATCAGGTAATCCATCTTACTTTTGTACCGGTTTTTCAAAGCAACATTGGATTGGATCACCCTGATCCAGATACAAACTTTTCAAGATTACCAAATCCGGATTACCAGTGCTCTAAATGGGACTACATATCACAAGGCTACTAGCTATGTAAAGAACAACAGGTAGAATAGCCAGCGTGGGGTCACTTCAAGTGACTTTATTTGAAGAGACAGAAAACAGCACATCCCCTTCCATTTTCAATTTCTTTTAAACAGTCAGACCCCTCATCTGACCCACAACAAATACATAAAAACAAACAAATATACATTATTCACAAATACATTGTGGATATTTTGAACACGTGTTTTAAATCATAAAAAGGCTAAATGTCCAATAGTTAACAAAATAAAGAACGTTTATGGATGCAATTGATGCAATTGTTAGAAACTACTTTTGACAGGTTAATCTCTGATGATTGTGTCATTGTAATTAATATACAGTGATAAATGACAATTCAAATTAAATATATTATTTTTGTTTGATATTGACAGCTGTTTGGGGGATTATTTTATGTGGACAAAATACTTTATTTATTTATTTTTTAAACTTTACTGTACTAAAAGGCTTAATAGGTAGCCTAATGTCTACTTTATCACTGTAACGGTTAAACAAATCAGTTTAGAATATAAGTGCAGAATATAAATTAATATATATATATATATATATATATATATACTATATACATGATACAAATGTTGTATTATTTGACCAATTTTAAAGTTTTATTACATTTTGTTCCTGAAATCCACCCTGAATCCACCCTTCTGCTGGGATCAGGATAATCCTGATTTTTTGGATCAAAGGTATCCCAATCCTACTAAAAAGTTTTGAACAACACATACTGAAGGTTTGATCCAGATCAAAACCAAGACTGGATTACATGATCTAATCCGATTTCAGAATCCTTTTTTTCTTTTGAACAACCCATTTCCAAGATTTGATCCAATCTGAAAGCCGAAATCCGATCAGATTACTTCTGAACAACTGGGCCCAGGGGTCTGTATCACAAAGCAGGATTACAGAGTTAGCTGGATAACTGCACTGTGTAAGAGAAGCAGGTTTACAGAGTTAGCTGGAAAACCGAGATCAACTTCAGTCCATGTTCCAGATGGAAGTGGATTCCGGGTTTTAAGTGCAGTTATCCAGCTAACTCAGTAATCCTGCTTCTCTTACTCAGTGCAGTTATCCAGCTAACTCAGTAATCCTGCTTCTCTTACTCAGTGCAGTTATCCAGCTAACTCAGTAATCCTGCTTTGTAGTATTAACCTAACCTAACCTGGCTAAATAAATTTAAAAAAATAATAATATGCAAATTTTCTATGTTGGTAGTCATATTCAATGTTGGCTAGGCTATAAAACCTAACAAGTGCAATCTGGTATCATAAAGGTGGTGATCAACTTGCTAAGTGAACACAGGCTTTGTTAATCAAGCTCTGTGTGTGCGTACCCATAGAATGGGGGTGTATGGAACAATAGTGGTACAGGGCAGCATATTTCTCTCCTGAGGGGGAAAAAAAGACTGACACAGTCACAGATACATAAAACATAAAGCTCATAATGGCGAAAAGAAACGCTTTTCTGTTCTTTGCCCTGTCATGCGCAGCTCTGTTAGTGTTGAGTCCATAAATGTACACATCTGGAGATTCGTGAATTATATTCTCTCAGTGGCCATTTGCATGAGTCTAACGCTCTCCTAAGTGAATTAAATTCAATAAGAGATAAAGCAAAGCATCCCATATTACATTACAATCACTTAGACACCATTATCCAGAGCAACGCACAGACGTGGAGAACGTCAGTGCAACTGCCAGAAATGTAAAAATGTGATTCCGGTTCCCCCTCTCCATTTGCTGAAAGTTGATTGAGATCCACATCGAGGTATTCCCACGCAATAAACACGTTTATTTCACCTACTCATTACAGTGCAATGCTGCCCTAACAACATTATCTCTAGTGAACCCAGGGGCGACCACTCTAGTAGACCATCTAGGCATTTTCAAAAGAGCCACAGGCTTAGATAACTCCACGACTGACATGAGATTTTTCTGGAAAGGGGAGGAAGACGGCGGTCAATCAGAACAGAAGAGGAAGAGACCAGTGATTCCAGAACAGTGCTGCTGTACAATCGAGCCGATCGGTTTACAGGAAGAAGAAGCGGAAGTGTGCTCCTTCTTCCAAAACTTTAATTTGATTAAATAAAATTAAAAAAAGTAGCCATTATACTTTAAATCCCACAGTGTAACTGGGGCCAGCGAATACAATCATGTGATTCATGCAAATCTAATTTAAATCTAATTCAGCCCCCAGACAAGTGCTCTCTTGGAACAGACTAGATGTAATCGACTTGGGGGGGGGGGGGGGGGGGGCGGCAGATTTTAACAAGATTATCAAAGAGGTAACCCAGATAGTGAACTGTCATCTGATACGATTTCAAAACTCAAGCCTGCTTCCTTTAGTTTCGTTTTTTTTTTCCTTCTTGATGCAGCACCGGCAGTAGCAGCAGATAGCCTACGCTAACAAAGATGTTCCTCCGCTGACGTCCCGTCACACCACAGACAAAGGTGAAGGTGTCTAATTAGGGGTGACAGCAGAGGCGGGACGGGGCGGACAGAAGGGAGGGTTCTGTTAATGATTCTCTCTGGCTCACTGTTTACCCCCAGAGTCCTGGGCTGTACCCCCCTTTTTAAGCCTCCATATGTCCCAGGCAGATGGCAACGTCAGTGGGTACAGGGATTTCTGCACCGCCAGCCTACAGGAAGTCTATTCTTAGTATTTTCCCCCCTCCAGGGGCTTTTTAAACACACAAAACCTGCTGAGGGAGCACTTCTCTTCCCCCCACTCCCTGGCCCCCATTATTATTTTTGCTTATGGACCTCCTCTGTAGTTTAGGTTTGTTTTTTTATTTTTCATATAATCCATTCACATTCACACAGCCAGATATTTACTGAAGCAATTCAGATTTGAGCATCCTTCTGGTTTTTTTGTTTTTTTTTGCGTGTGTGTTGCAGAGAAACGTTTATGTCTAGTAAGAGCTATTCCAGTTTTGAGCGAGATCTCGGGCCTCATGTATAAACTGAGCATATGCCAAAAAGGGGACTTGAAAGATGCGTACGCCACTTTCTGCGCAAAACGTTGGGATGCATAAGAAACTTGACGGGATAATGTGCGCACCTCTACAGAAAATCTGACCCATGCATACAAACATTTTGGGGCAGTGGGAGTAGGCGATGTCAAAGCAGTAGAGTAAAGCAAAAGGAACCTTTAATGAACCCTTTCACACATTTAATTTCTCTCCATATAGAATTAGAGCCTTATATTACATACGTTGTCATAAGGAACATCCAGGCCTAAAAATAGTGTTCTCTTTTTTATTTATTTTATTTATTTTGGTCAAAATGCCTACCATTTTGGCTCCCACATTGGTGATGTGGGTGGCATCACATCAGCTCGAGAATAGAGAATGAGTTGCATTGCCATCTGAAATGAAGATTTGACTGTCATTCATTATCTGCACATTGATGCAGTGAAACGATTTCTTCTTTACACTTTACTGAAGTTACCTCATGGGAAAATAAGTTATTCTATGTTATTCTATTCTATCATATAATCTCCTTCGTTCACACTTTGAGCTTTAATAGGAATCTGTGTTCCGTCCACACAGCCGATTACATTTGGAAATGCTGAAATATTAGATAATGATTATTCATTGTTCAAACTTAGTACCTAAACCCTTCATAAAGTTTTATCATGAGATTAGATAATTCAGTCAAATTCCTCTGATATCTCTTACTGATTTATATCCTGGGAAACAGAAATGTGCAGAAAATGCTTGACTGCAAGGTATACTTTTCTGATGGATGTGCATACTGTTGCTTCCCCGATATGTTCAGCATGTTATATAGAAAGCTGCCATTGGCCAAAAAACAAAGGGCAATGCATAGAGTTTGAAATGGTGAGCGCAAGTCCAAGTTCGAGATGTGTGGTTGTGGAGAGAGATCAACTGTGATGAAAAACGATAACGCTCGCGAGGAAACTCCTCTGGAGATCACACGGAGGTCTAATAACTCATTCTTGGCGTAATGCTCGGCAAATGATTTGAGCCTCCATGTCAACAGGGCCTTCAACGAAAGGGCGCGACATTATCGAGACGGATGAAACGTCCGATTGAATTCTCTGCTACTTCAATACTGCAGGCGCGGTCGGGTTTAACTCAAATAAACCTGCCATTTTGCAAGTTCGTTTCACGGCAACCTTTGTCACGGTAACAGAACTAGACTTACTCTGATCTTTGCATCTGGAATAGAAAATTACGCTCAAGGTAAAAGATCTGAAACTCTCAAATCCTGCTTTCTGGAATAACCCCCCCAGGTCAGTGATTATTCCCGATTAGGAATAGCACACAGTGAGTCATGATTGTGTTCCAAGATGGAGGTCTATTGGACATCATTCCCAGGTTCGTCCATGGATATGAAGAAGCTGAAGGGGATTTGGGATTTGGGATTTAGGAGAGGCTGGGCAGGGTGCCAGGGGCTATGGCACAGTCCATGTCACAGAGGGAATGAAATGGCACTATTGGTGTTAAGGGGAGAGGAAGGAAACTGATGTTATAATTAGAAACCGCAGTATCAGTTTGGTGCTTACAGTCCCAGAGAGCAGGAATCCATTTAAAAATGGACTCCACAGACTCCCTGAGGTTTGTTTTACTATT
Organism: Synaphobranchus kaupii; assembly: GCA_029718625.1. NCBI lineage: Eukaryota > Metazoa > Chordata > Actinopteri > Anguilliformes > Synaphobranchidae > Synaphobranchus > Synaphobranchus kaupii. The sequence continues at coordinate 124,198,944 of CM056378.1, forward strand.
GGACAGAACCATATGGAGACGAGGAGAAGACTGTTGTTACAATGTATAAGCACTGAGGGCCACAATTACAATCTATTAAAAAGCACTGAGACTCGCCATGATTTGCCTTCTATTATATTAGCTATGTGCTAATGTGAAGGGAAGCTCCCAATTTACTTTGGCCTGTATGCAATCAACATTAACTTTGGCTTACAAGTAAATGCAAGGATTAGACTTTTTCCCCCACAAACTTGAGTTTTGAGATATTCCTGAGGAACTGGTGTTTTGCATAGTTTTGCAAAGTCTGCATACAGATTTGTTAAGTTGTGTTGAAGACTAAGGCCGTATCTGAATCAGCACTCTTCCACACTGTTGAGTAGCCTTGGTGAGTATGTGAATCAGCACTCTTCCACACTGTTGAGTAGCCTTGGTGAGTATGTGAATCAGCACTCTTCCACACTATTTGAATAGCCTTGGTGAGTATGTGAATCAGCACTCTTCCACACTGTTGAGTAGCCTTGGTGAGTATGTGAATCAGCACTCTTCCACACTGTTGAGTAGCCTTGGTGAGTATGTGAATCAGCACTCTTCCACACTGCTGAGTAGCCTTGGTGAGTATGTGAATCAGCACTCTTCCACACTGTTGAATAGCCTTGGTGAGTATGTGAATCAGCACTCTTCCACACTGTTGAGTAGCCTTGGTGAGTATGTGAATCAGCACTCTTCCACACTGCTGAGTAGCCTTGGTGAGTATGTGAATCAGCACTCTTCCACACTGTTGAGTAGCCTTGGTGAGTATGTGAATCAGCACTCTTCTACACTGTTGAGTAGCCTTGGTGAGTATGTGAATCAGCACTCTTCCACACTGCTGAGTAGCCTTGGTGAGTATGTGAATCAGCACTCTTCCACACTGTTGAGTAGCCTTGGTGAGTATGTGAATCAGCACTCTTCCACACTGTTGAGTAGCCTTGGTGAGTATGTGAATCAGCACTCTTCCACACTGTTGAGTAGCCTTGGTGAGTATGTGAATCAGCACTCTTCCACACTGTTGAGTAGCCTTGGTGAGTATGTGAATCAGCACTCTTCCACACTGCTGAGTAGCCTTGGTGAGTATGTGAATCAGCACTCTTCCACACTGTTGAGTAGCCTTGGTGAGTATGTGAATCAGCACTCGTCCACACTGTTGGAGTAACCTTGGTGAGTAGATAGGGCGAGAAAGTCGTAGAGTACGCAAAAAATTTTTCAAATTGCAGTATACTTAAAACACCCGGATGACACACTTATTTCCAGGGTTTCGCTGAGTACATTCGGGAGCACATATTTCAAGAAGTACATGAATATTTTGATTGCATAAATATGACGTGAAGCTTCGTTTTAAAAAAAATAAGGCGCACCTTTGCTGACGTTGCCCTTCAAATACAACAAAAACAACACGTGACGTGGCAGCGCAAGAGTGGGGCGCAGGGTTGCCAGAAATGTAAGACTTTCCAGCCAAATGGCGACTAAAAACTAGCCCAAATTATAAGCTATTTTTAACTGAAACCAACGTATTTTAAATAGAAATCATGTTTTTACTTTTTAAAATAATTGCGTGCTTTGCGACTTTTCATTTTTCATTTTAAGTTCTAAGTTCAAATTTTTTTGCATTGTGACCATTTATTATTTGCAATACATGTCCTGACATGTACTGCATAAATTCTCCGTATCACTGAGCAAATGAATATGTTCATGCATGCAAATGTGCGCTGGCCTTTACTTTCCCAGTTCTGCAAATGCCCATACCTCTGTAACACTTCAGAGCACATCTATCTCTGTAACTGAAAATCATCTCACATATATTATATAAATAACAGTTATTTCTAGACCCCTCAGGGAAGTATGCATTTAAGTTTGATTTACTTATTCTTTCGTGAAAATTATTTCTTTTTCGGTTTAATTTTTCAGATGCATGAGCCAGTGGCATATTTTTGCAGTTTATTAACACCATATCACAGATTTAATGGGAAATAGGCCTGAAACAGTACATCATCAACCCTTTGTGTGTGTGTGTGTGTGTGTGTGTTCTCCATGGAGGTTTTGATTAATGAAGTGTGAGAAAGATTGTGGGGGAAGGGCACTTAATAAAGCCGGGGGGGGGGGGGGGCTTAGGGGAGGGCCTTTGTTCCAATTGGCCGCTCCTAAACAGGGAAGAATCTTACAACGAGGAACAGCATGGCTTCTCAGCTTTATTGTCTGTTTGCTTTGTTAGGGGAGAAAGGAGACACAGGATGAGCCAGAAAGCAGGAGGGAGAGGAGGGAGGAGGGAGGAGGGAGGAGGGAAGGGTGTCTGAAAAGGAGAGAGGGATGCAAGACAGAGAAGAGAGAGAAGGATGGCATGAGAGGGATAGGGTAGGAACGAGGGAGCGAGTAAGAGAGGGAAGGAGAGAGAGAGAGAGAGGAGAGAGAGGCAGAGAGGGGGGGGGCTGTACAGGGAGGGGCCTAACTCAGAGGTGCAGCGTGAGGGAGGGAGGGAGAGAGAGAGGGAGAGGGAGAGAGGGAGGGAGAGAGAGAGAAAGCGGGAGAGAACCAGGATATACAAAGATTCACGGCGAGGGAAACACAGCGCACGCTTATTATCCTCCAGCTCAGGGTCCTCCAGCACAGCCTCCTTTACAAAGCCGCCACCCCCCCCCACCAAAGCCCCCCACGCCAGACTGCGCCTCCTGAGGAGCCCCCGAAAAAAGGAGGTGAGCCTTCTTCTCCGTGACTGCGCTTTGCCCACCTCCTCAGCCCCGTCCAGCCAATTAAGGTCAGTGATCACGCAGCATGCATCCTCTACCCGCTACGGTCTCTCCTCTGAGGAATCGCCGTGGAGACGGGCTGAGCGGTTGTTTTTATTCTTATAGAAGGGAGAGGTGGGGGGGGGAGGGGGGGGGGGCATGGAGGGTTGGTTGCTAAGGAAGCATGGCGTGTTGTTTTGGTTGTTCTTTTGTCATTTAAAACCACTGAGGCTGCGAATTCTATCGAATTCCTTGGACCTGATGAGTCAGACCTTTATTTGACTCCTCCCTCATAAAGAGGGGTAGAATATCTACGCAGGGAAAAGATACTACTAAACCTTTAGCTTTACCCCCAATGTGTCCTAATTTTGTGGAGATGGTGCCCTACTCGGGGGTAACTGGGGGCAGCTGGGGCAACAAACGCACGTCCGTCTGCTGCTCCCCAATGCTGGGAAAGAGACAAATGGGGAGGAAGGTAGCATGAAACACAGGTGTGCCTTTCCTCCCCTCTTTCTCTCCTCGTTCCCTCTGTTCTCTCATTCTCCCTTTTCCTTTCTCTTACTCCCTTGCTCTCCCTCTCCACCTACCTCTCTTATCCGTCTCTCACTGTCCCTCTCTCCACTCATCTCAGACCGGTAGTCTGCTGTCCCAGTGGGGAGATTAGAATGCACTTGGGGCTAGGTATTGACTTTCCGGAACACTACAGGTAGCTCGAGCTACAGGGATGAACACAGGTGTGAAAAATGCAGTGCCTCTCCTGACTCCTCCTCCCTTTCTTGCTCAGTCTCACCCGGGCTATGTCTGAATCAGCGCACCTGCCTACTGTTGAGTATGCCAGCTGAGTATACTTTTAAAAAGCTGTTCAGTACGTGACAATTCTGAAAATTGAGTGTTCTTAATATCCCCGGATGACATACTTTTTCTCCCGGGTTTTCGCTTGTAATAGTTTGGAGGATATTTTATATTTTATGTCCCTAAACAGTATGCATTAAGCAGTATCCAGTATGCTAGTACACAGTAAACAGGACACAGTAGATAGGGCTCTGCTCTTCTCCCTCTCAACCTCTTTCCCTTGACTCTCCTTTTCTCTGTCCCTCGCTCTCTCCCTCTCTCTCTCTCTCTCTCTCTCTCTCTCCACTCATCTCAGACCAGCTGATAGCCCCACGAGTGTTTTAAACTCCCCACGACTGTTTTAAACTCCACGCCAGCTAAGTATGGTGCTAGGCATGGACACATTCAGGAACACTATAAACACAAGTGCAGTGAGCCACGGTGATACTTCACGTACTGTAGCAGATTAGCTAAGCAGAGGGTTGCTATGACTCACTCACAGGTGCCGTGCAGGTGAAACCGCGTTGCTGGAGAAGGGGCCCATTGGTGCTTCATAATATCCAAACCAGTGCAGGCAGCATATCGATGGTGTTGGAACTAAAATTAGATGTTAGCCAAAAAAAAAAAAAACCCAGGATTCACCATTTGCATTTAACACAAGCCTGGATTTATGTTCTTGAATCAGAGGCACTCTACCTGTCTACATTGTAATGATACATTTTAGGTAGTTATCTATGTATATCTTTCATCACAAACTGCAGGGTGTGACACATTTAAATCAATTTTTTCTAGTAATTTATTCCCCACCCCGATATGCTCTTTAGAGCTTCATTGTTGAGATAGAGTACTTTAGGTAGGTCCACTGATTCAGCTGCTGCCCAATAGCATAACTGATTAAACCATTGAAACCCCCTCCCCCAACCCCCCATTTTTCAACGGGGAACAGTGTCTCGCTTGCTGCCAGTGATTAGTCATAAATCTCACGCCGTCATCCTGGGAGATTTCCAATTCTCAGAGTAACCAAACGTGCGTGCTACAAGATCACACATGTTTACTCTTGCAAATCACCCTCAGTTTCCCTCGAGGCCTGGAAAGTCTGTTTATTTAGGCGGTTATATTTTCATTACTTTATTTACTTTCAGCAGGGGCTCTAGTCTCGCTCCTGGAAGAGGACATTGTTTGTCCATTTCAGGAGACATTTGAACCAATATTCGGTACAAATATTTATCTTAAGGCCGTATGCTTTGACTTACGCATTCTTTAAATAAAAATGTATTAAAGTAATTATCAGTCACAGCGCTATCAGTCATATTTGCCTGACGATCAATTTATAGAGCTGGACATTTACTAAAGTTCGAGGCTACGCCTGCAAGCAAAGCTCCCTTCAGAACATTGTAGAGAACATCGATACAAAAACATTTTGGCATTTGCGCCATTGCCATCACAGTAAATTGCCCAGTGTTAATTCAACTCTGAGAGAGTACATACGAGTCCAATAGGACTGGAAATTTTACGGTGTTTGAATGTGGGCTTCTTGCACCCTGACTGTGTTAAGAGTTTGGTTCTATGGTCATCTAAGCTGAATTATACTTTACTTGATTAGTTCCTGTAGCAGACCCAGGGCTGTTTCTAGACTGCTTTGATTTGGGGGGGGGGGGCCATGAAGAGATGTTCACTCGCCACTATCCTCAACTCACTGAGTAAGCTAGGCTAGCTAATATTACACCCTAAGCAACGTGTAACAGTTAGTTATCAAGAAGAGACAGCATAGATTGATCAAAGAAAGTGACCCCTTTCTCTCTCTCGCTGCGTCTCCATGTTTTATATGGCCAAACCAACCAATGAGATATTAGAGAAATATATTATTTCGATGTGGCATTTTTATGATTGGCCTAATCGCCTGTAGCTCTAATAGCCTACTGACAGCCCTATGGGCGCCGACTTCATATTGTCGGATTAAATTTTTTCTGGATTTACCCCCCACCCTTAGAAATGGCCCTGAGCAGACCCCTTGTAATGCTCATAAATCATAGCTAATATACAGATGGATATTTAGTGAGGCTGCGCAGGTTAAGAACCAATCACGGCAGCATTTCTTTCCCTTGGGATTAGACCCAGAAACCTTCTGGTTAGAAGCTCAGAAGCCAACTACGCCACTGTGCCTCAGCATATGAAAGAAGTATTGATCTCATCCGTCCTGACCCCATTCTGTGTTATATAATGTACTTTAAGCGAAAATCTAACTGCCCCGTCCCTCGCTCCCCCCCATCCAGTCCCGTATCGCTCATTAAGGAGAAGACAGATTACAGGGGTATATTGCACGAGGCACAGTCTGACCTCAAAGTTTTAAAGATCTTTTCCAACTTTAAGAGACTCATTAGACTCATCCCATTAGAGATAAGTCTGACTTTGGTGGAAACTGTTTCTCGGGGTGTGCATTTCCTTTTTAACACAACCCAGCAGTTTTTTTAGCTCCAGAATAGGTTTAAACTAGGATCAACCCTCATATGCGTAATTATACCATTTTATTTTTTACATTTAGCCGATTTTCCAGAAAGACCTACCTAAGCGCAAACTAAAGATTTAAGCCATTAAAAGCTGATGCCAAGCAGATTTACAATGTTGTGCTTCAAACAGCAAATGGATTTTGAGGATGTAGTTTTAGAGGTAGCGGCACTCAAAAACATTACAGGAGTGTAGCACCTGGATCAATATCACCACCAGGCTCATAAACACCCAACTGAGGGGGGTTAGAGCCCCTCAGGTTATTAATGCGTCACTCACATGCATTACAATTTAGTCATATTGCAGGTGCTTTTAGCCAAAGCGGCCATTTCACATGGTTAGCAAACACCCACGCTAGGTATGATTGCAATCATATAAGCATAGATATAGAACCATAGATATGACATATCATGTAATGTAATAGTAATTTGGAATTCTGAAATGGAACAATTTGGCAGCCATCTTACCTGGGTAAAGCTATAATAGGAACCTATGGCAAAGTGTCATGTACTTTCTAACCCACTGTGATGTCATAATCGGGTCTCAGAAGCCAGATAGCTGATGATTGGCTCATAGATATAAAACCATGGTTACTGGCCACCATCTTACCTGGGTATGGTCTCAAAAATTGTGCCACTAAACTATGACATCTATGCATAGACATAGAACCATAGATGTGACATAAGTACCACCGCAGAGTTGCTCCTTCAAGACCGATGAGACGGACTGTGAACACTGCCACAGAAACGGGTACACTCCTGAGGCACTCACCTGCACACCAGTGTTCATTGAAGGCTCTACAGCAGGAACAGGCAACCCAGGTCCTGGAGTGCCACTGACGGTCCTGGTTTTTGTTCCAACCAAACCTATAACTACATAACTGGATTACTTTTCATAAATTTTTTTAATTTATGAATCCAGTTTAGTAAATGCAGGTGACCATGTGCTGGAGGCCCTCTGAATTTAACCAATCAGAATACTCAGGCTCAGAGTTTTAAATCGTCCATCAAACTCCTGTGTTCAAGCTCAGATGGAACAAAGCAGAACCATCGCTGGCACTCCAAGGCCAGGGTTGCCTACCCCGGCTCTAAACCATTTGTCGTTCCCCAGGTAAAACATTTATTGGAGGTGCAGAGGTGTATGCAGGTATTCCATCCGCCAGGTACCCCCTCTGACTCAGTTAGCTAATTAACTGTGAACCTCAATGCTGGTTCAGTCATAGATAAGCCCACTGTTTAAAGCACTTCACATGCGGAAACAAAAGCAGCGTTATTCATGAGCTTAATAAACTCAAACTCCCTTAAATGTCAGGTTACGCATGATTGCAGGTGATTAAATAATTAAGAAGTTGGTGTGAAATCCTGTAGTAGATGTAGTTGTCCTTGAACACCACTGCAAATGTTGAGTGTTAAATTAACTAGTATTTAACTCAAACGGAGTTGACTGAACACTAAACATTGTACTATGTACCCTTGGGAAAACTGGGTCTACTGAGACACCACTGCCAACTCACTTTGGGAACAAAGCCAAAGGCTCAAACCTGCAACCATAAGGGCTGCCCAAATGTTCATAGCTTCTTTATTTCCATTTCATTTAAATCCTTTATCCTCACTGTCAACAAATGTATTCTTACTTGAATGATTTACATTTATGGTGGTTTGTTTTTGTGGTTTCAGTTTTTTTTTTACTGAGTGCAAGATCAAACTGGTATTATTCCCTTCATATTCAATAGCTGCATTGCTTTGAAAACCCTGCTTTAATAAAGATAAGATACCTCACTTAGAAACCACGCTGCACTGATCATCAGCATAAAGATTTAGAGAAAGTCAGTCTCATTTTTAATGACCGGGTTGAAAGCAGTACAAATATTTTCTGGCTAAAAGTGGGCAGAAAGTTGTATTAAAGAAGAATTTACTTCCTACATGAAAGAAAGCTCAATTCCAAACGTACATTTTTCGAAAGATGAAATATTTTAATATGTGCATTAAAATGTTGAATGTGGCTTACAGGAATGCCATTTTACTTGTTATATTATGCCATTGTGGGTTGGATGATGAAAAATAAACACTCTAAGCAAGACACTTAGAAAGTCTGATGCCTTAGTGAATAAATTCTATTTATATAGCACCTTGCATACAGCCAAGTAGCACAAAGTTCTTTTGCAGAAATAATAAAACAAAAGTAATAAACAAAACAAAATTGCAAAATTCAGAATATAGTTTGTCAGGTTAAAAAAAGAAATACACCAGAAATAAAATAAAAACTGCAGTGAAAACCCATAAAATATTTATAAGTAAAATCTCCCTTTCTACAAAAGATGAATAATAAAGCTAGCGGCTGAGTGAATTGACATTCTGAAAAAGCATTTTTACATTAAGTTGGTAAAAGTCGAGATTCACTGGACACCATTTGCATGTCCAGGATAACAAAAATCCTGAATGACTTAGTAATCAATCACACCCCTAATGCAACACAAAGGCTCTTTAGTAACAGGCCTATCTTACAAAGTGTTCGGCTGAAAGATTTACGTTTTCATTTCTACCATCAGAAATTAGGTTCCTGAATGGAAATACCGCACCATCTGTTACGAGTGACACGTGACAGCTGTGCACGTCTACGCAGGAGCGGTTCATTTCCCCTAGGTGGTGTCACCAGTGTCTTTATCCTTGTTAATATATCCTGTTATTTTTATACAGTCTGTAAATGTTCTGGATTTACTAAACGCGATGCATGGGGATAAATAATTTTTAATTTCATTTCATTTTGTGTTTCACTCGCTAACAAGTGCAAACGTACCAGCAATCAAGTGACACAACAGAAAGCCTTTTCCAGACCCCTATAACAATAGTGTGTGGGAGGGAGGGTGGAGGGGGGAGGGAGGGTGGAGGGGGGAGGGGTAATAATTAAATAAGGTGGAGTGTTGGGCGTTTCGGAGGGAATTTATGTTAAATCATTCCTGGGGAGGGTCCAGGGAGGCAGTCACAGTCCGTCACCCACGACACAAACGCTAAATCCGTCAGCTCTGCGGCCCTGACCGTCTCTCAAACCTGCCCTGTGCCCAAGGGGCCGGCTTTCGGCTCTCAACCTCAGCGCCGGATATAATGTCACGCTCGGCTGATGTCTATGATTTAAGCCAGCTCTTGGGCTCCATACATTTTTGACAGCAAATTAAAAATACTTCCACTCAGATATTGGTGTTAACTCTGAATTACATTTTTTATTTATTAATTGTTTCATTATTTATTCTGTCCTATGTCATTTTCACATGCAACCAATTACAAACTCTTCTGTCTGCACCTCCCATGTTTTACATGACTCCAAGGACACAACTGAGCATGTCTGTTGAACGCAACAATTATACTCCCTGTTTCAGATGTGCTCCCCATAGGTTTCTATTGGCATCGATGTGTCTACATATTACTGCAAGCCTACGCCCCATAGAATACCCAGAATCCATCAGTTCTTCCCTGTGTCTCCAGGCCTGCTCTGTTCCCCATGCTCACACAGTTTATTTGTGCTGAGATTGTTCGAGCACAGGGGTGGGCAATTCCAGTCCTGGAGGGCCGGTGTGTATGCAAGTTTGGCTGTGTACACCAACACTGGTTCACTCAGATTAGATCACAGTAAAACGTTGTCTTTGGCCGCCATTCGAGCGCTTATCATGAAATGTAGCTATAATGTCAGATGGCCTAAATGTTAGAGCCATTTAAACCAGATATGGATACGACCCTCGTTGCCCACCTCTGTTCTAGATGGCATCACATGATGTGGCATCATAGGAACCGTTTTAAAATTAACATACAAAAAAATTAATTTGTAATGGTTATGGAAAAACCCTCCAGTTGCAAGCTACATTTCTCCTGGAGACGTTCCAACAAAGAGACCGACATCTGCACTGTTGCGACGACATTGGTCTCATCTAAAATTTATGAAAACTCTTGTAAGCTCATCTTTATTTTGACACTTCCTGTCAAATGTGCCGTTAATGGTGTTGGCTTGTTACACAGCAGTTATGGGAGTCGCGGAAGATTCATATAATCCCGTAGGAAAAAACCCAATATCAGCAGCCTTCTTTTCTTAGGCATTTTTGTTTTGTTTCACGTTCTTATGGTTTCCCTTTAACCGCAGTTGATCTCGGGCCGAATCAGTCAAACTGCACATAACTGAAGCACTTTAGCTTAAACTAAAAGCTTTACTGTGAGGGCGCAATGAGGTTCTATTTCTTTTTAAGCAGTTTGAAATGTCATAAGTAGGTTAAAGGACTGATCATTCTTCCTCATTCCTTCACCAGAAATGTCCTCATTCCAGAACTCGAGAGAGGGAGAGTCGGAGAAGTATGATCTTAACCATCTTAATGCCTTCTTTAGTGCGCATGAAATATCAGTGTTGTTCAGAGAGCAGCGTGTCGTTAACCACTTGGACGTACAGAAGGGCTGGAGACTTGACATTTAGCAGATGCTCTTGTTCAAAGCATCTTAGTGCAAATTAAAACTGTGCACATATCCGTGAACTGAAGACAAAGACAGTTTACTTTTCATCAAATACAAGAATGTATTAGTTTAATGCAAAGACATACAACGTATGCTGGGGACCATGGATTGTTTATTTATCTCAATCGCAGAAAAGGCCAGTGTTTTGTTTGTGTTTTGAAAGAACACACGATAGTCAGTGAAATATGGGACACTGGTGGTTATATTCAGAAAATCTTGGCTTTTTATGAAGGGGATTATGATGTATAAATCTCCCTGTAGGTATGTATAACGCTGCTCACAGATCACCCCACACATTCTCAGATCTTACACACAGTTGCATTAAAACTATATGCTATGAGGCAATGGCAGATTTACCATTCAGGTGTAAATTTTATGTCAGTTGCACAATTTCGGATGTGATAACACCTGGAATTGTGAGTGGGGACTAAACACCCAGGGGGAGTAGGGCGTAAGCCGGGTGTAACTGACTGCTGCAGGAATTACAATACAAGCACTCTTGATTTGTGTTTGAATAGCATGGGGAAATATACGGACAGGTGAAGGGAAAAACCTGAATAAACGAGTGGTAGAAACGTAACAGGTGTACTGCATGATACGATTAAGTGATTAGCATCCCAGCATGCTCTGCGGCATATATAAACATGCTGCGCAGGCCAAGTGGACCTCGATTTTGGATCAAGACGGCAAGAGGAAAAGATCTAAATGACTTTGAAAGAGGGTTCATTATTGGGGCACGGATGGCAGGAGCTTCAGTCACAAAGACTGCTGAACTGGCTAGTGCTTCAATAGGGACAGCGACTAAATGTGACCGCATTTAGATCTATGGGAAAGACATCAGTAAATGGGAAATTGTGGTAGAAAGTGCACATTCGATGACCGTGATGCTCCTGCATTAGTGTGACATAAGGAAAATAGAAAGAGCAACTTCTTCAGGTGACTCAATACAGGACGTGATCAGAGTGTCAGCAAGAACAGCCCGTCGATAACAGAGAGATATTATAGTAGCGTTGCAGTGCATAAACCTCTCATTACAGAGACGAATACGTATTTGAGAGTTCAGTGGTGCAAAAACCATAGACACCGGTCTACAGCGATGTTGAAAAAAGTGATATGATCATATGAATCATCCATCATAATCTCGACAAGTGGGCGAGTGCATGTGTGGCGTACTCCAATAGAACGGTACAGGCCTGAATGCTTGACCCCTACAGGGAGGGGGTCCGGGGGCTCTTATACTGTCAGGGGCATTTTCCTGGCATGGCTTGGATCCCCCTGTCCCCAGAGTGAAGGGTCAGTGCAAATCAATACAAAGTTATTCTGAGTGATCACCTTTAGCCGATGAGTATGAACATTATATGAATCATATGCTATGTGCATAATTACCAGCCATATCTTCCCCATTAGTGTTTTCTATGCCTATGTATACAGTCTTTTAGGAGTACATCATTTTTATTAAACAGAACAAATTTCTCCATCTGAATACATGGTTTTATCGTTGGCTTTGTCCCAGGAATTTTATAAGAAACCGAGCTAGTTCTGCAATCTGCAGTAACGTTATGCAAATTAGAAGTTCACACTTTTATGCAACGGACTTTGCACATGAACATCTGTTGCAATTAGTACCAGCCAACGTCTGGCTGGTGCAACAGACGCCAATGTTGGGGTCACGCCGGACATGTCTGACCCAAGTGGGGTCTCACAGTGTCAGACTAACGTTGGGCGTAGGGGGCTGGACCGGTTTACGATTACATCAATGCCCGGCTTGTAGACCTTCAACATTGTGTTACCACCCAAACCACCTTTAGTTAAACCAGGCCGGCCAGCGGAGGATGGGCTGCTCCTCTCTAGCCAGGTTCCTCCCAAGCTTTCTTCCCATCGGGGAGTTTCTTCACCACCGTTTGAGTGTTTTTCTCCCCTCCGGGGAGCCGTTTCTTGGTACAGCGTCTTTGTGACAGTTCTCCGTTAAAAGCACTATACAAATAAAATTTTATTGAATTTAACAAAGAAGCCCAAAAGCCGCCAAAAGCCGATTAAGGTTCTTTGTTGGTTTGCTTTTTTGTTTTTGGGCAAAAGGGAAAAAACTGGGGCTAAAATGTCCCAAGAACGCAAAAAAAAAAGATTGAAAAAGGCAGACTGACCTCACTTTCCCAAACGTGGTTCAGAGTTGCTGCGTGTTCAGCTCCCATACCCCTCTCCACAAATAGAAGGCGAGTACATACGCACAGAGGTTTCTGATTTTTTCCCAGTCTGCTTGCTGGGAAAATTCTTGTTATTCTGATAACGTGTGCTTGGCTATTTGAGCCCATTCGCTCTTTCTAAAGCTGAAGTCCACCTGTGAATTTGTTCTGAAAAACCTGTAAAAAAAAATAATAATAATAATAATAAATAAATAAAATCACTGACCATGGAATTTTTACATTTTTCTAAGTGCAAGTAATGGAGCAGAATCACTGCTCCAATAATCCTACCTTGGGTAGTTAATCAGGTGTTTGGGACATAGCTTTGAATTCAAAGTGCTAGTTTTTATTCTCCACAAACACAGTTTGGCAAGTTCATCTTGGCAATGGCTGAGAAGATAAAAACTATCACATTTAACTGTAAGTCAAGGACGGGGTGCTGTGCTCTGTAAAAAGATCTATATTTGGCAGCGTGACCAGAGGAACAGCAAAGTGAGGTTAATGTCTGTCTTTCTTTTCATCCTAGGACAGGGCTTTTTTTTTTCGGGAGCCTTTTTGGTGCAAACCTGGACCGGGTCCCAGAAGGTCTTAACCTGGGCATGGAGCACCTGGTCTGGCTGCTGTGTTTCGGCTCTCTGGCCCTGAGCTACACTTCCGGTAGGTTCTCTCACTCCTTCCTGTCACGCTGTCATTTATCTAGACATGGACAATCCAGGTTCAATTAAAAGTCCTCCCTAGTATTTTGTTACAATCACCTGGATTTGCTAATTACCACAGTTCTTCAGCTGGGAGGTAGAACTAATTGTGTTTACTAGTTCCCTGTGTTTTCCTGTCTGTTTATTATAGTTTTTAATAGTATCTAGAATAGAAGTGTAGTATTGCTGATTTACCCACAGCTTACTGTGAACTACAGTCAACGTTCATTACTAGGGATAGCTAGTAAGAAACTCATGGCAGAACGCCTGGATTGTCCACCACTGCATTTATCCAGCATGTTATGCAGGGGTCCTCAATCTTATCCAGTAAGGACCAATGTGGGTGCAGGGGTCCTCAATCTTATCCAGCAAGGACCGGTATGGGTGCGGGGGTCCTCAATCTTATCCAGCAAGGACCGGTGTGGGTGCGGGGGTCCTCAATCTTATCCAGTAAGGACCAATGTGGGTGCAGGGGTCCTCAATCTTATCCAGCAAGGACCGGTGTGGGTGCGGGGGTCCTCAATCTTATCCAGCAAGGACCGGTGTGGGTGCAGGGGTCCTCAATCTTATCCAGTAAGGACCGGTGTGGGTGCAGGGGTCCTCAATCTTATCCAGTAAGGACCGGTGTGGGTGCAGGCTTTTGTTCAACCAAGAAGTAACGCCTGAACACTAAGAAGCAGAACCTGATTCTACTAATCAAGGGGTGCGCCCCAATACTCGAAAAATACCCCCTCCTTTCCTCCACTACCACCTCCTCTCCTCTGTGTCCCAGAAACATATCTTTGTGTTTGAATCTAATGTTGCTGATTACATCTTAATTACGTATTAATGGTTACATATTAATTAAGGTCTCGACGCAAACCGCAATGTCAGGTACATTGTATACTGTACGTGCAAATACTTGTACTCGAAACATTCAGGCAGTTTTGCATATTTCCGGGTAGGAGAGATAGTGGGGGAGTGGAGGAAAGGAGGTGGGGAGTGAAGAATATTGGGGCGCAGCCAAGGTCCGTAGCAAAGTCTCTGATTGTTGATTGGTAGAATCAGGGGTGTAACTGCTCGGTTGAAACAAAAGCCTGCACCCACACCGGCCCTTACTGGATAAGCTTGAGGATCCCTGTTATATGCAGTCTGGGGAGCAGCCTGGAATTCTGGGCACCCTGTAAGAAAAAGGCACTGTGCCACCTAGTGGGCGTGAAGCAGATTGAAAATACTTTGTGCCTAAAGGAGGCGCTAGCCGGCAGAATGCACCGGTGTTGTTTGATGTCTCCACTGCATGCAAATGAAGTCACTCCACTGCATCTCAGACACAGAGAGGAAAAAAACCCACCACGTTATGGCTCCCTCCCAGACAAGCATCTCTCTCTACTCCGGATTCAGACACACAACTTCACACACACACACAGACACGCACACAGGCAGACACACACCCACACAGCCAGGCACAAATGCTGGCACACACACACATGCAGGCACACACACAGGGCACACACACACACACACACAAACACAGACATAAACCCATCCAGATACTTACAAATGTAAATATGCTTACAGAGACGTATATATGGAAGTACAGGAACTATCACACACACACACAGCACTATGACCCCAGTGGACAGCGCTGCTGGTAGACATAGCTCGGGAATATTTGTGAATAACTGCCTCCTTCTGCAGTTAACAATATTCTGCACTGTTGATCCTTCTCAAGGTGGCTGCATTTTTTTTGTGTGGTAAAAGTCACGTCCTGTTGGAAGCTATGCTTGTAGTGTCGGCTCTAGCTGCAGGTGGAGATGTGTTTGTGTAGTAAAAGTCATGCCCTGTTGTAAGCTGTGCTTGTTGTGTGGGCTCTGTTCTGCAGGTGGAGATGTGTGTGTTTCAGGCCATGACAGCGGCCCGGTGTTCGAGGGCCAGCCGTCCAACGTCCTCTTCCCTGAGGGCCTGACCGAGGAGCCAGTCACCTTTACCTGCCAGGCCAGAGCCAGCCCTGCTGCCACCTACAGGTGAGCTACGTAACCGCAGGCATTTTTATTTCATTTTTATTTACATACGTACAGTATGTACTTCATTATTACAAGTTTCACATCTTTTAGAAGATCAGATCACAGCGGAAGCTTAAAAATGTGCATGTTCACATCGTACAGAGCACAGAGAGTTATCAGAGCAAGCAGAGCGTGTTCACAGGACGCGGGCAGTTTGAGCAGAGTGTGTTCACAGCATGCAGTCAGTGTTCATAGCATGCAGACAGTGTTTACAGCGTGCAGACAGGGTTCACAGTGTGCAAGCAGTTTGAGCAGAGAGCGTTCACAGCATGCAACCGGTGTTCATAGCATGCATACAGTGTTTACAGTGTGCGGTCAGTGTTTACAGCGTGCAGGCAGGGTTCACAGTGTGCAAGCAGTTTGAGTAGAGAGCGTTCACAGCATGCAGTCAGTGTTCATAGCATGCAGAAAGTGTTTACAGCATGCAGACAGGGTTCACAGTGTGCAAGCAGTTTGAGTAGAGAGCGTTCACAGCATTCAGAGAGTGTCTAACACGATGCAGACAGTGTTCACAATGCGCATACAGTTTCCCAGAGCGTGGCAGTTTCAGAAGAAACAAGGATTCCCCTTCAGGGCCACCATAGTATGTACGTTTGTATATGCATTACACACTCCAGGCGCTCGTCTCCAATGGTGCAAACAGGATTTATTTAAGCTGCAAGCAGTGAAACGCCCGGGGTTCATTAACTGAAGATTTACAGTAGCCGTTTTCCCACGCTCCGCACAAGCTCAGTTTGACTGACAGAGCATCCCCTGTTCTCCCCAGAGAGAGAGAAAGAGAGAGAGAGGGAGAGGGAGAGGGAGAGAGAGAGAGAGAGAGAGGGGAGAGAGAAAGAGAGAGAGGGAGAGGGAGAGTGAGAGACAGAGAGAGAGAGAAAACAGCGCTGCTCTCATACATGTATGTACTGGCTTTAATTTGCATCTGTCTACCGTTTGTTTGTGTTTTGTCTCTTGTTCTATAAGGGAAGTTTAAAGTCTCAGATGAGTAGTTTAGGTGCCTTTGTGTAGTGTTTCCTAGTTCTGATCCTGGAAACGCTGCTTTAATTAAAAAGTGGTTTAAGAGCACCTGGGTTTAATCTACAATCTGTGCAACGGCAGGCAGGCTTATATATAAACTCCTCAAAAAAAGTTCGGAAACGTTATTTCGGTCGATTATTCCTCCCCTTTAATAATACCAATTGGTATTGTATTTTATTTCGCTGGAAAGCCTGATTAGTCACCTTTACAACGAGGTACAACTTGTAAGGATCATGCATTCGTGGAATAAGCAACACAGCTAACCGTGTGGGTAGCGGCCCAAAAAAAATGTGCCAAAATCCCCTGCAATATTCTTCTGTTGGTATTCACTCTCGTTTTGAGTTGCTTGGTGGATTGGATGATTGCACTCTCCCACAGGATTTGCCGCAAGTCAGCCAACATGAATCTCATTCCGATATCTCACTGCATTGAGATTATTGCAGGGGATTTTGGCACATTTTTTTGGCCCGCTACCCACACGGTTAGCTGTGTTGCTCATTCCACGAATGCATGATCCTTACAAGTTGTACCTCGTTGTAAAGGTGACTAATCAGGCTTTCCAACGATATAAAATACAATACCAATTGGTATTATTAAAGGGGAGGAATAATCGACCGAAATAACGTTTCCGAACTTTTTTTGAGGAGTTTAGTTGTGACCTTAAGTACGTCAATCACAAGGGTCGTCCCCGGTTACCAGGTGGAAGGTGAACGGGACAGAAGTGCCGTTGGGGGCGGAGTCACGCTACACCCTAGTGGCGGGAAACCTGCTGATTGACAGTCCCCAGCGAGGGCGGGACGCGGGGTCCTACCAGTGTCTCGCCACCAACCGCTGTGGCACCGTGCTCAGCCAACCCGCCAACCTCAAATTCGGCTGTGAGTCTCCTCTCTCTAGCTCTCTGTCTGTCTCTATGTCCTTCTCTCTCTATCCCTGTTCTTCTCTATCTATCTCTCACTCTCTCTCTCTGTTATTCTCTCTCTCTCCCTCTCTCCTTCTCTATCTCTCTCTCCCTCTCTCTGTCATTCTCTCTTCCTCTGTCATTCACTCTCTCTCCCTCTCTATCCCTCTCTCCCTCTCTCTGTCATTCTCTCTTTCTCTGTCATTCACTCTCTCTCCCTCTCTCCTTCTCTATCTCTCTCTGTCATTCTCTCTTCCTCTGTCATTCACTCTCTCTCCCTCTCTCCTTCTCTATCTCTCTCTCCCTCTCTCTGTCATTCTCTCTTTCTCTGTCATTCACTCTCTCTCTGTCATTCTCTCTCTTTCCCTCTCTCCTTCTCTATCTCTCGCTCTCCCTGTCTCCCTCTGTCCTCCATCTCCCTCCCTCCATCTCTCTCTCT
This sequence comes from Synaphobranchus kaupii, assembly GCA_029718625.1. NCBI lineage: Eukaryota > Metazoa > Chordata > Actinopteri > Anguilliformes > Synaphobranchidae > Synaphobranchus > Synaphobranchus kaupii. Next base: position 124,216,779 of record CM056378.1, read on the forward strand.
CTCGTTCTCTATCTCTCTCCCTCTGTCTCCCTCTCTCTCCCTCTGTCCTCCATCTCTCTCTCCCCCTCTCTTCTCTATCTCTCTCCCTGTCCTTCTCCATCTCCCATCTCTCTCGCTCTAATTTATAAATTGGTCATATACTGCCCCCCCCTCCCCCAGATGTACACCCCTTCCCCCCAGATCCCAGGAGCCCACAGACAGCGTACGAGGGGACAGGAAGTACCCTTAACTGCCAGCCCCCATCACACTACCCAGGTAACCCCTCTTCCTGCTGGGAGTAACAGGGGGATACTTATGGTTTTATTTAGTTAAATAATTTTTTTGTTTAGTTTGATATTATTTAGTTGGTGAACACATTTCTCAGACTTTGAAGGCTGTCTTAGCAGAATTCACATCACAGTGCTGAAAAACAACATAACATCAGAGAAAAAAACATTTAAATTAGAATTAAATCTTAATATAATCAGCCCAGAATCAGGCTGATATTTCACACAGAGAGCTGTAAATGTGTGGATCAGTGGTGCCCAACCCTCATCCTGGAGATCTACTGTCCTGTTGGTTTTCATTTCAACCCTAATTTACTGCACCTGATTCTACTAATTAGCAGCTGAACAACATCTCCTGCTGTTGAATGTGCTTTGTTAGGGTTGGAGTGAACCTACAGGGCAGTAGATCTCCAGGAACAGGTTTGGAGAACATAAGGTGTTGTAGTATAATATCCAGAGTGGGGTTCACAGGGTGTAGGACTCTGGTGAATGTGAACTAGTGAATTTTTTATTTTTAAAAAAACAGACACCCATTTTTGCTCACGTTCTTGTGTCCTTACATTCTAATGTTCGGCTCTCCATCTTGCAGTCCTGTCCTACCGATGGTTCTTCAACGAGTTCCCCATCTTCGTTAAGCCGGACGGGGGTCGCTGGTTCATCTCCCAGGTAACAGGGAACCTGCACCTCGCCAAGGCGGAGCTCAAGGACACGGGGGACTATTACTGCTTCACCACCAATCACATGGACCTCCACACAAAGAACGTCTTCAGCAGAGCCAATCAGCTCACAGTCCTGCCCCACGGTCAGTGATGCTCCTCCCACTAATGCATAGCATTTCTACTCACATTTTTTAGTTTTTTTTTAATAACTTGTTATTATTATTACATTCATAAAAGAACCACACTCAACATTTTTCATTAAGATGAGGCTTAAAGATTCAAGCACTATCGCATATTGCCTTCATCAGCGCAATGGCGTTATATAGCGAACTCTATTAACGTTGTGAGGGATTCAGTCGACAGGCCTCGTTTAACTATAATGACTGTAAAGCCCAGCTGGTGAACAGCTACTTATGGAGGGAGTTGCAGTGATGAGACGGGTGTACAGTTATTATTAGGGAGAATATACAAATAATGGAATTAAAATGTAAAAGAGAAGGTTGAGTATACTCGCCTACGTGATGTCGCTTTATGACAGATGTGTGGCTGTGGCGGCCATGTTCATTCTCCCTCTCCTTTATCCTGTCACCCCCTTTCTGCTCAGCGAACCCCAGGAGGTCGGCCCCCAAAATCAAAGTCCGATTCCCCTCAGAGACCTACGCCCTGGCGGGACAGACGGCACGCCTGGAATGCTTCGCTTACGGCAAGTAAGTTACACTGTAAGCACATTCATAATGCGATATCCAGATATCAAGATCAATGCTTAGCTAAATGCAAACGGGGACAGTGACACAAGTTTTGTTGTTTTGGTTCTGTACTCCAGCACATTGGCTTTGAAATAAAACAATGAATATGAGGTTAAAGGGCAGACTGTCAGCTTTAATTTGAGGGTATGTACATCCATATCGGGTGATCCGTGTAGGAATTACAGCCCTTTTTTATACATAGGGGAGCGAAGGAGAGATCCCAGTTTGTTGGCGTGCTTTACTCATCAGGGAAATGCTTCTGCTCTGTTCATTTAGTGCTGTTTACTATCCTGCACCATGTAGCTTCTGCTTTACTATCCTGTACCGTGCAGCTTCTGCTTCTGCTCTGTTCCTTTAGTGCTGTTTACTATCCTGCACCGTGCAGCTTCTGCTTCTGCTCTGTTCCTTTAGTGCTGTTTACTATCCTGTACCGTGCAGCTTCTGCTTCTGCTCTGTTCCTTTAGTGCTGTTTACTATCCTGCACCGTGCAGCTTCTGCTTCTGCTCTGTTCCTTTAGTGCTGTTTACTATCCTGCACCGTGCAGCTTCTGCTTCTGCTCTGTTCCTTTAGTGCTGTTTACTATCCTGCACCGTGCAGCTTCTGCTTCTGCTCTGTTCCTTTAGTGCTGTTTACTATCCTGTACCGTGCAGCTTCTGCTTCTGCTCTGTTCCTTTAGTGCTGTTTACTATCCTGCACCGTGCAGCTTCTGCTTCTGCTCTGTTCCTTTAGTGCTGTTTACTATCCTGCACCGTGCAGCTTCTGCTTCTGCTCTGTTCCTTTAGTGCTGTTTACTATCCTGCACCGTGCAGCTTCTGCTTCTGCTCTGTTCCTTTAGTGCTGTTTACTATCCTGCACCGTGCAGCTTCTGCTTCTGCTCTGTTCCTTTAGTGCTGTTTACTATCCTGTACCGTGCAGCTTCTGCTTCTGCTCTGTTCCTTTAGTGCTGTTTACTATCCTGTACCGTGCAGCTTCTGCTTCTGCTCTGTTCCTTTAGTGCTGTTTACTATCCTGTACCGTGCAGCTTCTGCTTCTGCTCTGTTCCTTTAGTGCTGTTTACTATCCTGCACCGTGCAGCTTCTGCTTCTGCTCTGTTCCTTTAGTGCTGTTTACTATCCTGCACCGTGCAGCTTCTGCTTCTGCTCTGTTTCTTTAGTGCTGTTTACTATCCTGCACCGTGCAGCTTCTGCTTCTGCTCTGTTTCTTTAGTGCTGTTTACTATCCTGCACCGTGCAGCTTCTGCTTCTGCTCTGTTTCTTTAGTGCTGTTTACTATCCTGCACCGTGCAGCTTCTGCTTCTGCTCTGTTCCTTTAGTGCTGTTTACTATCCTGCACCGTGCAGCTTCTGCTTCTGCTCTGTTCCTTTAGTGCTGTTTACTATCCTGCACCGTGCAGCTTCTGCTTCTGCTCTGTTTCTTTAGTGCTGTTTACTATCCTGCACCGTGCAGCTTCTGCTTCTGCTCTGTTTCTTTAGTGCTGTTTACTATCCTGCACTGTGCAGCTTCTGCTTCTGCTCTGTTTCTTTAGTGCTGTTTACTATCCTGCACCGTGCAGCTTCTGCTTCTGCTCTGTTCCTTTAGTGCTGTTTACTATCCTGCACCGTGCAGCTTCTGCTTCTGCTCTGTTCCTTTAGTGCTGTTTACTATCCTGCACCGTGCAGCTTCTGCTTCTGCTCTGTTTCTTTAGTGCTGTTTACTATCCTGCACCGTGCAGCTTCTTTAGAGCGGAGTCGTTAATCACGGCTTCTATTTCCAGCCCTGTCTTCTGCTCTTATCGTGTGTAAAAAAAAAGTGAGTCATTCACGGCGCGCGGCGGTCCATCTCCCGCCGAAAGGACGGCCACAGATGGCCCCGCTGTTGTGTGTGAACATGTGCCAGAGATTAAAGAAAGCGTGACTCAAGGGCTGTGCTTTGGAAAATAGCCCTGTAGTAACCTCAGCAGTAACCTCAGCTGACCTGAGCTGTTATTAGAGTCACAGTACTGTTGTACTGGGGTCAGGCTGCGGGCCCAGGGAACCAATCACACGCTTATCCTATAGGAGTGATCACAGCCCAGGGAACCAATCACACGCTTATGCTATAGGGGTGATCACAGCCCAGGGAACCAATCACACGCTTATTCTAGAGGTGATCACAGCCCAGGGAACCAATCACACGCTTATCCTATAGGGGTGATCACAGCCCAGGGAACCAATCACACGCTTATCCTATAGGGGTGACCACAGCACAGGGAACCAATCACACGCTTATCCTAGGGGTGATCACAGCACAGGGAACCAATCACACGCTTATCCTATAGGGGTGATCACAGCACAGGGAACCAATCACACGCTTATCCTATAGGGGTGACCACAGCACAGGGAACCAATCACACGCTTATCCTAGGGGTGATCACAGCACAGGGAACCAATCACACGCTTATCCTAGGGGTGATCACAGCACAGGGAACCAATCACACGCTTATCCTAGGGGTGACCACAGCACAGGGAACCAATCACACGCTTATCCTAGGGGTGATCACAGCACAGGGAACCAATCACACGCTTATCCTATAGGGGTGATCACAGCACAGGGAACCAATCACACGCTTATCCTAGGGGTGATCACAGCACAGGGAACCAATCACACGCTTATCCTAGGGGTGATCACAGCACAGGGAACCAATCACACGCTTATCCTAGGGGTGATCCCTGGCGGTGTTTCCTCCACCCCTCCCCGGCCACCCTTTCTTGGTACACCCATGATTGGAACTCTGGCACCACTACTGTGGGTGATGTCACATCCTGTTGCACAGTAGTTCTCAAACTTTTTCGGTCAGGCTTCCCTTTGGAAATATTACATTTTTGAAGCCTCCCCCTGACACACACACGTACTCACACACACACACACACACACACACACAAACACACACACATACACACTCACACACTCACACACTGTGCCTTTTTCCTTTAACCCTAACTTATGTATCTGAACTCGCCACGCTAATCACCCACTCCCCCCCCACCACCCTTTCATTTTGCCAGCCCTGTCCCAATCCTACGCTGGAGAAAAGTGGACAGCTCCCTGCCCCCCAAGGTCGTCCCAAGTGCGGACACGCCCACGCTGACCATTCCCAACCTCGGCTTCGAGGACGAGGGGGCGTACGAGTGCGAGGCCCGAAACTCGGAGGGACAGGACAGCTACCAGGGCCGTATCATTGTGCAAGGTAACGACAAGCACCCCCTCTATGCACCCCAAAACACACCCCTTTAACACACTCCCTCTATTCACCCCAAAACACACCCCTTTAACACACCCCCTCTACGCACTCCAAAACACACCCCTTTAACACACTCCCTCTATTCACCCACCCCTTTAACACACCCCCTCTACGCACCCCAAAACACACCCCTTCTATGCACCCCAAAACACACCCCTTTAACACACCCCCTCTACGCACCCCAAAACACACCCCTTCTATGCACCCCAAAACACACCCCTTTAACACACCCCCTCTATGCACCCCAAAACACACCCCTTCTATGCACCCCAAAACACACCCCTTTAACACACCCCCTCTATGCACCCCAAAACACACCCCTTCTATGCACCCCAAAACACACCCCTTTAACACACCCCCTCTATGCACCCATTTAACACACTCCTTTATTAATAGTAATAACAATACATTTTATATATATATATATAGCGCTTTGACAAGGGTGATAAAGCAATTCAAAGATGCTTTACAATAAAATCTAATACAAAATCAAAAAAGAGAAAAGGCCAAAAAGACACAGAACAATAACATCCAAAAAATAATTTTCCCTCCCTTTTCTCTCTCTCTCTGTGTTCATTTGTCCTGATACAGGGGTATAGTTATTGTGCAGTCCTTGTAAGTGTAGCTTATGACTTAACTGTACTATAAGGATTTTTCTATGAATATTAACACGGTGCATTAGGTCATCTGCTCTCTTACCGCGTGGCTATGAGATGGCTCTGAGTTAATTTTGGAATATAAAATGTCGTGTTTAATTATTCCTTATGATCATAGCGTTCTGTTTTCCGACCCCTTTTGAATGAAGTCTCCTTCCTCCTAGAACAAAGGAGATCTCACTGCAGTCATTTCCTCTGTCGGTATCGCCCCAGCGATCTGCCGTGGGTCAGTAAACCTGTGGCCTGTGTAATTATCCTGAGCCCTTCGGCATGATGGGAAATCTCACGGTGAATTTCAATGGAGACCCCAGGCCGTGTGCATGACTGTAACACAGGACTGTATTTTGGCTCTTTATAAACACTTGTAAATGGAAGGTTTTGTATTTGTGAGCCCACACCCCCAACCCACACCCTGAGCCCCCAAACCCACACCCTGAGCCCCCAAACCCACACCCTGCTCTGTGGGGGTTTAGGCCAGGGTAAAATCATTTGTAAAATGCTAAAGTAAAAAAATTTAATTTTGATTGATTTGACTATATGTGTTCAGTGCTGGGGCAGGCCTGGATTAGCTGGATTAGGCCTGGACTAAATTAGTGATTTATGAGGCGACCCTCTCCCTGACCACCATTCAACCTCATTTTGTGTACAGAACAGGAGATTTAGCACATACAGTCTCTGTGCAGAGAGTAGGCCATTCAGCCCATCTTGCCTTGTAAATGTCTCTGAGTGCAGGCTAGAGGTGCTCCACTGCCGTGTAAAAAACACTCCAGAACTTTCTCCTCCCACTCAAGTAGACAGCACTCACTCAAGGGACCAGGCAATTGGACATGCTGTGGAAACTGTTTATTTTCTTTTTTAATTGAAGTGGTATCCCAGCTCGGCAAAACTCTAATCCTGTCCTCTTCTATTTTTACCCTACAATTTATTATGGAGTGATTTGTGCCGACACGCTTTGAGCCAAAGTGACTCTGAAGGTGTTGGTTGAGTTTGGAGAGCACTTTGGGGTCCACACACACCCTCATTAATGGCTGTAACGAGCGGCTGAAGCCGTTGGGCGTCGGTAATGACATTCATCAGTACTTCAGCTGTCTAATGATGCTGATGGTAGAGTGCTTTCCACCCGACCGAGCCTAGGAATCACGCTGGTAAACGTGATCATTTTCACTGGATAACTGGATGTAAAAAATTATTTATTTACTGACGGCGTAGAAGGGTACCTTCTACTACACAAACAAAAAGGAAACATTTGATAAGCTAATGGTATACCCACATAAGGGTCTGTTAGAGACACTTGTACTAATGTGAAATAGTACAGATGTGAAATAATTTTATAGCACATATCTGTTTATGTACATGACCTAATGTGCTGTCTTTGAGTGGAATAAATGTGGATGTGTGATGTCATCCCTATGACTTACATTTTGACTGATAATGAGGTGCTGAAGAGAGAGGTGTGTAAATTCAATTTATTCACTGACTCATACATGCATGTTCCCCGTCATACGTGCGTGTTCCCCCGTCATACGTGTGCCTATCCGTGTCTCCGCAGCGCGGCCCGAGTGGACGCGGGTGATGCGTAGCTCGGAGGTGGAGATCAGCTCAGAGATGCACTGGAGCTGCGCGGTTGCCGGGAAACCCAAGCCCTCCATTCACTGGCTGCGCAACGGCCTGCCGCTCAGGACACAGGTAACCATGGAAACAGCATCACGGTCCCAGTTCAGCTCGGAACTCTTGGTAACTGCGGATACAGCACAATGATCCCGATTCAGGTCAGAGCACAGGTAACCATAGAAACAGCAGCATGATCCCAACTCAGGTAACCTGACAACAGAACCATACATATAATAATAATAATAATAATTGTTACTATTATTATTAGTCATAGTAGTGATAGTAGTAGTATTACAGGAATCTTATCAAAAAAAAAACTCTTATGCACACATATAAGACATGAATGCATGCTTAAAATTCATCTCTCTCCCTCTCTCTCTGTCCCTCCCCTCTCCTGCCCTCCTCTCATCTATCTCTCCATCATCAGGATCGAATCGAGGTGAACGACGGGCAGCTGAGGATCAGCCACCTGACCCTGGAGGATTCTGGGATGTATCAGTGCGTGGCAGAGAACAAGCATGGCACCATCTACTCCAATGCACAGCTGAAGGTCCAAGGTGAGCCCCCGTTACCACGACAACATGCCAAACTAGGGGGCGCCAAGGTTCCAGAACTGGGTGGAGGGTGGAGGTTCTTTATTTAGAATCGTTTTCCTCTGCTGAACACATAGATAAGGGGGTACAGCCAAGTGTAACCACAGATTCCTCTGAGTAAAGGCTTCCCGGAATTGGGTCAGTCTCTACTCTGACTCTACTCTCCTGGGGTTTGTGAGCGGTCCATCCTCACTCACTCTGTCCACTCTTCCCTCTGTCCTCTCTTCCCTCTGTCCTCTCTTCCCTCTTTCCTCTCTTCCCTCTTTCCTCTCTTCCCTCTATCCTCTCTTCCCTCTTTCCTCTCTTCCCTCTCCTCCGGGGGTGTGTCTTCCGGGGGTTACCTGTGGCTCCGGTCCTAGTCCACGCTCCGGATTTTCGGCTCAGCCCGGTGCGGAGGCTGATTCCGGCGGCCCGTGGCGGGCGGGCGGTCATGGAGTGCCGACCTCGCGCCGCTCCGAAACCCACCCTGTTCTGGAGCCGTGGCACAGAGCTGCTGACCAACAGCAGCAGGTGAGCCCCGCCCCTCCAGCACACCTGGCCGCCGCCCACTAACCTCACAGCTGATTCTTTTATAAGCAGACCTGCGCCCTGAGGTGGGGTTTGAGAATGTATGAGGATGAAATGAAAACCACCTCATTATGAAAGCAATACGCCACAAACCTCTAAAATCTATAGCCTGATTGGAATGAATTTGCTTAAGTTATTTTGATTCACTTACATTTCATTTTTAACTTAAGGACAGAAGTAAGAACAAAATTAACTTATTTTTAAGATGGGAGGGAAAAGGTTTTGCCTTTACATTACAGATTACATGACATCATGTGTTCTAGTTCAGAGTGACGTAGGCTACACAGCTTACAGTTTTTACGTACAATCCATTTATACAGCTGGATATTCAGGTTCAGGTCAAGTACCTTAGCTCAAGAATACACTGGCAGTGCCCCGCTTGGGAGTCAAACCTGCAATCTCTTGGTTATTCCCTAAGCATTATGGTCACCTTATGTAAGATCACAAATATGTGATTAGAATATTCTTAAATGGAACATTCTAATGCTGATGTAACAATCACTAAAAATTGAAAAGAAATGGAGTTCTAGAACACTGCCTTAGAATTTTGAAAAAACATTCCAAAAAAACCTTCTCTTCATTCAAAGGATTTGATAAGAGCTTTGATTCCTCACAGGGTGATGGTGACTCCAGAAGGAAACCTCTGGATAACGAACATCAGCCGGACGGACGAGGGGAAGTACACCTGCTTTGCGGAGAACTACCTGGGCAAGGCCAACAGCACGGGGGTTCTCTCCGTCCGAGGTACTCCCAGCTCTACCGTAACACACTCAATCTGAGCTGCAGTTATTAAACTACAGACTACAGGGATAGAACTGCATATATGTTCATATTATTACTCTTTAGTTTCTCATCAGACATGTGTGCTCTGGGTAGCTGAAGCTCCATTTAGCTGAAGCTCAGGTGTCGAGTTTCAGTTACTGGAGCAGCATTCCCCGTTCCTTGGCAACCGTCGCATACGGCAACACATTCATAATGTCATCAGACATTTCAAATGTGCCAAAAAAAAACTTGTGACTTATTTTATCTGTTTAGATGTTCTTTTTGTCTGGTAACGGTCGTGGTCATACCCTTTTTCTTTGATTGACATCCCAAGGAGGGGGGGAGGGGCTAAAAGTTTACCCATGGTCCACCCTTCCCTTCCTCCAGATGCTACCAAGATCACCCTGGCTCCTTCCAATGCTGACATCAACCAGGGAGAGAACGTCACCCTGCAGTGTCACGCGTCACATGACCCAAGCATGGACCTCACCTTCACCTGGTCCCTGAATGGGGTCTCCCTGGACCCCGAGAAATCCGTCGGGCACTACCGCCGCTTGGAGGCCGTGAGTTCCAAATCTCATTCAGAACCCTGTCGTTGTCCTCACAGAGTAACCAACAGGTTCCCATCATGCATCACACCTTCCTCACAGAGTAACCGACAGGTTCCCAGGATGCATCACACCTTCCTCGCAGAGTAACCGACAGGTTCCCAGGATGCATCACACCTTCCTCACAGAGTGGCCAACAGGTTCCCATCATGCATCACACCTTCCTCACAGAGTAATCAACAGGTTCCCATCATGCATCACACCTTCCTCACAGAGTGACCAGCAGGTTCCCATCATGCATCACACCTTCCTCACAGAGTAACTAACAGGTTCCCATCATGCATCACATCTTCCTCACAGAGTAACCAACAGGTTCCCAGGATGCTGCATTTAAATGACAGTTGACCTCCATGATTCTACCTGCAAGTGAATATAGTATTGTATATCAAAACATTTCTTACAGGGGATTTGTATGTAAACGGTATATTGTGCAGAAACCATTACAGTACATTACATTACAGGCCTTTAGCAGGTGCTCTTTTTTACATAGTAAACCCATTTATACAGCTGTATATTTTACTGAAGCAATTCAAGTTCAGCACCTTTAGCTCAAGGGTACAACAGCAGTGTCCTACCTGGGAATCGAACCTGCAGCCCAGTGTCCGAATCAATTACAGGTGTGTCTCTGAGTCTCTCTCTTCCCTCTCCACCCCCCTTCAGAAAGAGACGATTGGTGATCTTCTGATTGTGAACGGGCAGCTGAGGCATGCTGGGATATACTCCTGCACGGCCCAGACGGTGGTGGACAGCACCTCGGCTTCGGCCCAGCTGGTCGTCCGAGGTAAAGGGGCTCCCTGTGGATGGTGCAGAAAGGTTGATTTGGACCGTATGTGGTGCTGTTGGATTTACACAAACATAGGAATATTTGATGATGAGGACAGAGCATTCGTCCCATCTAGGCTGTGTCTCGCGCTGTCCTCTTTTTCCTGAAAATATCCATCCCGGTGGAATTTCTAAATTCATAAAAATGTCTGGGATTTTGGTTTGCCCATTCCGTAGACCGTATATACATAAGGAAATTGCCTAATGTTATGTTCATTCCACATACAAGTTATTTACCGAACCCCTGTCCTTTTATGAAAACCAAATATGCTCACCCACAGTATTTAGCACTATTTCAAGTTTCATTATTTACAGATTCACTACTCACTCTCCCAATGGTCTAATGTCTAATGCTGTTCCATACACTAGCAACTTTCTCTGTAGAAAAAGTATTTCCTGTTATCAATGTGAAATTCACCTTCAGCTTCAACTAATTTCTACCTGTTCTATCAACGTATGTTCAGCTCACAGAACAAACATTTAACATGTGCACATGTTAGACTACTGCACCCATCCGAGAGCACGTCCTCAGATATTGATCCAGCGACATGCCAAGGAATTAAACGAGGACTTCTTTCTAAGTGCAACATTAGCACTTTGGCGCTATCGATTCTCCCATTTTCAGGCATTAACTGTGACGGAACTAAGGCGTCACGCGTGAGAAGGGCATGAGCCCAGCTGTAACACGCCACGCATGCTTAACAGACCCGTGATTCCCGCTGCAGTTCAATGTGGAACTCACACCTGGTTCTGCCTGCTGTAGGTCCTCCCGGGCCACCAGGGGGCGTAGTCATCAAAGACGTGAACGAGACAGTGGTGGAACTGGGGTGGAGCCAGGGCTATGACAACCACAGCCCCATTGGGAAGTACATTGTTAAGGGCAGATCTGCGCTGGCGCCAGGCTGGAAACAGATGAGAACAGGTACAATACGAGGGCTTAGCATTTATATTCATTCATCAAATCCCATTAATTGTCTCTATGATAAATGTGAACTTTGAGAAGAAGCATTTTTTTTTAAACTACACTGTTGACCTTTCACCTTGCGCAGACCCGCCCACCATTGAAGGAAATGCAGAATCGGCGTACGTGATTGGCCTGCTGCCCTGGATGGACTACAAGTTCCAGGTCATCGCCAGCAACATCCTGGGCAGCGGGGAGCCCAGTACGGCATCAGCGGCGGTCCGCACGCGACAGGCAGGTTAGAGCGACCGAGACACCAGCTTCGGGGTCTTACGAAGCCGACCCTGCTGCTCTTACCCTTTCACTGTGATTTCTGGTCCCTAAATTCTCTCAGAAAATGTTCAGAGCGTTTGCTACCACAGGAAGTTTTACTCTGCATTGTTCCAGAATGAAATTAAGTGGAATTGGGAAATAAAACTATCCACTACTAGACCTGTATTCTGCATGGTACAGAAATGTGTCTGAATACTTGTGTATTGCTATGTGTGGGGCTGAGCTCTCTGTTGTGTTTAACTCTCTTATGTAATAATGCAGGGTTGTGTATAGTTGTTTAACTCTCTACTGTAATAATGCAGGGTTGTGTATAGTTGTTTAACTCTCTACTGTAATAATGCAGGGTTGTGTATAGTTGTTTAACTCTCTACTGTGATAATGCAGTGTTGTGTATAGTTGTTTAACTTATGTAATAATTCAGTGTTGTGTATAGTGTTTAATTCTCTTATGTAATAATGCAATGTTGTGTATAGTTGTTTAACTCTCTTATGTAATAATGCAGTGTTGTGTATAGTTCTTTAACTTTCTTATGTAATAATGCAGTGTTGTGTATAGTGTTTAAATCTCTTATGTAATAATGCAGTGTTGTGTATAGTGTTTAAATCTCTTATGTAATAATGCAGTGTTGTGTATTGTGTATAGTGTTTCAACTCTCTGGCGTGTTTCATTGTGTTATGCCTGCTGTGATTGCCTCTTTTTCTCAGCAGGGTTCTGTGATTGGCTGATCTGTTAAACGTTTATTTTCTGTTTATTCTGCAGCTCCTTCTGTGGCCCCCAGCGGACTTGGGGGAGGAGGTGGCGACCGGAACGAGCTCATAATCACCTGGACGGTCAGTGGTGTGTGTGTGTGTGTGTGTGTGTGTGCGTGCGTGTGTGTGTGTGTGTGTGTGTGTGTGTGTGTGTGTGTGTGTGTGTGAGTGTGTGAGTGTGTGTGTGTGTGTGTGTGTGTGTGTGTGTGTGTGTGCGCGCGCATGTGTGTGAGCGCAGTGTGTGTGTGTGTGTGTCTGTGTGTGTGTGTGTGTGTGTGTGTGCGCGCATGTGTGTGTGTCTGTGTGTGTGCACATGTGGGTGAGTATGTGCATGCGTGCGTGTGTGAGTGCGCACGTGTGGGTGCGTGCGTGTGTGTGTGTGTGTGTGTGTGTGTGTGTGTGTGTGTGTGTGTCTGTGTGCGTGCGTGCGTGTCTGTATGTGTGTCTGTATGTGTGTGAGTATGTGCATGCGTGCATGTGTGTGTGTGCGCACGTGTGGGTGCGTGCACGTGTGTGTGTGCGTGCGTGTGTGTGTGTGTGTGTGTCTGTGTGCGTGCGTGCGTGTCTGTATGTGTGTCTGTATGTGTGCATGCATGTGTGCGCGCGTGCGTGTGTGCGTGTGCACAGTGCCTCTCTAATATAGGTGCACAGTGCCTCTCTAATATAGGTGCGCACGTGTCCTGCATGTATTCCAGCCCATGTCTCGGGAGTACCAGAACGGTGACGGGTTTGGCTACGTCTTGGCCTTCCGCAAGCGTGGCGCCCCCATGTGGCTGGTGGAGAGGGTGCCTGGCGCCGACTCCTCGCGCTTCATCTACAACAACCAGAGCCTGTCGCTGTACTGCCCCTTCCAGGTGAAGATCAAGGCCTACAATAGCCAGGGGGAGGGGCCTTTCAGCCAGACCGCCGTGGTGCACTCCGCAGAGGAAGGTAAGTCGCGCGCGGGCGTGGCCCCCGCCGCAGAGGACTGTGGGAAGCGTTCAGCATCTACGGGGTGTACAGGAGATATACACGTGAAACTGTAACGGGGTTAACGCCACGCTGCAGCGTCCACATCCCATAAAGAAGAGCCCGGCAGCACGGCTCCCTTCTGCTGTCAGAGCTAAACAGTGTAGAATTCAGGAAGCCAAATAACATCTTTAAAGTGAAAGGTTAAATGTTTTTTTTGTTTTTTTTTAAGAAAAATGTGCTAGCTGGGACCCTATCTAATCACACATCTTTTAAAACTATTGTGGTCAACAGGGCTTATTATTCTCAGAGTAAAGCGAGTACTTCAACAGACAGGGAAGCATTTATGCCTAAGCATTCATCACTCATTCAATAAGGCTGTCATACCCCATACAGCTCCACTAGAGGGTGCTAGTGGTCAGGTGCATCCAGCATATGTTAACAGAATAAGTGCGTGTGCGTGTATGCGTGTATGCGTGTGTTTGTAAACCCTTGGATTAACCCTTCAAGGCAGTGGTACCCAACCCTGTTCCTGGAGATCTACCGTCCTGTAGGTTTTCACTCCAACCCTAACAAAGCACACCTCATTCAACAGCTAGAGAATCTCATTGAGCTGCGGTACGGTAGATCTCCAGGAACAGGGTTGGGGACCAGTGCTTTAAGGTGTAAGATCACAAATATGTGATTAGAATGTTCATAACTGAACATTCTAATGCTGGTGTAATGATCACTACTGTTAATTGAAAGCAATAGAGTTCTAGAACATGGACTTAGAATTTTTTTTTAAAACATTCCAAAAAAAACTCTTCAAAGGGGTTAAGTCAGTGGTCCCCAACCCTGTACCTGGAGATCTACTGTCCTGCAGGTTTTCATTTCAACCCTAATTTGGCACACCTGATCTTTTATTTTAAATGAGATATGCTGTAGCTCACATTCTCCGTCTTTTTGTTAGAGCCCACTGACGCCCCCCGGAGGATCAATGCTACTGCCCTGACGGCCTTTGATATAATGGTGTCCTGGGAGCCCGTGGAACATGTGACCGCCAATGGTGCCGTACAGGGTTACGAGGTGAACCCCTGCCCCCAAAACAAAGCACAACATCATTCTAATACTAACGTTCACTACATCTAATACTAATGTTCACTACATCTAATATTAATGTTCACTACATCTAATACTAATGTTCACTACATCTAATACTAATGTTCACTACATCTAATACTAATGTTCACTACATCTAATACTAATGTTCACTACATCTAATACTAATGTTCACTACATCTAATGCTAATGTTCACTACATCTAATGCTAATGTTCACTACATCTAATACTAATGTTCACTACATCTAATGCTAATGTTCACTACATCTAATGCTAATGTTCACTACATCTAATACTAATGTTCACTACATCTAATATTAATGTTCACTACATCTAATACTAATGTTCACTACATCTAATACTAATGTTCACTACATCTAATACTAATGTTCACTACATCTAATACTAATGTTCACTACATCTAATACTAATGTTCACTACATCTAATAAAATCCTAATACTGTATAGAGCCCTGCCCACAAGAGTGCATTTCCTCTAAGATGTCCTCAGATTCGGTTGCCATGGGTGCGTCCCAATATTCTTCACTCCCCACCTCCCTTCCTCCACTCCCCCACTACCACTCCTCTCCCACCCGGAAATATGCAAAACTGCCTGAACATTTTGAGTACAAGTATTTGCATATACAGTATACAATGTACTTGACATTGCGGTTTGCGTCGATACATTAATTCATGTGTAACCATTAAATTAAGATGTAATCAGCAACATTAGATTAAAACACCAAGATCCGTTTCTGGGGCACGGAGTAGAGGAGATGGTAGTGGAGGTAGGGAGGGTGCATTTTTCGACTATTGGGACGCACCCCTTGTGACATGAGGGATTGATTGATAGATTTATTGATTCATTCATTCATTCATTCATTCATTCATGAAGGTCCGATCAGATTAAAAGCTAACATACAGAGAGCTCCTCTGAACCGCTCCTTTTGGTCATATCTGTTGTCGTGGATACAGAGCAAGGTCAGCATGTTTTGTTGTAATCGCGAGACGAGATACTGTAAAAGCAGCAGGCCGCTGGACGGGAGCCACGGTAGCACGATGTTCTAATAGATATGACGGTAGACGGTACAGTTTGCTCCTGAAACTCCGCTTGCTTCTCCCACTGGAGATGCCAGGTGTATATTGCAGGTTAATGTAACATCAGCTATCGGGCCGAACTGATAGAGCAGGTCCAATGTGCATGCAAAACAATGGGCGAACGATGACAGAGAAGGAGAAAGAGAGAGAGAGAGAGAGAGAGAGAGCAGAGAGAGAGAGAGCAGAGAGAGAGAGAGAGAGAGAGAGAGAGAGAGAGAAATAGAGGCAGAAGCTGTTTTTTTAAGGACATTATAGATGTGAAAGATGTTAGGTTTAAGCTGAAATACAAAGGACTGAGAATCTGGGGTTGTTGCAGGTACTTGAGAAGTGTCAAACTCTCTATGTGCTGTACAGGTATGGGGATGCTCCGCCTACCTATAACGATACCTGCCATACCTGTACAAGCTGCTGTGCTTACCTGAGGTCCAGGGTTCTGAAGGCCAGGTAACACCTGTATGCTCTTCCAGATCCGGTACTGGCGGCAGCAGGACAGGAAGGAGGCGGCCGACCGCGTGCGGACGGCGGGTTTGGAGCCGATAGCGCGGGTCTCGGGTCTCAGGGCGGTCACGCTGTACTACGTCGCCGTCCTGGCCTATAACAGCGCAGGGACCGGCCCGTCATCGCCCCAGACCTTCGTCACCACCAAGAAACCCCGTAAGACACCCGATGCAAACAAACCACCCTTGTTAGCCCCTGCTAGGAATCATAGGACCTGAGCTATCAAACCTGGGACCCTAGATATCAAACCAGGGATATCAAACCTGGACCCCAGATATCAAACCAGGGATATCAAACCTGGACCCCAGATATCAAACCAGGGATATCAAACCTGGGATATCAAACATGAGATATGAAACTTCACAGATTAACAGTGGCTACGTTTCCAGTGGAATGCTGCACTGAATTTACCTCCGATCCAGGGCTGGACTGGGACAAAAAATCGGCCCTGGCATTTTTGGCCCAGACCGGCCCACCACAATCGGTCGGACACCACCCACCAGTACAGCATCCTTGCGGTCCCCTTAAATATGCGTACCTACTGTACTATCCCCCCCAAACCACTACAAAGCTGAGTAGTAAGTGCCGTGGACTCAAAATACAAGCCTGTTTTGCTCAAATGTTTACAAACAATACAAATGTAAACAAACATTTTATGGCTTTTAAAGTACATCTAAAACTAATTTTTAGCTCTTACAAACTGATATTCCTTGTATCAAGAGCTCTGTCAGAGCTAAAAGATACTTTAAGATGTACAAAAAAAAGAAAAAAAAATGTTTGAAGGGCCATAAAAAAAAGTTACTCAGTGTACCTTTAACATGATTATACATTCGGGTACAGAATTGTTGGAATTCCCTGACAAAGATGTGCAAAAAGCTGTACAATTTAAACAATACTACACTGGTAATGAGCAAATAGTTGTTTATTCAATTAATGCATGGAGCTGTTCCATCTTATTTCATTTGGTACTAACTATTCAGTTCATACAGATTTCAAGTATCCAAATATTGATGATGAATATTGCATAAGGTTTACACAGTTAATAGATCACCTTTTTGTTTTATATTAATGTTCAGAGAGGAGTAATAGTTCGATCTTTGCATGTGATAGGGCAATTAAATCAATGGTGTGCTTGTTTGTTTGGGGAGTTTGACCTACCCTTCATGCGCCTACCACGTGAAGGTGCATGCTCAATGCACAGCAGCACCAAACAATTTGAACTTACTGTAGGTGGAGAGCTACCCCACAGATAGTAACAACAGTAATCCATACCATATACAGTATATCCTACTAGTTACCACCATACCTGGCTGAAAATAAACATATAGGACAACTTTGTTGGCTGTTGTTGTAAATGAAAAGTTATTTTTTTCCTGTAGGCTAATACATAAGCAGGCATACATTTTAGCACAGTAGAGCTACAGGTGTTGTATATTATACAGCCTTTTCGCGCATCTTTATCAAGGGAACCCTTAGCCTAATCATATTAATAAGATTATGATGATACGATATGGACCTAGGTCCCTCACAGCAACGTGGGCTTAGCCAACGCGATGCTGACAAAATAACGTTAGCTAGTTAACGTTAGAATAGTCAGCCGAAGTTGTGACTGCATTAGGGAACTATGCTAGCTACAGAAACAATGCCAATAGCTTATGCTGCGCTATTTGACAGTGACTGACTGAGTGATCACCAGACATGTTTCAGAGCCCCTCATCACATTTTGGAATAAGACATCAAGATAAGGTTTTCAACTTTTTAAAGTGCAGATTTTCTTCTTTAAAATGAGTATATTCAATCCTTGATGAATCAATTATAAGTTGATCAAAATTATATTTTAATGTAAAAAGCCTGTTGGAGAGGATATGAATATATTTGAATATAAAGCCCTAAAAATCACATTCTGCATTCTCACATCAAGACATGATGTATACCATGCAGAGCTCTCCGTTTAATATGAGTATCTCCAGTTCAATGATATGATAAGTCAATAAAAATCATGTTTTAATGATATCAGTCTGTTGGAATGAAATGGTGTCCATTTCCTCTCCAAGCCCCAAAAATCACATTCCGCATTCAGACATCAAGGCATGATGTATACCAAATTAAAGCTCTGGATCTGCCCTTCGAGGAAATCTACATGATGTTATGGGTTCATGCAGAAATTGTGCAATATTTGGACTGCAATCAAGTTTGGCCATTACATTTACCATAAGTTAGTTATCATTCAGAGCCCCTTATAACTCTAACGGAATAAGACATCAAGATGAGATTTTCACCTTTAGAAAGTGCAGAGCTCTCAGTTTAAGATGAGTATCTCGAGTTGTGGTCCAGTATGACTCCAGTCATGAAATAATATATTTTATTTGTGAAAACCGTAACATCATATGCATGTACTCGAAGGGCAGATCCAGAGCTTTCATTTGGTATACATCATGCCTTGATCTCTGAATGCGGAATGTGATTTTTGGGGCTTGGAGAGGAAATGGACACCATTTCATTCCAACAGACTGATATCATTAAAACATGATTTTTATTGACTTATCATTGAGTCATCAAGAACTGGAGATACTCATATTAAACGGAGAGCTCTGCACTTTCTAAAGGTGAAAACCTCTTCTTGATGTCTTATTCTGTTTGGGTTATAAGGGGCTCTGAATGATAATTGACTTATGGTAGATGTAATGGCCAGACTTGATTGCAGTCCAAATAATGCACAATTTCCATGTGAAGTCATATCATCATGTATACGTACTCGAAGGGCAGATCCAGAGCTTTCATTTGGTATACATCATGCCTTGATGTGAGAATGCAGAATGTGATTTTTAGGGCTTTATATTCAAATATATTCATATCCTCTCCAACAGGCTTTTTCCATTAAAATATTATTTTGATCAACTTATAATTGATTCATCAAGGATTGAATATACTCATTTTAAAGAAGAAAATCTGCACTTTAAAAAGTTGAAAACCTTATCTTGATGTCTTATTCCGAAAGGGTGATGAGGGGCTCTGAAACATGTCTGGTAATGCTATTAGTTTTTATCAATTTCTCATATATTTTAAATTTATATTTCATGGAAATTCCGTGCTCAAATGAAAGAACATATGACGCCCATTCAGAAACTGTTAAGATTGTATTGATAGATTTGCACTTTTGTTTATCCATTTTAACGCCCTCATCCATCCGCAGATTTTTGGCTCTGAACCACGGCATCTGACACGAGAAACAGAGGACAAAGGGGGAGGGGTGGGGCCTAGTAAGAGATGTTATTGGGCCAGCCCAGTGTCAGTATAGAAAATGAACCAATGGGCCGCTGTCCCTGCTTTATGGGCCGGTCGTTGGCCAAAATTTTTTATTTTTTTTAATTTATTTTTTTTAAAATTATACATTTAATTATATCGGCCCCAAGGTGCGTCGGCCCACCGGGAAAAAGCCCGGTATGCCAGATTACCAGTCCAGCCCTGCTCAATCTCTATATAAAGAGAGGGAACCAGCAAAAATAGAATCTTTCTTCCAAGAAATTCTGGTGAGGTAGCTAGTCTTCCAAACGCACTAGGGTAATGACTACAGGATTGTAGGATTCATACACTTATACTGTAGTTAATTTATCAAAACCCAAATTATTTCAGCCATGTGTCCCGTAGAACAACAAATGACACCCGTGAGGCAGAGATTACAAGAAGAAGAAGAAAGCACTCTTCTTCTATGGCGGTGCTGTGTGTTATTGGAAAATGAGCGCAGCAGTATGTCATTTGTCTGTTTCAAACTTTTCAAAGCTTTATTTAACAAGGTAGGTCAACCTAAAACTGAACTACTGGGGGAATCAAAGTGGGTGGGGAATGCATGAGCTGTGTAGCCAATCAGATGCAAGGGGGGGTGGTGATTGATTACTGTAAGTGGCCCAGATGTGGAGAGTCAAGCCAGGTAACGGGATATGAAATGATCACATTGAGCCAGGAGCACATATTAGCGTCTGAACTGAAGGACAGGAGGTCTAATTTAGTGCCCAAATCACAATACTGGGGCATTGGACTGTTTTATTGGATCCAGAGTTTTCGTTGCCCACTCTTTGTCCACTAGCAACACTTCCAGCAGAAACGTTATCCAAGAGGGATCCCATGCAAGTGCTAACTAATCCCAACCTTGTTTAGTTTAGCTAGGAATTTGGGGATCTGTGGGATCACATTGTTGGGACGTAACGATTTAAATTAATTGTGTCATTTCTGTTTTTGCGCAGCCCCAAACCGACCCCCGGGAAACGTCTCCTGGAGGACTGATGGTTCCTGGGTAACGGTGATATGGGATCATGTCAAGGCCCTGAAGAACGAGTCGGCTGTTCTAGGATACAAAGTGAGTGCCCTCTGCACTCTGCCCTGTGACCCTCTGCCCTGTGTTCTGCCCTCTGCCCTGTGTTCTGCCCTGTGCCCTCTGCCCTCTGACCCTCTGCCCTGTGCCCTCTGCCCTGTGCCCTGTGTTCTGCCCTGTGCCCTCTGCCCTGTGCCCTCTGCCCTCTGCCCTGTGTTCTGCCCTGTGCCCTCTGCCCTGTGTTCTGCCCTCTGCCCTGTGCCCTCTGCCCTGTGTTCTGCCCTCTGCCCTGTGACCCTCTGCCCTGTGTTCTGCCCTGTGCCCTCTGCCCTGTGCCCTCTGCCCTCTGCCCTGTGTTCTGCCCTGTGCCCTCTGCCCTGTGTTCTGCCCTCTGCCCTGTGCCCTCTGCCCTGTGTTCTGCCCTCTGCCCTGTGACCCTCTGCCCTGTGTTCTGCCCTCTGCCCTGTGACCCTCTGCCCTGTGTTCTGCCCTCTGTGTTCTGCATGTGTGTGTGTGTGTGTGTGTGTGTGTGTCTGTGTGTGTGTGCCTGCGTGTGTGTGTGTGTGTGCCTGTGCCAGTGTGTCTGTGTGTGTGTGTGTGTGTGTGTGTGTGTGTGTGTGTGTGTGTGTGTGTGTGTGTGTGTGTGTGTGTGTGTGTGTGTGCGTGTGTGTGTGTGCGTGCATGCATGTGTGTGTGCATGTGTGTGTGCGTGCATGCATGTGTGTTTGTATGTGTGCGTGCGTGTGTGCGTGTGCATATCCCGTCAGCCGTGTCCCCTCCCTGCTCAGTAAGCACCTTCCTCTCTGTGCCCCCAGATCCTGTACAAGCACGAGGGCCATCACGCTCTCAAAGTTCTGGAGAAGAATAAGAGGTCCTTCAGCCTTCCGCTGCCCAAAGACGACAGCTACGTGGTCCTGGAGATCTGTGCCTGGGGCGAGGGGGGAAATGGACCCCCCCAAGAGACCATCGTGTCCCGGGACTCAGGTGAGGAGGAGGAGCTTGGGCGGGGGGCAAGGGGGCAGGGGGGCAGGGGGCAGGGGGCAGGGGGCAGGGGGGAGCTAAAGCATTAGAGTCCGGTATGTGATGAATCCCAAGGTCTGGTTCTGAGTCCTGACAGTGTGGACAGTGTCTGTTGGCCAGTAGCCTTGCAGCGGGACACCTGATTGGCCGTAGCATCACCCCAGAGAAGGCGGGTTCCAGTTCCCTCTCGTTACACAAAAGCTTCTGGTCATGAAAATTAAGTTTTAATAAGACAGTGCAGAAGACGTCTCAGACCTGTGAGACTAAGGTAACGCCGTTGTTGTGCCCGTCTTGTGTCCTTCTCTAAAAGTGACCTTCTCTACTCCAGGCACTGGGATGATGGTCCAGAACTCGGCCGGACGTCTCTGCCTGTGTCACGCTCTCCTGCCCGCAGTTTCTGTGTTGCTCCTTCTCATTGGCTTAGGAGAACTCTGACTTTGGCCAATCCCGCATTGGATCCCTTTGACAACTTTCAGCATATTGGTCAGATTCACTTGACTTAAATTATAGACTGAAGTGGCTTAGTGGCTTGTTGGTGGAAGGGGGGTTGACAGAACCTTTTGTTAATTTTATAACAGAAAAAAAAGTAATTGTAAGTTTTGGGCTGTGCTAGCTTCAGAATTCAGACTTGGGAAAGCATAAAAAGACCATGATTGTGATTTTATAAATAACATGCCTTATAGGAATGCGAATGAGATGATTGTCTTATTGTTTTGTTTTCTACAAAGCTAATAACTCATATAGTGCCCAGTATTTCTCTAGTTGCTTCCCACTCTTTCAATTGCCTGGGAACAAACAGGTCCATTTCAAATACCAGGGCCAATCTACTCTTCAGAGCCAAAGCAAGAGACGCAAGGACACATCTATAAGCACAAACCTGCAGTGTTCATTGTCCACATATCTACTGTACCTTTTTTCTACAATGCATTTTTTCTACAAATATGCTTACTTCCGTGCCAACCTATTGTACACAGCCTACACACCTTCACCATAGCTGTAGTTCTTGATTCTGATTGGCCCAACAGTGTATTGATTGTTTAGCTATGACCTGCACAGAGAAACATTAAAATGAGCAGCTGCAAAGTGGTTCCGGTTAAAGAGGCCTTATCACCATTCCAAATTAATGTGCAAGCCCATTCAACACTCCACTGCATTGATATTTATAACTGGAATTCATGGCAAACAAGTAACAAGTTAACAACAAAGTAGTGCAGCGATACTTTTGTTTAATTGTATTTGAGTGTTGAATTATTTATGTTGTTGCTATCTGTGGTACAAGTACAAGCTGTTTACTTCTTCATTGTGGTTAACAGCCCCTTGATTTTTTTTCTTGGGACTATATCTGTTGTGATTTATTTTCATACAACTGCACTGCCTGTCATAATTCATAACTTAATATAAACCACTCTGGTTTAGTGAAGTCAAAGTATGTTATTAATGTCATCCATGTCGGTTTTTTTTTAAAGTTTTTTTTTTAACATGATTCCTTTAATGCTTGCTTTCTTTCTTCTTTTGCTAGAATGGAAGGGAGGGCTTCAGCATTTTTTTATTTTTGTCGGTTGGGGGCGTTCAATCTGCCTACGGAAGCTGCAGCTGGTGTGTGGTCTTCCTGCGCAGGAACTGCTGCAGCTCAGATGGGGGGGGGGGGGGGGGGGAGTGGCTGTAGAGTAAAATAAGCCGTTGCTGACTGCACACATTTGACAGATGGGCCCACGGTTGCTGTTGGGAATTCTAAATTGCGTAGAAAAGCTAAGTTAAAAGGCGAAAAAACCAAAGATAAATCCGTGCGGAGGGGAAGAGAGAAAAAAACTGCAAAAATACTTCCAAATTTTGCCACACTTCCAGACCAAGAAAAACTTCCCATTCTACTGGGTGAAGGACACACAGCCCCACTAGCTGCTTCATATGTAGCAACCTGTCATCTACACAGGAACAGGATAACTGACAACACCTGCAGTTAAGACGTTTGTGCATTTAATAGGTTGTTGAATTAATTTGTATTTATTGAATATTGTTTTTATTGTTATTATTATTATCATTATTATTATTACTGTTGTTGTTGTTTGTAACATTTGCTTTGGCAACACAGTTTGTCATGCCAATAAAGCACCTTGAAATTGAAAAAAAAAAAAAATTTAATTGAGAGAGAGAGTGGGGGAGAGAGAGAGTAGCTTTGGGTCCCAGATGTACGCTACTGTCATAATGATCAGCCTTTATCAGCTGGGACTCACAAGTCAAACAAACAGTTTGTCCCACATCCAGTGCAGCGTGCCAAGGGGCCATGGAGGGAGACATGAAACTCTTACAACACACTCACACAAGGTGCGCTATTCGTTACATAAGTCTGCGTTTATATATTTATTTATTTACTCATGCATTCTCTCAGCATCGGGGACACTAACACAGTGTAAACTCACACAAGGTGTACTGTACGTTACATAAGTCTGCGTTTATGTATTCATTTATTCTTTCAGCATTTTGGAAAATGAATACAGTGTAAAAAAATGTCATTGAATTCTGTAGCAGTGAATTTTATCAGAGTAAAAGCATGAACATGTGTTCATCTGTAGAACATGAACATATATAAAGAGCATTCCATAAACGCTTGAATGTACAACTTTAGTACTTTACATTGCTGACAGGCACTCTCATCCACAGCAATTTACAGGATTTTAAATCCTATTTTATAGCCGGATATATAGGGGAGAAATTCAGGTTAAGTGCATTTGTCCCATGGCGTAATGGCAATGCCCCGCCTGGGAATTAAACCTGCAATCCCTGGGATTGTAAGTGCAGTTCCCTAACCATTGTACTAGACCATTACATTACAATACCCTGATGAAACAGCGGGTACAGCACATTCAACATTAGAATATGAAAAGCATAATACAATGACATCCTATTGAGGATATTCAGAATACTGAATATTAATGAGTAGACTGAATATTGAATATTAATGAGAAGGAAGGAGAAGGGTAGGAGAGCTCAGTGATCACAAGTTGATGTTTTAAGATTGTTTGCAGAGGTACCCATGATGCCTGAAACGGAAACAGTGCTGGGAATAGGTGATTTGATTGGCTGTGCCTGAGGGGGATTAATGCTTTTGACCAATGAGATGTCTGTTTGCAGTTTGAGTTTGTTCTCTGTTCCCGAAAAACAATATTTTGTGCAGTGTCACTAAAATGGCTGCGGAACAATCCTTTTATTGTGAAAACATTTTAAATACTGCTCAACTAGGAACGAGATGTTTTGCAGTTCTGTTTTTCTGTCTTGATTTTGTCTGTTTAGGTAATTCGTAATGAGATATTTGGAGATGAACTGTCACACACAAAAAAGGAAGTGCTGGATGTTTCTCCAATCATGCTTCATGTGTTAAATGATGGCAAATGCATTTTTTTCATTTAATGACAAGCAAATTTTTTTATGAATTGTTAATTATGTTGAGGTCAATCCATAAGGCCAGTCCTGTGAAAAGTTCTGTTAGTGGTCACAAGATAAGATATGGTTCGCAAAGTCCATACAGATATGGTTATATTACTGCTATCAGACTGCATATATGTTACGTGTTTAGAGCTGTTTGGGGGGGGGGGGTCAAATTATTACTGCAACTCGCCTTGTTTCTCACCATTGGCAGTGGTGACAGGCTGCACAGAAAGGTTTTTTTTTTTATTTTATTTTTTTTATTATTATTTATTATTATTATTTTATTCATCAGCATAAATAATTTTTTTGGAATGTTTTTCCCGAATTCCAAAGTCAGTGTTCTAGAACTCAATTTATTTCTATTGCCAGTAGTGATTGTTACATCAGCATTAGAATGTTCAGTTAAGAACTTTCTAATCACATATTTTTGATCTTACACCTTAAAGGGTTTAAAAGGAATTTGGGTTTTGTAAAAAAAAAAAAGCACATTCAAAGATAGTCAGTCCACACAGTAGTGAAAGTTAACACCACCCACTCATCCTCTGATTTAAACTAAACTGCCTGTTTATACACTTCGACAATGGAGATCACTGCATGAACATGATTGGCCGTTCCAAATTGTGGAGGAAAGCGGGGGGACATTAAAAATATATATGAACCCCTCTGGAATATTGTGGAGTGGTGTGATCCTTCTTCACCCTACAAATAAGCAACCAACTAATCTACTGTATGCTGACATCAAAACACTGCCAAAAAACTCAATCTCCCATGATTCATTGTCATCAGGGCAGAGACACAGTGAGAAAGGAAACAAGAATGTTTGTATATAATCTTCAATAAATGAATTGTCAAATGAAAGAAAATTATTTTGTCTCTCTCCCTTTCGATCTCATCTCAAACATGGCACTTCAGACACTTTGATAGGTCTTATGTATTCATAAAGCATAATTATGACAGAAGCAAGTCTTCAGGAAGCAGTCTGTATGACTTTAAATAGAATGTCTTTAAATTTATTCAATCAAAAAGTGTGTGTGTGTGTGTGAGTTTATATTTTTTAGTATGGGTATATGAGTATGTGTGTGTGTGTGTGTGTGTGTGTGTGTGTGTGTGTGTGTGTGTGTGTGTGTGTGTGTGTGTGTGTGTGTGTGTGTGTGTGTGTGTGTGTGTGAGTTTATATATTTTAGTATGGGTATATGAGTGTGTGTGTGTGTGTGTGTGTGTGAGTTTATATTTTTTAGTATGGGTATATGAGTATGTGTGTGTGTGTGTGTGTGTGTGTGTGTGTGTGTGTGTGTGTGTGTGTGTGTGTGAGTTTATATTTTTTAGTATGGGTATATGTGTGTGTGTGTGTGTGTGTGTGTGTGTGTGTGTGTGTGTGTGTGTGTGTGTGTGTGTGTGTGTGTGTGTGTGTGTGTGTGTGAGGTGTGTGTGCGTGTGCGTGTGCGCGTGTGTGCGTGTGTGTACATTTGAATGACAGCGTTTTCAAACATGACAGCGGTGTGTCCATCTGTCCCACAATTCCTCACGGTGGCAGAGATGGCGATGATGATGATGCATGTATGTGTGGCAAGCTCAGAGAGAGGCGTTACACACACTCGCAGGCCCCAGGACAATTCTGCATCAGACACATTAACCTGCCACTCATGCCAGCAGTGGCAGTAATTTCCTGTCATTCCGATAATGCAAAGCTAAATTGTTCTGCATATCTAAAAAAGCTTCCTGGTTCACTGGCTAGGGGGAATGCTTGTTATTGTATTGTTTGTCTAAATAAGGAGTGTGCGTCAGCGTGCATGTGTATGTGAGTGTTTTATCTGTGTGTGTGTGTGTGTGTGTGTGTGTGTGTGTGAGTTTATATATTTTAGTATGGGTATATGAGTATGTGTGTGTGTGTGTGTGTGTGAGTTTATATTTTTTAGTATGGGTATATGAGTATGTGTGTGTGTGTGTGTGTGTGTGTGTGTGCGTGCGTCAGCGTGCTTGTGTATGTGAATGTTTCATCAGTGTGTGTGTGTGTGTGTGTGTGTGTGTGTGTGAGTTTATATTTTTTAGTATGGGTATATGAGTATGTGTGTGTGTGTGTGTGTGTGTGTGTGTGTGTGTGTGTGTGTGAGTTTATATTTTTTAGTATGGGTATATGAGTATGTGTGTGTGTGTGTGTGTGTGTGTGTGTGTGTGTGTGTGTGTGTGTGTGTGTGAGTTTATATATTTTAGTATGGGTATATGTGTGTGTGTGTGTGTGTGTGTGAGTTTATATTTTTTAGTATGGGTATATGAGTATGTGTGTGTGTGTGTGTGTGCATCAGCGTGCTTGTGTATGTGAATGTTTCATCAGTGTGTGTGTGTGTGTGTGTGTGTGTGTGTGTGTGTGTGTGTGTGTGTGTGTGTGTGTGTGTGTGTGTGTGTGTGTGAGTTTATATTTTTTAGTATGGGTATATGAGTGTGTGTGTGTCTGTGTGTGTGCGTGTGTGTACATTTGAATGACAGCGTTTTCAAACACGACAGCGGTGTGTCCATCTGTCCCACAATTCCTCACGGTGGCAGAGATGGCGATGATGATGATGCATGTATGTGTGGCAAGCTCAGAGAGAGGCGTTACACACACTCGCAGGCCCCAGGACAATTCTGCATCAGACACATTATCATTCCGATAATGCAAAGCTAAATTGTTCTGCATACCTAAAAAAGCTTCCTAGTTCACTGGCTAGGGGGAATGCTTGTTATTGTATTGCTTGTCTAAATAAGGAACAAGACTGCACCATGACATTTAATACCTTCTTGTTTTTTTTGGAGAGACCACTGATTTTTCTCTCTCCACCCACATATGTGGTTTTGAGAAGTTTGATTGTTGCACAGCATGATTTGGGATGTTGTAATCCACACCCACTCAAGCCTGACACAACCGCTTCCCGTCCTGAACGTGGAACTAAGGACAACAAAAATATAATTCAAGTCCTCTTTAATACCTAAAAACAAACACAAAGGACTACACTAATGACCTCACTGATCTGAAGGCAGGTAACCTTTATTAAAAATTAACAGTACTTTCTGTTACAAATATACATACCTGTAGGAAATAGAACTGAAGTATATATACTGCACCCTATTGACAAGGTCAATAACCATTTTTTTGTGTGTAATTATTATTATTATTATTATTATTATTATTATTATTATTATTATTATTATTATTATTATTATTATTATTATTATTATATAATTATTATTATATTTGTATTTGAATAAAACCCCAACACCTCCCTAGTTGAAAGAGCAGTGTGATCTTGTGGAAATCACGTCTGTTCTCCTAAGTAATACATGAGAAACTCTACACCAGCTTCTATAGATGAGCGGCTCCCAACATTTATGACCCTTGGTGCACAAATGCACAGACTGAACCACCTCTTAGTGACCAAATGCACTGACTGAACCACCTCTTAGTGACCAAATGCACCGACTGAACCACCTCTTAGTGACCAAATGCACAGACTGAACCACCTCTTAGTGATCAAATTCACTGACTGTTTTTTAAATATTTCAAAACAGCTGCATGTACTTTGTAACTAGTGCAGAGTTTAATTTGACTGCTGTCAGTGTCAATAGACAATGACAGTGTTTCATCCACAACATTTATTTTTTTCTCTTTTCGCAACCCATCCCATCCAGTCTCTCTCATAGTGTGAGTGGGGAACACTGTTCTAGATTACGCAATGCAAGGGAAGCCTCTTATGATGCCCTGTCCTGGGGCTTCAGAGATGCCACTCAACTGGTTTAAGGTAAAGATAAATAAATAAATTCATTTTTAAATCACATGCTGTCCGTTCTGAAATCCAGAGAGAGAAGCTTGTCATCACAGAAAGCACCACACCACTAACTGGGAATCCCACACTGGGTTTTCTCATCCATACAATTTCATAAATATACATATTTTAAGACTTGAAGATACAACAAATCTGGTTTCCAAACAATTCCACTTTTTACATCCTTGCTAATATTAGGATAATTATAATGTATTGTACTAGTAGCATATTGTACTAAATACATGGTGGATCCATGCATGATATCTCATATCATACTAAATTCTTGGTGGAAATACATGAGTGATGTCCCATTTTAGACAGGCTTCTGATGTCCAATATCCCAGCCTATAGTTTAGGACAGGGTTTATGGATTTCTGTCTCTTTCGTTCTTTAAAAGAAAAGTCAAAGTCACAACTTATCTCGATGTGGCAATTTTGTGTTTCTCTACAGTGCAGAAAAATGAGCACAATCTCTGCTCTGGAGCTCCAATCTCCTGTGCTGGATAGCGGAGGATTCGAAACAAAAAAGGGCCCATCTCAGTTTGGCAAAGAAAAGTTAATGCGATATCTTATCGTATCGTACAGGACAGGCAACACAAGGGAACAAGTATTTATGGTCCTTTCATTATGTAAGCTCACGAAGTTTACATAAGGTGCATTTTTGTGGTGATTTACCTGGCCTGGAGATTTTTTTTAATTAAACGGAAAACGTTTTTAACTATTTCAGAACAATGAGTCGACTGGTCTCATGGAATTGGCGGGTATAATATTAAAATTAACGTTGAACTATATATTAATGTAATGTATAACTTAATAAAATCAATTAATTAACAATTTAACAAATATATAATTCATACAAACACCTTGCGAAGGCTTGTGCCATGTTTTTGGCATAATGGTTTATGATAAATTCAAATGACTATGATATGAATAAAGATATGAATCTGCATTGATGTTTAGCTTCGCAAACTTTTGTTTTGTTCAATCCTCTTCATTGCCTGGCTGAGTGGAAGTCGGAGAAGTTCCACTTCCGTAACTAAAATATTGGCTAAAACCAGCGTGTGGAATAGTGTACCATTGTTATCTGTGGTGGGACATGTGACTTGTCTTCACATCATGTGAAGCGGATGAAAACCGTCCATGCCCCCTGGCATCTGATATCCTCTCCTGTGAGTTTTAAAGACACCCATCCCCCGAAGGTATACTGCACATTATTCATATGCCAGAATGTTATTCATAATGGCACTAATTCTCCACAGGGAACCAGATTTTTAGAGATGGACCAGCTGAACAAGGGGTAAGCAAACTACTCAGCTATATGTCGAATATAGAAGATCAAGTTAACATTTTCCAAAAATGCTCCCAGAGTAGCTATAAATATTCTCAATAAAACTTTCAAATGTCCAAATTTGGTAGCAGTTTGAGAAGTAAAATTATATCAATTAATGGATTAATTCATTAATTTGTTCATTCATTACTTCTTTCATACATACCAATCTTCAGGCAGATTATACAACGCTTGTGACAAAAAAGAGTGTGAAATTGAATCTGAACGACCAGATCGCAGGACCTCGCTAATTATCAGTGGAATGTGGTTACTGACCCCCGCATTCCTGTCTATTTACATAACTATAAAGATAAATGCATGACTGATGCATTGCATGGCCATTAATGGGCTAACATAAGCAATAATTAATGCTGATATCTGGATAAAGACTGGATTTTCCCCTCCTGAACCAGGATTTATTTGACCTTTGAACCCTTTATCTGAGCTCTATAAATGACTGGGACCCCTGCCATCAGTGTGCATCTCTCCACAGCCTTGGACAGATCCAGGTAAGCGGCTTGGCTCACTCTGTTTATTGTTCTTTCCATAGTTTTATTACAATATTTTATCAGGCATTATAAACGTTTATTGTACATTCATGTTGAATAATTGAAACTGCATAATAATTTTCATTTTCATGTTTGCTTGGGCAATGCAATAAGTAATATGTACAGTATTTTTTTTTATTACATATTGATATATATATATATATATATATATATATATATATATATATATATATATATACAGATCCTTTCCAAAAAATTAGAATATCATGGAAAAGTTTTTTTTTTCCATAATTCCATTCAAAAAGTGAAACTTTCATAGATTATAGATTCATTACACGCAAAGTGAAATATGTCTAGCCTTTATTTGTTTCATTTTTCATAATTTTGGCTTACAGCTCCAGAAAACCCCCAAAACAGTATTTCAAAAAATTAGAATAGTGTGTCGAAAATCAGCATTTACTTCAGTTATTTCAGAGAATGAATGTTTTAGACTGAGTGTCACACTATCATCTAATTTACTCAAAACACCTGCAAAGTTTATCTCAGTTTGGTTCAGTATGGGGAAGACTGCAGACTTGACAATTGGCCAGAAGACCATCATTGACACCCTCCAGAAGATGGGTAAGCCACAAAAGGTCATCGCTAAGGAGGCTGGCTGTTCACAGAGTGCAGTGTCCAAGCATATCAATAGAAAGTTTAGTGGAAGGGAAAAATGTGGCAGGAGAAGGTGCACAAGCAAAAGAGATGACCGTAGGCTTCAGCGGATTGTCAAGCAAAGATGATTCCAAAATTTGGCGGAGATGCAGAGGGAGTGGACTGAGGCTGGAGTCAGTGCTTCAAAAACCACCATGTACAGACGTATCCGGGACATGGGCTACAACTGTCGGATTCCTCGAGTCAAGCCACTCCACTCATTCTCTGAAATAACTGAAGTAAATGCTGATTTTCGACACACTATTCTAATTTCTTGAAATACTGTTTTGGGGGTTTTCTGGAGCTGTAAGCCAAAATTATGAAAAATGAAACAAATAAAGGCTAGAAATATTTCACTTTGTGTGTAATGAATCTATAATCTATGAAAGTTTCACTTTTTGAATGGAATTATGGAAAAAAAAAAAAACTTCCATGATATTCTAATTTTTTGGAAAGGATCTGTATATATATATTTTTTTTTTATCTTGTGATAACTTTTGTTATTACTATTACCATTCTTATTATTATTATTATTATTATTATTATTATTATTATTATTATTATTATTATTATTATTATCATCATCATTATTATTCACTTTAAAGTGAAGCATTTGAAGCTAATCTCTGGGGAATGTAAATACTTTACAGGGCTGACTTCATTAATGTTGGTGATTTTGCATTGTGCACAGGTATTCTGACCCCGAGCCCAGTAAACAAGGCCAAAGACTTCCACAGATAGCATGGCTAGAATTGCATTACTCGCAGGTAAAACCATCAAATACCTGCACTGTCCTATTTCTGCTAACAGAATCAGACATGGGGAAAAAACATGGAAAACTCTAAAGACCCTCATGCCCTTCAAACTTGACTGGAATCACTTTTATTCACTCACTTTCAAATACTTTTCATGTGAACATAGGCAGCTTAATTAGCATGTCTCAGAGAGTTGAGAAGTGACAGCATGCCACTGAAATAAACAAACTGGTCTTTGAACAGAAAATTATGGGTACATGTTACATTACATTACATTACAATCATTTAGCAGATGCTTTCATCCAAAGCGACATACAATAAGTGCATACAGAAAGGTAATCGAAGCAACTTCAGAACAGATTAGACAAAGCACATCCTTCCCATAATGCAGCAGCTATCCCTAGTAATGAACATTGAATGCAGTTCATACAGTGAGCTGTGGGTAAATCAGCTATACCTTCTAAACTATAACATCAAACAGGACAAGTAGTATGAAAAAGGTCCTAGATTGGTATATCAGTCAAGGTGGAGTCTGAAGAGGTGTGTCTTCAGGCCGCGACGGAACGCAAGTAGTGTTGGAGTAGAACGTAGGGGAATGGGGACTTTGTTCCATATGTGGAGGTGTAGCACATTTTAGCCTTGAGCAAGTGAATGAGTAGTTATTTGCATAATGCAACATGTCTCGTCAGGGGATATTCTCTTTAAAAAAAAGCCTTTGTTCCTGTCTGTGAATCTAATGATCCTGTTTCTTCTCTTCCAGGCTTGGGCCTGCTGATGTGTGTCAGTGCAGGTGAATGTTCTGTCTCTGTATTACACACTGCTCATAAAACTGGCAGAGAGCCCATTAATTGGCTAACTGCTGCTGGCCTTTGTCCATAACTTTGAGAAGTGAATTTAGACTTTTAAAATTGATGCTATATACTGCAGAGAGAATTTGTGATGTATAAGAAAAAAAAAAAGAAAGAAAAAAAAAAAAATATATATATATATATACTGTATAATGTATATATTTATATGTAAATATATATTTTATACATATGCTGTATGTACTATGTACAGTATGTGTGTATGTGAGACACTTTTATGTCCATGACTTAATTACTTAAGGAAAAAAGATTCAATTCTCCATTTAATTTTGTAAACTACTTGTCCTTGTCAAAGATCATCTGCTAAGGTAAATGCCAGAAATCTTCTGCAAAGAACATAATAGTTAAGAAACAAATGAAATATTGCACAAAAAAGTAGATTTCTATGAACAGGAGTTGCTTTGGCTCTGATCAGGTGAAAGTTTTGATTCACGCCGTATGGCCTCTGTTCTGTAGTGTCCTCCACCAAGATGGTGTGCTACTTCACCAACTGGTCCCAGTACAGACCCGGAACAGGACGATACCTGCCCGCCAACGTGGACCCGTACCTGTGCACCCACCTGATCTACGCCTTCTCCATCATCAACTACGCCAACGAGCTGGTCACCTACGAGTGGAACGACGAGACCCTCTACAAGTCCTTCAACGGCCTCAAAGAAAGGTTCGTTTGGGAGAATGAGGCTGCATGACTCGCGAAATGGACAGAGTCGTCCTGCGTTACCAGTGATTTGGACCAATCGTACTGCTCTTGCTCTGGAGGACAGTCTTTTGATTGGTCCGTGCTAGCCATTGATAAACAGCATCTTATGGCTCCTATAATTTCAGCGTTTGTGAAGCCGCCATTTGTAAAAATAAAGATATACTGTATAAAATACACAGGGGACATGTTTCATATTCTTTTAATGCTGTTAGTCTGTACAAAGTAGAAAATAACCTATGACTCTATACTGCTTAAAGTAAAAATTTAAGTACACATCTTTTATTTGAACTAGCCTAATTCGTTCGACTGTCAGCCAATCTGATTTTGGCCTATATACTACCTTTTAATTAATTTTTTACCTCAAAGAATGTTGCATGGATAAAATTAAAGGGGGCAAAATGTTGTGGCAGTATATCTTTGAGGAAAATATTATTTTTTGAATCCAGGTAGTGTTATCGTCAGTAGTTATAGGTCAAATGTAAAGAAGACAAATAATACTTTTGAGTGTGTTGATTGGGTTGTGCATGCTTGTACATTTACACATGAGGTACATCATCTCACAGCTAGAGAGAAAGAGAAAGAGATCTATTTTGTATGGTACATAACTGTATACCCTCAGATAAGTGAACGGTATTTTTCCTGTCCTTTCGTCCAATACAGAAACCCTCAACTGCAGACATTGCTGGCCGTCGGCGGATGGAACTTTGGCACAAGCCAGTGAGTGCCGTCACGCCAAGCTGTCAAAAAACATTGATCACAACCATGGGAATGTAGTATTAATAATCTACATACAGGACTCCAGAATCGGTATCGACAAAGGCAACAACAGGGTCTGACATCATAATTTACAGATGCTTCCATTATTAGTGACTTTGGCAGCCACTGCACTGCAGCCTGGAGTGGGTTTTGATTAATGGTGCCATACGTTTGGGGAAGCAGAGGGTACCTCAGCCATTGGGCGGCCATTTTAGGATGCCTTGAAATTAAGAGGTTTGGAGACGGCCTGATCTGATTAACCCCCGCCCCCCCCCCCCCCCCCCCACCCACCAGGTTCACCATCATGGTGTCCTCACCAGCCAACCGACAGAAGTTCATCCAGTCCTCCATCGTATTCCTGCGAACGCACGGCTTCGACGGGCTGGACCTGGACTGGGAGTACCCTGGAGCTCGAGGGAGCCCCCCAGAGGACAAGCAGAGATTCACAGTGCTGTGCAAGGTGAGGAAGACTATGGAGGGCCTTGAGCCTTCACCTGCTCTCTGGCTCAGTGGGTCCAATTACATTTGACCCAATTCAACTGATCCCAGTTCGGTGTGCAGCTTTTTCTAGAAATGCTTGGGGCTGGGATTTGGGTTGAGGAAGCCGGTCCTACTGCCTAGCCCCCCAAGGTCTATGCCTCGTTGTATTCATTGTATTTACTTTACATGTTTGTTAAATTGTGTTTTT
Source organism: Synaphobranchus kaupii (assembly GCA_029718625.1). Taxonomy (NCBI): domain Eukaryota; kingdom Metazoa; phylum Chordata; class Actinopteri; order Anguilliformes; family Synaphobranchidae; genus Synaphobranchus; species Synaphobranchus kaupii. The sequence continues at coordinate 124,251,797 of CM056378.1, forward strand.
CTGTCTTGGGTTGCAGGAGTTAATGGAAGAATTTGAGAAGGAGGGACTAGCCACCAGTCGCCCAAGGCTGCTGCTCTCGGCTGCGGTGGCTGCAGGCAAGGGGAACATCGATGGCGCCTACGAAATCGCTGAAGTCTCACAGTGAGTCCTGCTTCAAACACGGCACACCTTCTGCTGGGCAAAGCTTAATCTAACGGCTCCTGGGGTGGCTCATCGTGTGGCTCTGTTCTAGTGCATAGATGGGCTCTATGGTCTTGTATCTGTTAAGGCACTGTTCTAGTGCATAGATGGGCTCTATGGTCTTGTATCTGTTAAGGCACTGTTTTAGTGCATGGATGGGGCCCATGGTCTGGTATCTGTTAAGGCTCTGTTCTAGTGCATAGATGGGCTCTATGGTCTTGTATCTGTTAAGGCTCTGTTTTAGTGCATGGATGGGGCCCATGGTCTGGTATCTGTTAAGGCTCTGTTCTAGTGCACGGATGGGGCCCATGCAGTGGCGTCGCCAGACCTATTTTAGGGGGCCATAGCCCCCCTAAAATTTGCTGTAGCCCCCCTAAATATTTTTTAAGCCACTAGTTTTAATCATTAAATTTTTTTCAGATTGATTTCACAAAATGTGCCATTGACACTCCAGAATCATAACGCACACGTAAAAGTCTGGCGCTAGGACCCTGGGGAGGCTTAATCTAGTGCAGCCATTGGTTAGAGTGCAGTGTGGTAGAGCCGCGTGACCGCTCAATTCAAATGACCGCTACAGACTGAGAGTGGGTTGTAGTATGAACGTTCCAATGCTGCTGTAACAAATCACTAGTCTAGTAGCCTACCTGAGCTCAATAAGTTCGGTAACAACATAAACCACTTAACAGAATTTAAAATTAACAGTTAACGTTAGCTACAAAAGCTTTTGCTCCATAGGTCTGTTCTCAAGTGCTACTGCTAGGTTGGATCCATACCATGTCGAAAAAAATAAGTAAGTTCAAACTACTTATGAATTGTAGCCTACATTTTCCACTATGTTGAGCAGCCAGAGTCTACGATGTGTTAAAAAAAATCTTGACTATAACGTTGTTTTTATTAAGTAAAGTCATGTATTATGGATATACCTGAGTTGAATATATGACTGTTAATCCCTTAGTTTGGTAGAAAAAGGCAGGAGTGTATTAACCATATTAATGTTAGTTGCTGAAACTCCTGGCTCCTATCGCCTTTCCAGTTCCTATAGCCTATAGCTTAACAGTTACTGGTTCACATTTTAGGTTTATATGAGATGGCTACAGTTGTTCAACTAAAATGCCTAACGGAATTTGTGAAGCTTGCCTGTTACTAATAGCCTATAGCTGCTAAATAAATTTTAAAACGGAACTCACTTTCTGCATCTGCAACGTGGAGTAGCTAGCCTCTCTGGTTTTATGTCCTCGGTTAGCTACTGCGATAGCCTGGATAAGACATAATAGTTTACAGTTAGATAGCTACGTAGGTAACTTATTTGACTCATAAAGTTAGGATGCTTTGATAAAGCTACAAAAGTTCAAAGTTTTTTTTTTCTAATGATAGGGAGAAGTTTACGGGAGAGTATAATTTTGAGGGAATCCCCCCCAAAAAAAACAAATCACTGGTTAAATTTAATCTACAGGCCAGGCCTAAATTAATTCTGCTGCCGTTGAGGCAATTTGTATAAGCTGTCAAACTAGAATAGGCTACACATCAGCTTTGACATCACAATGTGTCAACTGTTGCCGATGCCGATAAATTTTAGTTGATAGACGATGGTATCGTACATCAGCCCAACCCTATTGCTACATATGTAAGCAATTTATAGAAATATTCTTTGCAACAACTAAATTATTTATTGATTTTAGGCTTATTGCTGCTCCCAAATTCATGGGGAACAACCATTTTGTGGCTGCCTTTTTGAAAAAAGTTCTCCTGGGGTTGCATGCCCCCAGACCCCCCTAGTAGAGGCTTAGCCCTCCTAAAAATATATCTCTGGCGACGCCCCTGGGCCCATGGTCTGGTATCTGTTAAGGCTCTGTTCTAGTGCATGGATGGGCCCATGGTCTTGGATCTGTTAAGGCATTGTTCTAGTGAATAGATGGGCTCTATGGTCTTGTATCTGTTAAAGGGATAGTTCGGAATTTTGGACATAATGTCTCAATTACGACTTACCCATGATGTAGTTGATTAATGGAAACCATTTTCAGCTAATTCCATGCTGTCCCTTCTTTTGGGAGAAAAACAGAGGAAAGCATTTATAAATGTCAATCTTTGAAAAAAAAAAGTTGGTTAATAAAAAAAACTGTTTGTGACGTGTAATTGATGATGTGTAATATGGACTGAATAACCGCGGTTCTCTCAGACACCTGGACTTCATCAACGTCATGACCTATGACTTCCACGGAGCCTGGGACAGCTCCTGCGGACACAACAGCCCCCTGTACGGCAGTGCCGTCGACGAGGGCGAGCACGTCTACTTCAACACGGTGAGTAAACCCCCCCCCAAAGAACGTGTGAACATGGTTTATGAAGCAAATCCAGTGCTTTTGTACCTCTGAGGCCTCTCTGGTGAGACAAATATCTCACTCACAATCGAGGAACGTTCTTCATCAACCCTACAGTCTGACTCATGATGAGTATAGGGAAATTTAACACTGGATCCTTGTTTGGTTATGTGTAAAAAAAAAAAACAATGTTATTGTTACATTGCTAGCTTTACAGACACACTGTATCTAAAGGATCAACTGTTAAGCAAATATTTTATTTCAGCGCTGCCTTCAGCTTGATTGTGTAATTCGGTAATTGTATTTTTCAGCAAAGGTCCTAAAACATGGAGATTCATTACATCATCCACATCCCCACGCTTCAGGGTGATACTATATCCACCATGGGGGTGGTTACATTTGTAACACACATTTTATATACAATATTATGTCACAGATCAACATTTAATATTTTAAATTAAATTTAAGCAGATTTCTTAAAAATAATATCCAGGGGGGCTCTCGTTATATCCGGGGGGTTCAGCCCCCCCCCCCCCCCCCATAATTCGCACCCCGCTCTTATTCTTATTCCAATTATACCTTTACAAAAAGCAACCCATAACTGGTTGTCAATTGTTGTTTTTGTGAAAAGCATTTAATGCGCCATGTAGATGTTGTTAGTCATCTAAAACAAACATAAAACCTCTCTTGTTTTTTTTCTTTTACACTTTAACCATGACATTAGGACAGACAAAATAGGAAAGATTGTGAAATTTAGAGTAACAAAAATTGTGTAACTTCGGAAATTTTATTATTGGTGCAACTAAATTCTTCCTCTTTCCAGTTGAAGCCTGTCACTCTGCCCGTTCTTTACCCATATTGTTCTCTGTGATGCGCTCCTGATGTTCATCGGATTAACATCCACACGTTTCATGCATTCATTTTCATATTATTTTTTTAGCCAGTATAGTAAGCCCAGTGCATGGTTGATATGGCAGAATAGAATAAAGTTTAAAACAATACAACTTCCACAATTTCAACGCCATACACGCAACCAAACTCATCAGCACACACTCAAGGCAGTATGCACACCCAGGCATCTGCCAGCTCCTGATCTTAAACAAAACTATTGAGTGGATAGGTCATTAACGTGAACACTGACCGTTTGACCATGTTGGTCAAAAGTGTTCCCTTGCCATTGTCACCTTGTGCTTGCTCTTGGGCTTGCTCTTGGGCTTGCTCTTGTGCTTGCTCTTGTGCTTGCCCTTGGGCTTGCTCTTGTGCTTGCTCCTGGGCTTGCTCTTGTGCTTGCTCTTGGGCTTGCTCTTGGGCTTGCTCTTGGGCTTGCTCTTGGGCTTGCGCTTGCTCTTGTGCTTGCTCTTGGGCTTGCTCTTGGGCTTGCTCTTGGGCTTGCTCTTGGGCTTGCTCTAGCTCTTGGGCTTGCTCTTGGGCTTGCTCTAGCTCTTGGGCTTGCTCTAGCTCTTGTGCTTGCTCTAGCTCTTGGGCTTGCTCTAGCTCTTGGGCTTGCTCTTGGGCTTGCTCTTGGGCTTGCTCTTGTGCTTGCTCTTGGGCTTGCTCTTGTGCTTGCTCTTGGGCTTGCTCTTGGGCTTGCTCTTGGGCTTGCTCTTGTGCTTGCTCTTGGGCTTGTGCTTGCCCTTGGGCTTGCCCTTGGGCTTGCTCTTGGGCTTGCTCTTGTGCTTGCTCTTGGGCTTGCTCTTGTGCTTGCTCTTGGGCTTGCCCTTGGGCTTGCTCTTGTGCTTGCTCTTGGGCTTGCTCTTGGGCTTGCTCTTGTGCTTGCTCTTGGGCTTGCTCTTGGGCTTGCTCTTGGGCTTGCTCTTGTGCTTGCTCTTGGGCTTGCTCTTGGGCTTGCTCTTGGGCTTGCTCTTGTGCTTGCTCTTGGGCTTGCCCTTGGGCTTGCTCTTGTGCTTGCTCCTGGGCTTGCTCTTGGGCTTGCTCTTGTGCTTGCTCCTGGGCTTGCTCTTGGGCTTGCTCTTGGGCTTGCTCTTGGGCTTGTGCTTGCTCTTGGGCTTGCTCTTGGGCTTGCTCTTGGGCTTGTGCTTGCTCTTGGGCTTGCTCTTGGGCTTGCTCTTGGGCTTGCTCTTGGGCTTGCTCTTGTGCTTGCTCTTGGGCTTGCTCTTGGGCTTGCTCTTGCCAGGGTTTTCTGTGAAGTGTATTGTGACAAATTGTTCATAAAAATGCTATATAAACCAATTTTTAACATTAGCTGATTTGATTTTGGTCCAGTTGGTTCCATAGCGAGGCAAACATGCCCTAAATTGTGCTTGAATAAATGGTAAATAAATAATCCCTTCATATCGTCTTCCTCTCCCTGTCTCGCTTTGTCAGGACTTTGCTATGAGGTACTGGAGAGACCAGGGGGCTCCGCTGGAGAAGCTGTTGATGGGCTTCGCCACGTACGGCCGCACGTTTCGCCTGACGTCCGCCGATCACTCCGTGGGCGCGCCGGTCAGCGGGGCGGCTCCCGCCGGACCCTACACCCGGGAAGCCGGATTCTGGTCCCACTATGAGGTGAAGATGGACCCTAAACCCAAAACCTCCCGTCAGAACCTAACCCAACCCAACCCAACCCAACCCAACCCAATCCAACCCAACCTCTCCCTCCCTCCACCTGAAATGCTATTCCAATACTATATATACGTATCTACATTTAGGTGTACGTTTCATACTTTATATATTTATTCTTAAAGGTTACTTTGATGATTCACCTGTGTACCTGTGTCCATCCTAAACCACACATTTACCTCAGCCAACCCCCAAATAACAATAACAACTGCTTTTCCCACACAAGCGGTTATTACACCGGAACTTTTTCACATTCCAGATTTATGATTCCAGATTAAATAATTAGGCTGACCAGACGTCCTCAATGTCCAGGCAAGATTTCTAAATTTCTATTTCTGTTTTTTTTAATACTATTTCGCAGATCTGCAATTTCCTCCGTGGCGCTACAGTTCAGTGGCTTTCAGATCAGAAGGTTCCCTATGCCACTAAAGGAAATGAGTGGGTGGGCTTTGACAGCAAAGAGAGCTACGAGATAAAGGTACCTCTAATCAACTGCATACTTTATTCATACTTTCGACCAATAGGAATCATTTTCCAGTGACAGATTTGCATATTTTGGTCAGCGATTTGAGTTGAGAGATGATTGCCACTATCCAGTGTGGCACAGCATATGACCTCATTGCTGGTTGAAATAAATAAATACATTTTCAATAAAACAATATGGTTATATATGAATAAATAAGTAAGTACTATGGAGACACCCATATACTGTAATGGGAGTTTACATATCGTTTTATTTCTCCTAGGTCCGCTACCTGAAGGACAAAAGTTTTGGTGGCGCCTTTGTTTGGGCGCTGGACCTTGATGACTTTTCTGGAGAGTTCTGTGGTGAAGAGCACTACCCTATGCTGAGCTATCTGCGTACTCTGCTCAATATAGGTAAACTCCAGCCTATATTACACCTACTACATCTACACTGGCCTACACTACACTGGCCTCAATATACCTGCAGGTAAACTCCAGCCTACTACACCTACTACATCTACACTGGCCTACACTCAATATACCTGCAGGTAGACTCCAGCCTACATTACATCTACACTGGCCTACACTCAATATACCTGCAGGTAGACTCCAGCCTACATTACATCTACACTGGCCTACACTCGCAATATACATGCAGGTAGACTCCAGCCTAAATTACATCTACACTGGCCTACACTCTCAATATACATGCAGGTAGACTCCAGCCTAAATGACATCTACACTGGCCTACACTCAATATACCTGCAGGTAGACTCCAGCCTACATTACATCTACACTGGCCTACACTCGCAATATACATGCAGGTAGACTCCAGCCTAAATTACATCTACACTGGCCTACACTCTCAATATACATGCAGGTAGACTCCAGCCTACATTACATCTACACTGGCCTACACTCGCAATATACATGCAGGTAGACTCCAGCCTACATTACATCTACACTGGCCTACACTCAATATACCTGCAGGTAGACTCCAGCCTACATTACATCTACACTGGCCTACACTCGCAATATACATGCAGGTAGACTCCAGCCTAAATTACATCTACACTGGCCTACACTCAATATACCTGCAGCTAGACTCCAGCCTACATTACATCTACACTGGCCTACACTCTCAATATACATGCAGGTAGACTCCAGCCTAAATTACATCTACACTGGCCTACACTCAATATACCTGCAGGTAGACTCCAGCCTACATTACATCTACACTGGCCTACACTCACAATATACCTGCAGGTAGACTCTAGCTGTGTTGTTGTTAGAGGTTTGAGGTGTTAGGGTGGTTAATGGCGAGGGTGTAGGGTGGTTAATGGCGAGGGTGCGTAGAATCTTATGGATTTTCTCATCTACAGAATTGCCCCCTCTACCTCCTACAATCAAGCCCACTGGGATTCCCGTGACAACCACCACCCCCAAAACATCTGCCCCCACCACCACCACCTCAACCACCACCACCACCCATCCAAACGTGCCTGGAGATGGGTTCTGCGCCAACCAACACGACGGCCTGTACACCACCGAGCAAGACCCCAACGCCTTCTACCAGTGCTTCAATGGCAACACCTATGTGCAGAGGTGCAACACTGGCCTCGTCTTCAACGACAGCTGCAAGTGCTGTGACTGGAAGTAAACCCCAAGAAAATGTACAATTGACATAAAAATAAATAAAAGCTGCCTTCTGGCTACTTCCTGTTAATCCCCACAAGGGATCCTGAAGTATTGTCTGCCAGAAGTACCACCAATCACAATGTGCATGGTTCTATTTGTTGTTACGAATGTACACTGTCATTGGTGGAGCTCCTGTGACATCACAACTGTCTCCTTACAAAGGGGTAAAGGAGAACACCACCAGACATGACTGTCTGTCGTTCTGTTTTCTCTGATGTATTGACATTAGAGCCTGGCTCACATTGTAATACCTCAGCAAAAATAAAAGTGAGGGGAAGAAAGAAGACTTTTTTTTTAAAAAGAACAAAAAAACAAAAGAAGGAAAATAAGTTAAATGGAATGAAAAACGAAAGAACATGATGTTTTGGCCTGTATTTATTCTCCATGTGGAGAGAGGAAATTAGTTGGGTTTTTTTTGATCGATTGCCCATACCTTATGTGCTGTGTTTGTATAGGTTTGTGTGTTCTTGAATCTGATGTACTGGATCTAAGCCCCAAGCTGTAAATAACATAAAATAAATGAATAAATAAGTACATAAAAAACGAGAAATTTTGGTTGTATGTTTGAGAAATATTATGCAATAACCTCCTGCAATTAATTTTTGTCCCCCTCTAGGGGACATGAGTTTCTGGTCTTAATCTCAGACAGAACCATATAGTCTAATATGCGGAAACCTACTCTACAACGGACATTCAATAAAAATAACATGAATGATGATAGGCATATGAGAACAAAGAAAAACACACCCTCATACACACACACACACAAACACACACACACTTACAAACATGCATACACACTTACAAATATGCACGCCCACACACAAACTTACATACAACTTCAATAATATGTACAAATACACTTGAAACACAAATTCAGCCTTGTGTCATAAGTACTTTTGTGGAACGATTGACCTCTTAGCACATTATTGCTAGGCTTTCAGAAAGGCAAAAATCTCCCAACATCAAATCATTTTCTCCGACATACTTATCAAAAAATAGGTTTTAAATATGTAGTCTTATGCACACACTACATGGCCAAAAGAACATGGACACCTGATCATCCGACATCTCATTCCAAAATCATGGGCATTAATATGTAGATGGTCTCCCCTTTGCTGCTATAACAGCCTCCACTCTCCTGGGAAGGCTTTCCACTAGATGTTGGAACATTTCTGCGAGGATTTGCTTCCATTCAGCCGGCAGAGCATTATGGTCGGGCACTGATGTTGGACGATTAGTCCTGGCTTGCAGTCAGTTTTCCAATTGATCGCAAAGGTGGGGGATGGGGTTGAGGTCAGGGCTGTTTTTGCTCAAAAATTCACTGTGAATTTCCTCCCTCGGATAACGGTATCGGTCTCAAAAATCCAATATCAGTCGGGCTCTATTTGACATAATGAACAAATTCACAACTTTTATGTTTAAAAAGCGTTTACGCAAGTGTTGCCTTTTTCTTGAACTTTGGGAGCGTTTCCAAAAAGCATCTTAACTTAAGACACTCTTAGAAACGCTCGTAAATTAACGATTACTCCACACCAGTCGGAGACGCTTAAGTGCGTTTTAGAAGCCCATAAATCACATACTTTATTTGATTTTTCGTGTTAGTGTTCATTTAATTTTGCAGTTACCATAACCACTGATTCTTTTTTTTATAGTGATATATAGTTAGATGCAACAATATTTACGTTTATTTATTTGTAATTTACTTATTTTTATATATTTGGAAATGACCCATAAAAGCCATCCCTTAAATAGCCCTATAAAAAGGTTTGAGACAAGTACAATCAATGGGGGATAAAATGCATTTCAAAAGAAACTTTGACATGCCTAACCAGCCATGTATTGGGTATTACAATGGGGTTCGCGTCTCCCAATCTATCGCCCCTCCTCCTCTCGTATCAGCAGCACCACAGACATAAGTACAGAGATGTAAAATCCAGGGATCAGAAAGGAAAAGTCCTGCTATGTGTTTCTTCCACCCATGCCATCTGATTTCACTACCTCCTGGCTGAAGAATTGTGCAAATTAGCAAATCCAGGTGATTGGAACTAAATACTGGGGAGGACTTTTTCACTGAGTCACTGAGACCTCTTCTAGCTATGGTAGCCAAAAAAGGAACCAACTGTAGCATGTAGGGATGTTAAAGGGGCAGTTCACTCAAAAATTAAATTAAGCTATCTATCCATCCAGATAGTTTCACTGAGATTTGGTGAAATGCCCCTTTAATTGCTTAACTCAGAAACCACAACTGTGTAGAGGCCCCTGCTTTCAATAAACTTTATATCCCCAATTTACTCCAGTGTTTCATTTATTTTGGCCGTTATCGGTAGTTACTTTCCATCAGGGATCAAATCCTTATGTAATCAAAGGTCAATTTCATGTGTCCTTCAATTCATATGAAAAGAACGCTCTGCTCTCCGGCTACAGTCCGCTGGAAGATTTCCAAGGAGAGTTCAATGATCCTGCTCGTCCGCTCTCCTCCCTGGTTGGCTTGTTTGCCCTGGGTAAAGCACTCTGTCATACATGTGTCCTCAATCAAGAGCTACTTCAGTAACTCTGATGTTTGCGTTATCTTATCAAGCCATAATAGCATTTATTGGGGCATTTGTTTTTCTATCCAGCCTTGTACATTTTGACCCAGAGCGTGGTGCTATATAAAGCTGGAAGGACTTGTCATTTGTTGTCTCCAGAAACAGAAGGACGCAGGGTAAGAGGATCACTGAGTTTGATTTCCTGATTTTGCTGAGGTTTTGAACACGCTCCTGCTATTTCGGCTGTTGATCATCCGCTGCGGATAAGAATGAGGGGGGGGGGACAAGGGAACGCTTGCAAGAATATTCTGGAACCATGGGCATTCTTTCAATTAAACAAAGAAACAACGTTGCCACATTAGGATGAATTGCAAGTCTCTTTAAACCTTTTAAGGTGTAAGATCTCATCTGATTAGAATGTTCTTAACTGAACAATCACTACTGGTAATTGAAAGCAATGGAGTTCTAGGAATTCAAATTTTGAAAAGACTTTCCAAAAAAAACAAGCAAAGCAAAAGGTTTAAATAGTGCCGAGCTTTTCTGTTCACCTTTGCGTGTGTCCTGTACCCTCTCTGCATTTAGCAGGTTCCTCCCTGTTATTGTCAGTCCGTTAACCGTGTGCGAGCACATGCGTTTGTTTTACTAGCCAGCCATTGGTGAATGTAGATCAGTGTAGGAGGTGGGCGGGAACGCAAGAGTGAGTCGGGTTGCTCAAGAGTCCTTGTTTCCTCTTTCAGTCAGATAAAAGCAGGAGCACCCCGCTGAGAAGAAGTGACCACATCATGACCAAGTTTACTCTCCTCGCAGGTACAACTTCCACCTATACATTGGCTCTGTTCATGGAGAAAACATGCATCTTTGTTGTGATATCTGCTTCTTCATCTACCTAATCATCTGTACCTTTTATCTCTACTCCTTTAGGCCTTTGCCTGTTGACGTGCCAGATGGGTGAGTTACAGTATTTTCGTTTTCATTTTTGTATTTTATTTATTTTAAAAATGTGCCAATTTTCTGAATCTTGTAAACTGACCACGATTTCCGTTCCTTTCCAGGCTCAGCTATGGACATGATCTGTTACTTCACCAACTGGTCCCAGTACAGACCAGGAACAGGGAAATACCTGCCTGCCAACGTGGACCCGGACCTGTGCACCCACCTGATCTACGCCTTCTCCATGGTCAACTACGCCAACGAGCTGGTCACCTTCGAGTGGAACGACGAGACCCTCTACAAAGACTTCAACGCCCTGAAGAACAAGTATGTAAAGTGTGGCTTTTTTGTACTGTGTATTTACTGTTCATTATCTTTACCATGGGCTGTGGGTAATACTTCATTCAAATCCTCTGGGACATTTGAGGCGTGACTTTATTAATCTAGGAAAATAAATAAATAAGAGTGTGTGTGTGTGTGTGTCTGTGTACGCACACGCATAGTCACGCACACACTTCAGTCTTTGATGACCTAAATCTCAGGTTCACTTTATCTGCACACTGCACAATGTCCATTATCACGTGGTTTTGTATTTTACCGTTATTCATTGAGCACCTGCATTGTTCCAATGGGGTCACCTGGATGGCTTTGAGCCTGGTATTTTCTTTTGTTTACTTCATGTTCCTTTTCTGCAGAAACCCCAGTCTGAAAACCCTTCTGGCAGTGGGTGGGTGGAACTTCGGTACTTCCCAGTAAGTACCTCTAACCACTTCTGCATACCTGTCTACCGCTTTCACAATTATTCACGGTAATTAATGATTAGTTTGAGGCGTTCACTGAACTTGCGAAATCACCAGAGATCTTTTTACACGCACATTATTCCAGACTGAAACCTGGTTCAAGTGAAAGATTTGAGATTTTAAGTCCTTAAATCCTGTGTCAAACGAAGAAGTGAGGAACCTTTTCTTGCCGAATAACGACTGGGAAGCAGAGGTGGAAAATCCAGGTTCAGAAAGTAAAAGTCGGCCCCAGTATTTTGTTAAAATGACAATTGGCACAATTCTTCAGCCAGAAGGTAGAACTAATTGATGGAATCTGCTGGCTGAGTTTGTGAGTGGAAGAAACAATGGCAGGACTTACCTTCTGATCTCTGGACTTCCCACCTCTGCTGGGAAGCCAGTGTTTCTTAGATTTGTCATATCTCATGAAACCCTCCTGGAAATTAAGAGGTTTGGAAACAGCTTGATCTGATTAACACCCCCAGGTTCAGCATCATGGTGTCCTCACCAGCCAACAGACAGAAGTTCATCCAGTCCACCATCACATTCCTGCGGAGGTATGGTTTTGACGGGCTGGACCTGGACTGGGAGTACCCCGGAGCTCGAGGGAGCCCCCCAGAGGACAAGCAGAGATTCACACTGCTGTGCAAGGTGAGGAAGACTATGGAGGGCCTTGAACCTTCACTTGCTATCTGGCTCAGTGGGTCCAATTACATTTGACCCAGTTCAACTGATCCCAGATCAGCATCCAGGTTTTCCTGGAAATGCTTTGGGTGGGGGGAAATGGGTCCTAGAGCAGCAGGTGAGGCCAAAAATGTAACTGCAGGGGCTGATCTGACTCCCCCTTGTGGTCATCTGTGGAATTGCAGGAGCTGTTTGAAGCCTACGAGGCGGAGGGAAAAGCAACTGGCCGTCCAAGACTGATGCTCACAGCCGCAGTGGCTGCTGGGAAAGGGACCATCGATGCCGGTTACGAAATTCCTGAAATCTCCAAGTGAGTCTGGAATTTTGTAAGGTCATTATGTCAACCAAACGGCTCAGGCCTGTTAATCTTAGTGAGCGTGTCCTGGAACGTCAAATGGAATTAAGATTTATCTCCATTAAGTTCTCGATATCTGCCGACAGATAACCTTTTCCCAGAGCATTATTAGATATCACTGCATGGTACCAGGTGCAGTAAAGATTGCACAGTAGAAATACAGATTTAAGTCATAGTGCATTCCTACTGCAAATGGACTGGTCAAGCCCCTCAGTTGGGGGTCAGTGTTGAGTGACAGTTCACTGTCAGGTGTTCGTTAGAGACACAGGTGAGGGAAACTCAGGTGAAGTACACGCTGAAATGGTGCGCTTGTAACAGGTGGTGCTCTCTTACAGGGCTGTCCAACCTAGCTGTTGAGTACGCCCTTTCCCCATAATCCCTAGTGCACAGTTTAGCCCTTTCCCCATGATCCCTAGTGCACGGTTTAGCCCTTTCCCCATGATCCCTAGTGCATGGTTTAGCCCTTTCCCCATAATCCCTAGTGCACAGTTTAGCCCTTATCCCCATGATCCCTAGTGCAGTTTAGCCCTTTCCCCATGATCCCTAGTGCAGTTTAGCCCTTTCCCCATGATCCCTAGTGCAGTTTAGCCCTTTCCCCATGATCCCTAGTGCAGTTTAGCCCTTTCCCCATGATCCCTAGTGCAGTTTAGCCCTTTCCCCATGATCCCTAGTGCAGTTTAGCCCTTTCCCCATGATCCCTAGTGCAGTTTAGCCCTTTCCCCATGATCCCTAGTGCAGTTTAGCCCTTTCCCCATGATCCCTAGTGCAGTTTAGCCCTTTCCTCATGATCCCTAGTGCAGTTTAGCCCTTTCCCCATGATCCCTAGTGCAGTTTAGCCCTTTCCCCATGATCCCTAGTGCACGGTTTAGCCCTTTCCTCATGATCCCTAGTGCAGTTTAGCCCTTTCCCCATGATCCCTAGTGCAGTTTAGCCCTTTCCCCATGATCCCTAGTGCACGGTTTAGCCCTTTCCCCATGATCCCTAGTGCAGTTTAGCCCTTTCCTCATGATCCCTAGTGCAGTTTAGCCCTTTCCCCATGATCCCTAGTGCACGGTTTAGCCCTTTCCCCATGATCCCTAGTGCAGTTTAGCCCTTTCCCCATGATCCCTAGTGCAGTTTAGCCCTTTCCCCATGATCCCTAGTGCAGTTTAGCCCTTTCCCCATGATCCCTAGTGCAGTTTAGCCCTTTCCCCATGATCCCTAGTGCAGTTTAGCCCTTTCCCCATGATCCCTAGTGCACGGTTTAGCCCTTTCCCCATGATCCCTAGTGCAGTTTAGCCCTTTCCCCATGATCCCTAGTGCAGTTTAGCCCTTTCCCCATGATCCCTAGTGCAGTTTAGCCCTTTCCCCATGATCCCTAGTGCATGGTTTAGCCCTTTCCCCATGATCCCTAGTGCACGGTTTAGCCCTTTCCCCATGATCCCTAGTGCAGTTTAGCCCTTTCCTCATGATCCCTAGTGCAGTTTAGCCCTTTCCCCATGATCCCTAGTGCAGTTTAGCCCTTTCCCCATGATCCCTAGTGCACGGTTTAGCCCTTTCCCCATGATCCCTAGTGCAGTTTAGCCCTTTCCCCATGATCCCTAGTGCAGTTTAGCCCTTTCCCCATGATCCCTAGTGCATGGTTTAGCCCTTTCCTCATGATCCCTAGTGCAGTTTAGCCCTTTCCCCATGATCCCTAGTGCAGTTTAGCCCTTTCCTCATGATCCCTAGTGCAGTTTAGCCCTTTCCCCATGATCCCTAGTGCACGGTTTAGCCCTTATCCTAGAAAACAACACACTAATTACAACACTTAATCCACAAACCCACAGAGATGAAAACAACCTCAACAGAGGAGAAAGCCAAGCACTTCTTCGACTGGCCAAAAACAAACACATAATAATCAAACCAGCGGATAAGGGAAGTGCAATAGTCATCATGGACAGGGCACAATACACGCAGGAGGCCTACAGGCAACTTAACAACACGACACATTATACAAAATTAAATGCACCCATATACCCGGACACAGCGCAGGAAATACACACCATCATACGGACACTCGTAGAAAAGAATTACATCACAAAACGGCAAAGCTTTTACCTAAGGGGGGAGGACAACCCGCGACCTAGAATTTTTTACCTCCTCCCTAAAATACACAAGACACCGGAATCCTGGAGCGTACCGTACGAGGTCCCGCCAGGGAGACCTATTATTTCGGACTGCAACAGCGAGTCCTACAGAATAGCGGAATACTTGGATTTTTTCCTCAATCCGCTATCAACAAAACACAATAGCTACATCAAAGACACATACGATTTCATACACAAAATTAAAAACGCTAAAATACCGGTGGAAGCCACCCTTTTCACCATCGACATAGATAGCCTCTACACAAACATAAACACAGCAGCGGGACTAACAGCAGTTAAAACCTGGATGGAGAAGTACCCGGACAACAATCGACCGGACACAATTCTCCTACAGCTACTGGAAATAAGCCTTACAAAAAACGACTTTGAATTCAACAAAGAATTCTTCCTCCAAATCAGCGGCACAGCGATGGGCAAAAAATTTGCACCAGCGTATGCCAACATTTACATGGCACACTGGGAGGAAACGGTTTTTAAAAAATGCCCCAAACTCCCCACAAACTACTTTAGATATTTAGATGACATTTGGGGAACATGGACACACAGCACAGAAGACTTCCAACACTTCATACAAATCCTCAACACACACCACACATCTATAACAATTAAACATACCACACACAGTGAACATATAGATTTTTTGGACACCACCACATACAAAGGACCCTTATTTCCCCAAACACACACTCTAGACACAAAAGTGTTCTTTAAGGACACGGACACACATGCACTCCTACATAAAGACAGTCTCCACCCAAAACACACATTCGGAGGCTTAATTAAATCACAGCTTCATCTGCACACAAACTGCAGATTTTGAGGAGGCAACCAGAACACTATTCAAAGCGTTAAAACCAAGGGGATATTCCAGATCCTTCCTCAGACAGATCCGGAAAACCTTCTTGGCCCCAAAACAACGGGACGCGAGGAAAATAATTCCGCTCATCACAACTTACTCAAAATTAAGCCAAACAGCAAACAGGAAAATTAAACAAAACCTCACCAGGACCTTACAAAATACAAATCTACTGCGGGAACACAGGATCGTTTCGGCATACAAAAGGAACCGGAACCTGAAGGATTATCTGGTCAGCAGTAAACTGCCGGAGATTAACGCCCCACCCACACAAAGCCGGACATTCCACAGACGGAGCACGGCAATCAAGAACAACACCACAAACACAATCTATCTTATCACACAAACAATTACAGCAAACACACAGAACTGCGTGTATGCAATACAGTGCAAACACTGCAATGTAAAATATGTAGGGGAGACAGGAAATGAAATTAGGACTAGATTAGCACAACACATATATAACATTAAAAACCATAGGGAAATGGACACACACCTAGTGCCGCACTTCCTACACCATGGACTCGACGCACTAGAAATATCGGGTCTTCAAACAAACATAAACTGGACACAAGAGGACAGACGTAGAGCAGAAAGACATTGGATTAGAAAACTTAACACCATATTCCCAGCGGGTTTAAATAAACGCTGGTAAAACAAAGTAGGGACCAAATTCTTCCTAATTTAAAGGTTGCAGTACCCTGAATGGCCAGCGCAAACTTTCCTTCCCAAGGCGCCCTCACACGGGTTGACTTGGGAAATAAAGATTTAACTTAAAAACCTTTCCCCATGATCCCTAGTGCACGGTTTAGTCAGGGAGTTTGGAGATATTCCCCTGGAGGGTTCAGTATGTACAGTGCAGACACAAAGTTGGATTAAAAAGTGATTACAAACAGTAATAATGCTGCAGTATAATACTGTTGTTCCTTCATGAGTGACGATATTACAGTTCCAAGGAATCTGGGGGTTCTTCAGCAAAATATAAACATATTCTCACCTAAATATTGAGTGTATATTTATTTATTTTATTTATTTCATTTTACTATAAAAAAATAGATATTCTCACTTAAATATTTAGTTAATATTCCCATATTTTATTAATTGAATTTTTTACATTCAGAAAAAATAACCCTTGCTTGACATGTTTCCATTTTAGTATTCCCTTAGAGGTCAGTAATGAGTTGGAAGCAGAGCATTTAGAAGTATGTAACAAGGGGTACATTTTCTCAGGGTAGAAGTGAATATTTGAGTGAACACTGCACAGTGAAGTCTGTCCTACGGGTCATGTGAAGGCACTGAATCTTTCACAGATACCTGGACTTCATAAACGTGATGACCTACGACTTCCACGGCACCTGGGAGAGTTTCACCGGACACAACAGCCCCCTGTATCGAGGCTCTAAGGATGAGGGGAACCTCATCTACTACAACACGGTGAGCAGTTCTGAACCACACTTATCGCAAGCCATTCACTGTAGGGGCTCCGCTATGTATGATGCTATACTGTCATACTATACAATACTATACGACACTTACATGATGCTATACTATGATACTATAGAATGCTTACATGACACTCTACTGTGATACTATACCACGCTTACACAATGCTATACTGTAATACTATACCACGCTTACACAATGCTATACTGTGATACTATACAGCACTCACATGACACTATACTGTGATACTATACAGCACTCACATGACGCTGTACTGTGATACTATACGCCACTCACATGATGCTATACTGTGATACTACACGCCACTCACATGACGCTGTACTGTGATACTATACAGCACTCACATGATGCTATACTGTGATACTATACGCCACTCACATGACGCTATACTGTGATACTATACGCCACTTACATGATGCTATACTGTGATACTATACGCCACTTACATGATGCTATACTGTGATACTATACAGCACTCACATGATGCTATACTGTGATACTATACGCCACTCACATGAAGCTATACTGTGATACTATACGCCACTCACATGAAGCTATACTGTGATACTATACGCCACTCACATGAAGCTATACTGTGATACTATACAGCACTCACATGAAGCTATACTGTGATACTATACGCCACTCACATGACGCTGTACTGTGATACTATACGCCACTTACATGACGCTATACTGTGATACTATACGCCACTTACATGACGCTGTACTGTGATACTATACGCCACTCACATGACGCTATACTGTGATACTATACGCCACTTACATGATGCTATACTGTGATACTATACGCCACTCACATGACACTATACTGTGATACTATACGCCACTCACATGATTCTATACTGTGATACTATACGCCACTTACATGATGCTATACTGTGATACTATACGCCACTCACATGACACTATACTGTGATACTATACGCCACTCACATGACACTATACTGTGATACTATACGCCACTCACATGATGCTATACTGTGATACTACACGCCACTCACATGAAGCTATACTGTGATACTATACACCACTCATATGAAGCTATACTGTGATACTATACACCACTCACATGATTCTATACTGTGATACTATACACCACTCACATGAAGCTATACTGTGATACTATACGCCACTCACATGATTCTATACTGTGATACTATACGCCACTCACATGACACTATACTGTGATACTATACGCCACTTACATGACGCTATACTGTGATACTATACGCCACTCACATGAAGCTATACTGTGATACTATACACCACTTACATGATTCTATACTGTGATACTATACGCCACTCACATGATTCTATACTGTGATACTATACGCCACTCACATGATTCTATACTGTGATACTATACGCCACTCACATGATTCTATACTGTGATACTATACGCCACTCACATGATTCTATACTGTGATACTATACGCCACTTACATGATTCTATACTGTGATACTATACGCCACTCACATGATTCTATACTGTGATACTATACACCACTCACATGATGCTATACTGTGATACTATACGCCACTCACATGACACTATACTGTGATACTATACACCACTCACATGATTCTATACTGTGATACTATACACCACTCACATGACACTATACTGTGATACTATACAGCACTCACATGACACTATACTGTGATACTATACAGCACTCACATGACACTATACTGTGATACTATACGCCACTCACATGACACTATACTGTGATACTATACAGCACTCACATGACGCTATACTGTGATACTATACGCCACTCACATGATTCTATACTGTGATACTATACGCCACTCACATGATTCTATACTGTGATACTATACACCACTCACATGATGCTATACTGTGATACTATACACCACTCACATGATTCTATACTGTGATACTATACGCCACTCACATGATGCTATACTGTGATACTATACACCACTCACATGATTCTATACTGTGATACTATACACCACTCACATGATGCTATACTGTGATACTATACGCCACTCACATGATTCTATACTGTGATACTATACACCACTCACATGACACTATACTGTGATACTATACGCCACTCACATGATTCTATACTGTGATACTATACGCCACTCACATGATTCTATACTGTGATACTATACACCACTCACATGATGCTATACTGTGATACTATACGCCACTCACATGATTCTATACTGTGATACTATACGCCACTCACATGATTCTATACTGTGATACTATACACCACTCACATGATGCTATACTGTGATACTATACACCACTCACATGATTCTATACTGTGATACTATACGCCACTCACATGATGCTATACTGTGATACTATACGCCACTCACATGATTCTATACTGTGATACTATACACCACTCACATGATGCTATACTGTGATACTATACACCACTCACATGATTCTATACTGTGATACTATACGCCACTCACATGACACTATACTGTGATACTATACACCACTCACATGATTCTATACTGTGATACTATACACCACTCACATGACACTATACTGTGATACTATACAGCACTCACATGACACTATACTGTGATACTATACGCCACTCACATGATGCTATACTGTGATACTATACGCCACTCACATGACGCTATACTGTGATACTATACGCCACTTACATGATGCTATACTGTGATGCTATACGCCACTTACATGAAGCTATACTGTGATATTACACGCCACTCACATGACACTATACTGTGATACTATACGCCACTCACATGATGCTCTACTGTGATACTATACGCCACTCACATGACGCTACACTGTGATACTATACGCCACTTACATGATGCTATACTGTGATACTATGATGCTTACATGGTGTCTTCATGGTTGTAAAAACGCCATTATTCTATTGCTAGGTGTAGGCACTCGCTTGCACAAATCACACCTCTCTTCTCCGCCCTGACAAAAGCACGTTTGTTACCAAGGTCTTTCCATATACCTCTACACAAATGTATCTCTGATACAGAAATGGTACTTCAGAACGCAGGTAAAAAGGTACACATTTATGCAATATAAGTGGAAAGTGTGTGTCCCTCTCTGTTATATGGGAGTATACTCTTAGCTGATTCTCCCTCCCTCCTCACTTTCTCTCTCTCTCTCTCCCTCTCCACCTTCCTCTCCCCCTCTTCTCTACCTCCCTCTCCCCCTCGCTACCTCCCTTTCTCCATCTCTCTCTCCCCCTCCCTCTCTCAGGACTATGCTATGACGTACTGGAGGGACCAGGGTGCTCCGGTGGAGAAGCTGAGGATGGGATTCGCCACGTACGGCCGGACCTTCCGCCTCGTATCCGCGGACACGAGTGTCGGTGCTCCGGCGAGCGGCCCAGCAGCGGCCGGACCCTACACCCGGGAGGCTGGCTTCTGGTCCTACTATGAGGTGAGGAGGATGACGTGGGGAAAAAACGAGACGTGTCAAAAAAAAAAAAAACTTTTTTTTTTAATTAAAAAAAAATATATATTTGTTTCCAAAGCAGTTGGATAAAATATAATGCTGCTACACATAAAAACTACAGTACAACATAGAACAGGAACACGTGTGTACAGATTTACGGAAACGCATGTAAGCGGTAATGGGGCTTTGGTGAACCAGCAACAGGAGCTGGAGAAAGTGTACCACTCCATCACCACCAGGGGGCGGAGGAGAGTACTGACAGTGAGTCTGCTGTCAATCCTGGAACTATTCTTACCTTCTTTAGGGAATTCCAATCACCTCGAACCCTGACCTTTGCACTCTGAGTCACTCCAGATAAGGGCATTTGCTAAATTCCAGTAAAGGAGGATTTCTTGTTGGCTCAGTTCAGTTTTGTGTAAACATACATTTTTCACCATGTTTTTCAATGGCCATACTTACATTTCTCTATGTTGAGATGCAGGTTTCATTTATAAAGAATTTACCCATGATGCTATGCTGTTACATCAAAATGTATTTCATACGTGAATATATTATTTGAATGATCCAGTTATTTAATTGGTTGCTGAACACAACATTTGAAATACTGCTTTCATTTTTGATAAGATGGATGTTCATTTAAATGCAATTCAAGAGTAAGGATTAAATTATTGGCCCATACATTAGCAGTTTGTTATGACTGTCACTGTATGGGAGTATAATGTAATCACTCGCTCTCTCCCTCCCTCTCTCTGATTCTTTTGCTCTCTCCTGCCCTCTTGCTCCCTCCCTCTCTCCCTCAGATCTGCACTTTTCTCCAGGGAACCACTATACAGTGGATTGAGGACCAGAAGGTTCCGTACGCCACCAAGGAAAACGAGTGGGTGGGCTTTGACACAAAGGAAAGCTACGAGACCAAGGTAGGGCATTGGGACATTAGCAGGACAGTAATCTGAAGTGTCAGGGACGTATTGATGATGTAAATTCTCTGCAAAGGCAAGAAACTGTCTTTTAAACGCCTGGCTTCTCTCCTCTCTCCCGCCCCCATCTCCCTATAGGTGCGCTACCTGAAAGATAAGAAGTTTGGAGGGGCGTTTGTATGGGCCTTGGATCTGGATGATTTTGGCGGACAGTACTGTGGGCAAGGGCCATATCCTCTCATGAGCCACCTGCGCAAGTTGCTTAATATCGGTAAGATAGACAAATTTTATGTGCTTGTCTCATTTCCTTTTCAGAAATTAATTTTTGGCATGAAACACTAGAATTTACTACAGAGAAAGGAGCTAAATACACTGAAAAGCATAAATCTCCCATATTCTGGTCAGTCAAACTTCATAAACCCATTTTTAAAATGCTCAAATCTGAGAGGAATAACATGCCTCTTGTTTGTAGAACTGCCACCCCTGCCCCCGACCACGACCCTCCCACCAGGAGTGACAACCACAACCAAAAAACCCCTGCCCACCTCCAGTAAACCTACAACTACCACCACCACGACCACCACCTCAACAGCGCCCCCTGGCAGCGGCTTCTGTTCTGGCAAGCCTGACGGATTGTACGCAGTCCAGACCGACGCCAATGCTTTCTACCAATGCGCGCACGGCCGGACCTGGGTACAGAGGTGCAGTGCCGGCACGGTCTTCAGCGATCAATGCAAGTGCTGCACATGGCCGAACGTATAGGTCAATGGCAGCTGAATGTCTACTAATGTAAAAACCATCACTAAATATCCACAGCCAGCTGCTCAGGTTTTAGTTACATTACAGGGGTTTAACAGAAGCAAGCTTTGTATTTTTACATCAGATCCATCCATGCAGCTGGATATGAGTTGTGTTCTTATACCCCGGTGGTTAAAAAAAACTAAAACATTTTATGCAGAAGAGAAAATTCACTTTTTGATGGTGGGTGTGCACCACCCCGTGGCTCAGATATATTTAAGCACTCATTACATTTTAAGGAAGGGGAAAAAACGTCATGTCCCTAACAAGAAATGTTTAACCTTGAATATAATAGTCAGTTGAGTCATTTTAATCAGCTCCCCAGCTACCTGTTTGTTTCTCAGTTGCAGAAAGAGTTTTGCCGAGTCTCGCTGTTTGCAGCAAGTAGCTGTAAGTTACTGTTTACTATATTAAACAGCTGAAAGTGCTTGCAGTAGTATTTATTCATAGACTGTCCTCATATGCTTATATACATCATTAAAAAAGACTATACCTTACTGCTTGTGACTGTGCTCTTGGGCCACATATGGGGGGTGGGGGGGGATACACTGGACAATACCTGGTACTTAAACACATTCATGTATACACAGGTTCCCAGTACCTGCCACACACACAAACCAAACCTCATATATGCAAATAACACACACACAGCCAAATATCTTCTACATACACAGACAAACCAACCCTCATATATGCAAATAACAAACACACACACACACACACACACACACACACACACACACACTTCCCAATTCCTGGTACATATACAAACTGACTCAGGTATACACAGGTTCCCAAATACCTGCCACACACAGGCGCACACACACACACACACACACACACACACACAATAGGGGAGAGAGTGGATGGGGCTGGAAAGGTAACAGAGTGATGGACGATATTCAAGCAGCTCAGTGGGTGGGACTCAGGGCTAGAACAACAATGCAATGATACCCTCTGCTGGTGGGAATTAATAAAGGATTAATAATAATGAATTATAATTACAATATATAATAATGCACTCATAATAATAATGAATAGAATGCCGCTCCTATAATGCAGCGGGTTGTATCTAGTGTATTATAACGCAAAACATAGGCCTATTGATAAAATTGAGAAAGCCAGGTGTATTCTGTCAGATTACCCACAGGCCACTACTGAGAGTGAGGTACAGCATAGTCCAGCAAAACAAACGGTAAAAAACAAAACCGACCCAAATGGTCCAAATGCACTGTGACCTGTAATGGACACGCTGGCTTCACTTACACACGGTTTCCCAAACACAGATACCTGCAGCAGGGGGGTATACTATGAAGCAGGATTACTTACTTAGCTGTCTAACTGCACCGAGTAAAACCCGGAACCCTCCCAAATCTGGAACATGGACTGAAGTAAAAAAGAGGTGTTCCCAGTTTTAGTCAGTGCAGTTATCCAGCTAACTAAGTAATCCTGCTTCATAGTATACCCCCCGGGGTCCTGCAGCAGGTCCTGCTGAGGCCAGACCTGTTCCCGCGGCCAGGACGGGAATACTGCCAACCCGCCGGCATGTGAATTACTCCCGCTGGCCGGCGCTTAATTAATGCACATACTCTGTAGCTTGTGATCTTAGCCATTTTTACTTCACTTCACTGTTCTGGCATTTAGCAGGCACTCTAATACTGAGTGAATTTCAACTGAAACACAAGTGCAAAGATCAGGGATTAAAGGAGGGGGCTATTTTAATCCCAAAAGAGACGGCAAATGCAAGAAATGTAGACCAAAACTTCTCAACTACCCTACTGAACATTAAACTAAACTACACAAACAAGAACATAACTACTTTTATACAGCCACTTCAAACTAAATCATTTCCGAAATTCAGAAACGTTACGTAATACTAATGGCATGGCAGCCTATGTCGTAAAGCCTCAATCTTATGGCCCTCTGACTGCCAACGCAGTACCGGATCTAGGCCAAACTCGGGATCCCGCATTGTCAGCATGCCGGGTACACGACCCCACGTTTCTAACCCGCACATGATTTTCAAAGGGTCCCTGCAATGTTAGTCAATGGGGAAGGTTCACTAATGAAGGCATGCCACGGCGAGGTGACCGGAAAAAAGTTGAGAAAAAAAGTTGAGAAAAAAATTGCTCCCTTGTAGCTTGCTCACTCGTTCCCTTGCTCCCTTGTAGAATTTTTTTTTCTCAACTTTTTTATTCTTCATATTTCTGTAAGAGGGGACAGGCCCAATTCCAGAGATATAATTTCCATGAAAATCGGACAATAAATGGCTGAGATATAGCCATTTGAAATATCAACCCTAATTAACCTTTGACCCCTCCCACCAGGGGCACAGAAGGCTGGATGTGCCCCAAAATCTGTGAGCAGGATCCTCAGAGGGACTTCTCTGACATGTTAAAGGTGAACCCATAACCCCTATATGTCCCTTAATTGGACAATGATCTCTGGGAAAATAAGCCCATGAAGGCCCGGGGCGGGGGGGGGTATATAAAAAAGAGACCTAGAAACCTGGAAGTCAAAGATGAAAGTTCTGTAATTATGGAATTCTGGCAGTCCATCATCTCTATGGTAACACACACAAAGGTATGCGATTTTCCATTGTTGGACAATCATATTCTGCACAGTCCTTTTGTTAATTGTTGTCTTGTACTTCCTGCAGTTTCTCTCAAACACGGGGACAGGAAAGAAGGAGATTAAGAATAATGAATCACGTTCAAATTCACACGCCCTTACAGCCACTGGCTCTGTGAGACAAAGTCAGAAAAACACAGGTTCACAAGGAGTCTGAGGGATTGGAAATTGGTTACTAAGAGGAATAACCAACACGCATCGGCCCAGCTACCCAAAGAAAGAGGGGCCAGTAAATGACCTAGACAGTCACTTACACAACTTCTTATTACATTTATCCATTCATACAGCTGGATATATACTGAAGCAATTCAGGTTAAAGGGTAAGTTCGCTATTTTGGACCTTGGACCCTATTTGCGGTCCGTCTTCCATGAACCTGACCCATGAAGTCCATTTTTTCGCTGATCGGTCCAGTATTGAGTTCGGTACAGATTTCCTGTAGGCTCTCACTGGGCTACAATGGAAGTGAACGGGGCAATCAGAAATGTTATGGAAAAACAACGATAAATGTGCTTTTATAGCTCAGTGTGTATTCTTACGGTCTCAGTATGCTCTCCTGTGAAATGTAGGCTATCGCAAACGCAAACCGAACGTTGAAACAACAGTTCCATTTGAAACAGAACTATTTCTCCGACCGCACTACCTCGCACTGTAAACTTCCGCAGTCTAGCTACGTTGTAGAGAGGGGGGGGGGGGGGGGCACTTGAAAAGCAGTTGATCACAAATCCTGACCTCCCGTTGGAGTTTACTAGCTAGTAGCCTACAGCAGAAATATTTGTAACGCAGTTTTTGTAATCATCATTTGTAATAATTCATCACAGCAATGGTGCGCGAATGTGCAGTCCCCGGCTGTGGGAATAAAATGTCTGGACGCTCAAATACCAGTTTTCACAGGCTCCCGTTCTCTGACCCAGAAAGATTGAGACTTTGGCTGGTTGTCTTACGGATCGACATAAACACTCCAGTCAATCAATTCCGTTTGGCAGACTCGCGAGTTTGTGGAGCGCATTTCGACGCTACTGATTTCTGTAACCGCAAATCAGAAGCAAAACACTGGTTTCTAAAGAACACAGCTGTTCCTCGTGTCGGACCTGCAGCACTATCAAGCACCGGAGCGGAGGTAAGTTATATTTAGCTATAACGTTACTAACATTTTTATTTTTTTTGAGCGCGTCCTCTGACCCAGCACTCAATACCAACTAACAAAATCCGAGCTTGGCATAGCCTAAGTTGTTTTCTTGTAACACAACTGTCGGAAACGTTCATCAACTATAACTTTTTACAATTCTATAATGTTTTATTTACAAATGCTTGACGCATGTTGTCCTGTCCAAAGTTCTCATCTATCACATATCTGTTGGCAGTCATAGTGTAATGGTAATCAATGGAGATGATCCAGTGTCATCCACGGATACATCCAGGTTTTCAATGGCATTCGGTAGCAACAGATCCCACTCCCTACAACTCAAACTTTCCTCCTCTCTGGGCATCTGCTTGCACCTCTTGCAAGAACACCAAAAGTCCCCCGAAATTCTTGGTCTAGCCTCGGCAGCGACTTCGGATAACATTACCTGCGCAACTTCAGCCTCTCTCTCTTCTCTTGCTCTCTTATCATCCATCTCTTGTAGTTCCGTGTCCGTGTATTCTGGCTCAAATCTGTAGCCAGTAACGTCAAAGTCAAAATCTAATTCTTCGTCTTCGTAATCATTATAGTCATCCATCATCCAAGTTTTTTTGTGGAAATTGTAGCCTACGTTGCTGCAGGTAAACAAACGCAGACTGCTCAGCTAGATAGTTTCGTAAACGGCCGGCACACCTTCCCGCTCCCCTACCCCCGACACATAGTACTCCGCGAGTGCAGCGCAAACAAGCAACAGAGAAATGCTTACTTCCAAGCCATGCCAAGCACGTAAAAATGTTCGGATTGAGATACATTTCACAGGAGAGCATACTGAGACCGGTAACAATACACCCTGAGCTTCCCGTCTCATTTATTGTACATGAAAGCACATTTATCGAACATTTCTGATTGCCCCGTTCACTTCCATTGTAGCCCAGTGAGAGCCTACAGGAAATCTGTACCGAACTCAATACTGGACCGATCAGCGAAAAAATGGACTTCATGGGTCAGGTTCATGGAAGACGGACCGCAAATAGGGTCCAAGGTCCAAAATAGCGAACTTACCCTTTAAGTACCTTGCTCAAGGGTACAACGGCAGTGTCCTACCTGGGAATCGAACCTGCAACCTTTTGGTTACAAGTCCAGTTCATTAACCATTATACTACACTGCCGCCCTACACGAGAAGCCTTACCCAGACAACTTCTCCGAAGGGTGGGAACCATCAATCTGGACAATGGGTCCCTATTCAATTCTGTAAGATAGAGTCATATACAGTATGCGCCACTACGGGTTGAGTGTTCAAGTCTTTTATTCAGCTAATATCACCCATCCAAGAAGTTGCTTGGGCAACGACATTCATAATGTGTCAAATTGGCAGTGTAGCGTAAAGGTTAGGTATCTGGACTTGTACCCCAAAAGTTGCAGGTTCAATGCCCATTCAGAACACTTTCGTTGTACCCTTAAGCATGGCACTTAACCTGCATTGCTTCAGTATAAATACAGCTGTATAAATGGAAAAAGAAGACTCCAGCTCCACCCCATCCCACCCCATCTAGACCGCCGTGGTTTCTGCATTACACATACGTACATGCAACAACTCTAATGTGTAACTTACAGGCATTAGATAGGCTGACAAAACACCCTGGAGTACCGTGTACATAATGCAGTGAGTATCTACAATAAAGGCAATTGCAGTCAGAAATGCCCATTTAAGTCACAAGCATTCTCTGGACTAATATTGCATACCTATTTCAACAGCCAGCATCATTAAGTGCAGACACATTGACAATCTATTGTTGTTTTCATTGTAGCCAACCAACATTTATTTCTCCAAATAATGGTACCTTATGTCTTACGTGCATATTTCACTTTTAATATTGCATATCTATCCCTAGGAAATGTTTTACAGTCTGAATGTATTTTTATCGTTTTATTTCATTCATATATTATCTAAATATTAATGTTTATATATTTACCTTGTTCTGCACTGAATCATTCCTACAGTATAGCACGACTAATGTGTGGCCATTTCACTTAGCTTCTGCTTTTCTAAATGTCTGGTTGTAGTGTATGACATAACATTTTAAAGATCTGAACTTGGAGTTTGAGAAAATGTAAATACCCCCAAAACGCATTTTCTGTCATATGGACATTTTACCATGGCCGGTAACTTTGTATCCCATATTCCACCAGGAAGCTCTATTGAGCACCTTAGCATTTTCAGATTTTTTGCCCAATATGCCCCTTTGATTTGAAAAAAATTACAATATTTGTATTATTATTGTTGCTGTCATTAATAAAGAAGGGGGGGGGGGGAGGTGTTGGGTTTTTCTAGTCTTGTATGTACTTCTTACTGAGCACCTGCCCCTCAAAAGGGTCTCTGCACGTCCCCCCTGAAAGACATTACCTGGCGCTGGCATTTCAACATCTGCTCAACTCGCCTGGGCACCAGGCCAGCTATTGTATGTAGGGTTTCCTGAAGCAAGGAATCAGGTATAGCTGACCTACAGCTAAAGTGGGTCAGTGGAAACGAACTTGTATTGAAGCCTACTGTAAGCTTTGCTCATGAGCTTACAATGTAGTGGAGCACGTGCTGTAGCCTACAAAACAAACACAGGATCAAGACCGGTTGATAAGCAGTGCAGGTAGCTGTTTAACATTCCCAAAATCCATTATTTTCACTGAAAAGGGTCGTAATTTTTACACCCTGCCTCGTAGCCTATACAAGAGCGGCATTATTTCTCGTTTATGGCCCAATTCATTCATCCGGGAAAAAAATTGCCAGGTTGCAAAATGGTTTTCTGTAACAGGTAACATGAAATCATATTGTAGAAAAATCTGACGAGGCGATAAAATAGCCCAATTAAAAAAACAATTCACTGTACAGATTCACCGACACATAGGCTATTAGTCCATTTGACATATCGCCCTCTTCAAACAAAAATATATACATCAGAGAAAACAGATTGGCAGATTACTTTATTTGTAGCAAGCTGTGCTGCCCTTATGGAAATGTAATATACTGCATTATATTTTAAATATATTGTGACAATAATTGTGATATATTTACAATATACTGCAGTATATTACATTTCCATAAGGGTGGTTTTGCAGGTTGTTTTTTTTTTGGGGAGGGCATGCACGGCATCCCCAACGCCACCCACTTCAGGTGGAGCAGGACCAGGGCTGCGTTCAGCCCTAGGCTGCATTGGAATCCGAAATATATCCTTTCTTCCTGTCGTTCCCTTCCCTTGCTTCAAGGGGGGAATCCCCAAAATGCCAGGATGACATTGCGGACATGTTAAAGCGGACACGTTAAACTTATTAGTGGTGCAAACTTTTTAAGTAAAATCTTTTTTATATTGAAAGTTGTAAATCAAAGTCTTGATTAAGCTCAGGGACATGCTTGACTTGTGACTTTAACAAAATGTTTTTAATATCTGAAAAAAACAAGCAAAGTCCTAGAACTCCATTGCCAGAACCTCTGCATGTCACGTCAGCAGAGAGAACCACATACAAACAACCCAATGCCATGATAACACGAAGGGTATTAACAATTAAACAATATTAAGCAACACAACCTGGGTACAATGCTGTACATCCATCTTACAAATTGTTGTAAGATTAATGATTGAGATTAAAGATCTAACTGTTATTATGGCTATGGGTTGATTAGATGTGGGTGGTCTGGTCTCCAGAACAAAACAGATAAATTATACCAGCAATTAAGCAAAGAGAGCATTTTCAGAATATTTATTTCACACAATATGGTGACATTCACAAAAGGTAAATAAACTGTAGAACTATTCCCCTCCACCACCATTCAAGCCACAATGACACAGGGTTCTTTCTGTCATTTTGTATGTTTATTGTCAAATCAGAAATATATGAACAATGACTGGTGACAGGTAAAAGGAAGATGACATGTTGATATTGGAATACATCTTATGCAAATACAATTCTATTTATCCATACATTACCATAACTGGCAAGGAAAATGTCATCTTTCTTGACATTGTTCCCTCAAAACACATAATGACTCCCAGTATCCCAATGTCCCTATATGTGCTATATTAGTTATTCATTCATACAAACTCAATTTATCTTGTTAAAGACATTGGATGGCATTCAATTCAATAAGTTCTTTGTCAGGGTCCAAAGGGACCACCTGCTGTCATGTCATTTGAATAAATCATGAACACTGACATTATGAGTAGCTGAATCATGTATGCTATGTATAATGTTTTAGTGTGAAAAGAAATCTCAACAGACTGGTCATGTAAAGGATATATACAGTGAACAGTGAATATTTTTTTCCCCTGTGTTTTGGCTCTGTACTCCAGCACTTTGGATGTGAAATGATACAATGAATTAGAGGCTAAAGTACAGACTGTAAGCTTTAATTTGAGGACATTTTCATCCATATTGTAACTGAAGAAGGCTGCAGGCCTGACTGTACAGGCCTGGCTTAGCATCACCAGTGAAGATACAGAGCATCTGATGATTTCTACAGCTCGCAGACTTCAGGCAGTCCTTGAACGCAAAGGATATGCAACCAAGTACTATTATTTCATAGCAACATAATTAATGATTAGGATTAATACACTTTTCCTTTATGTCACAAGGAATATCTTCAATGCATTAACATTAACTCTAAAGAAGTCCCACGAAAGAGACATTTCTCAATTATATTGGTACAGATATTCTGCAATAAAATATTCTTTAGAACCACCACTCAAAAGTCTATGAAAACATGCATGTAAGTTATGATAATTAACATAGCTAGATAGATTCTCACATTACAATGTATGGCTACCGATGGCTATGATGTCTTCTGGGTTTAGATTAACTAAAATTACATGTCTACCATGTTTGCTAGTCTAAATAGAGATGACAGGTGTAGTTTATGCCATTTCATAAATTGACAGACAAGAAACAACTGAATATGAGCAATAGAACATAAGCAGCCTAATGTTTACAGGTATGTTACCATAACAGATGACAGCTTAGCTAAATAATTTAGTTATTCGATAATGAAACGGCACCCAGCGCTTTAATTACAATGGCAATTATACATATTTATTCAAGAACTTTAATTGCAGTTTCACTGTGGAACAATTCGGCGCTTAGCCGAAAGTCGCATAGCAAAAGATAAATATTGACTACCCTAACAATACAAGTCATTAAATAATGCAAGTCAGTATTAAAACAACCTTAATTCGTTCTCCTCCATTTATTCAAGATTTTGAAGTAAAAAGGACATCTCTGTCGCCTCCAAGTCCTCCGCAACAACAAGCAACACGGCTAACTCCTCCATATTGTTTTTCTCCCTGCCGGTTTCAGAAACGTCCGAAACTGTCCCAGTTTGATCTGCTCAGGCGTTAACTTTGTCATTTCCGCCTGAGGCAGGCAAGCCGACTGCTCACCGATGTCTACTCGAACACGCCCAATGAGCCTGCTCGTCCGCTCTGCTCCCTGGTTGGCTTGTTTGCCCTGGGTAAAGCACTCTGTCAGAGGTCATGTGTCCTCAATCAAGAGCTATGGTGCTATATAAAGCTGGAAGGACTTGTCATTTGTAGTCTCAGAAACACAAGGACGCAGGGTAAGAGGATCACTGAGTTTGAGTTCCTGATTTTGCTGAGGTTTTGAACACGCTCCTGCTATTTCGGCTGTTGATCATCCGCTGCGGATAAGAATGAGGGGGGGGGGACAAGGGAACGCTTGCAAGAATATTCTGGAACCATGGGCATTCTTTCAATTAAACAAAGAAACAACGTTGCCACATTAGGATGAATTGCATGTCTCTTTAAACCTTTTAAGGTGTAAGATCTCGTCTGATTAGAATGTTCTTAACTGAACATACTAATGCTGATGTAACAATCACTACTGGTAATTGAAAGCAATGGAGTTCTAGGACTTTGCTTGTTTTTTTTGGAAAGTTTTTTCAAAATTCAAAGCAAAAGGTTTAAATAGTGCCGAGCTTTCTGTCCGTTCACCTTTGCGTGTGTCCTGTACCCTCTGCATTTAGCAGGTTCCTCCCTGGAGTGGACCCTGTTATTGTCAGTCCGTTAACCGCGTGCGAGCACATGCTTTTGTTTTTCTAACCAGCCATTGGTGAATGTAGATCAGTCTAGGAGGTGGGCGGGAACACAAGAGTGAGTCGGGTTGCTCAAGAGTCCTTGTTTCCTCTTTCAGTCAGATAAAAGCAGGAGCACCCCGCTGAGAAGAAGTGACCACATCATGACCAAGTTTACTCTCCTCGCAGGTACAACTTCCACCTATACATTGGCTCTGTTCATGGTAGGGATGGGAGATATATCGCAACGATAATTATCGATTGCAATAACAGCCGTTGCCAGCATGTGGGGTATTGCCTTTCTTTTCGTCTTTCTTTCTTTCTTTAATTGTACCTGATGCGGTAGTAATCTGAACTTAAAAACCCGTGTGAAATTCTTCCGGGAAAAAAACGTCATCACTATCTACTGTGTGTTGATAAGACGGACAATCGCACTTGACGCACTTCCTACACAGCGTCTGATGCATAGGCGCCTTGCATAAGCTGGACAGAGCTGTGGGAAAACTGTTAGCACTCATTGGCTAGTAGCACTGTCAATCACAGGAGTGCCTGCGTATTTCCGGTACGACGCAGTGCATTTGGTTTTATCAGTCCGCCGGGAAACCGGTTAAGTTCTTCTAACTAATCGGTAGCTAGTGAATGCTGCGAATCCATCAAGAACAATGAGTGTTTTGGACCAAGAGCTTAACGCTGGATTGAATAAAGTTTTAGAAGTTCACGACATTCCATCTCTGAAAGAGATTCAAGAGTTTGTTTTGAGGCAGATAATTAATAAACGAGATATTCTCTCATGTTTGCCGACAGGATACGTGAAAAGCCTTCTATTTCAAGCATGGCCGACCCTCTGCAAACACATACCAGGCTTCCCAACTCAACCTATTTTGTTAGTCGTCTGTCCCCTTACATCGATAATGGAAGATCAGGTTAAGTACCTGACAGGCAAAGGGTTGTCTGTGGCATGTGTTAGGAAGAGTGAGGCCACCGATGTAGAAATCGCAGCATGGCGATTCAACATAGTGTTTGGATCACCCAAATTAGTTGTGGGCACCAAGAAATGGAGAGACGTGCTACAAACAGAAGTTTATCTGGAACGCCTCATCGGAATGGCAGTTGCATTACATTACATTAGTCATTTAGCAGACGCTTTTATCCAAAGCGACATACAATAAGTGCATACAGAAACGTCATCGAAATCACTACAGAACAGACAAGACAAAGCACATCCTTCCCATAATGTAGCAGCTATCCAGTTGAAGTGCACACTGTAGTGTAATGGTAAGATATAATTTTCTTATTTCAACTACAATGGAAACAGTCTCATGTTACAATGTTTTAGTCAGCTAGCCAGCTAACGTTACTCGTTAGCCTAAATTGTTAATTACAGGGCAAACGGATAAAACTACCGGTTCTGTGCTCTGCATGTAGGCTTGCTAGTGTGAACATTTGGTTTTAATATTAGTTTACAGTAATGTTTACAAAGATGTCTAAGAAGTTCAGGTCAGGTTCTGTATCGTCGGTGCGATAGACTTTTAATGGAGATCGCCGTGCCATTTTAGTACATCACATTTGTTTCATGCCGGTCTGTTCTTGTAGCGCTGTTCATGAATCGACCGCCCTTCTGTAGCGCCTCAAAACGTTATGGAACATAGACGGTCTGTGGTTGGTTATCTTGCATGTCAATCAAATGCGCCTAATTGTCAAAGTGGGCGGCTCTTTACCACGTTAAGCAAGTCTATGGACCAGACTTTGTGTTCATCACAGAGTCTGGCCTTCGCGAGAGTACATCGCCTAACCATAGTTCATGGAGAAAACATGCATCTTTGTTGTGATATCTGCTTCTTCATCTACCTCATCATCTGTACCTTTATCTCTACTCTTTTAGGCCTTTGCCTGTTGACGTGCCAGATGGGTGAGTTACAGTATTTTAGTTTATTTTCGTATTTTATTTATTAAAAAAATGTGCCCATTTTCAGAATCTTGTAAACTGACCATGATTTCCATTCCTTTCCAGGCTCAGCTATGGACATGATCTGTTACTTGACCAACTGGGCCCAGTACAGACCAGAACCGGGGAAGTACATGCCTGCCAACGTGGACCCGGACCTGTGCACCCACCTGATCTACGCCTTCTCCGTCATCAACAAAGCCAACGAGCTGGTCACCTTCGAGTGGAACGATGAGACCCTCTACAAAGACTTCAATGCCCTGAAGAACAAGTATGTAAAGTGTGGCTTTTTTGTACTGTGTATTTACTGTTCATTATCTTTACCATGGGCTGTGGGTAATACTTCATTCAAATCCTCTGGGACATTTGAGGCATGGCTTTATTAATCTAGGTAAATAAATAAGAGTGTGTCTGTGTACGCACACACATAGTCACGCACACACTTCAGTCTGCCGGTCAGTCATAGTGGAGATGGTAGGCAGGTTCATGCGTGTGAACTATTGACATTTGATGACCTAAATCTCAGGTTCACTTTATCTACACACTGCACAATGTCCATTATCACATGTGGTTTTGTATTTTACCGTTATTCATTGAGGACCTGCATTGTTCCAATGGGGTCACCTGGATGGCTTTGAGCCTGGTATTTTCTTTTGTTTACTTCCTGTTCCTTTTCTGCAGAAACCGCAGTCTGAAAACCCTTCTGGCAGTGGGTGGGTGGAACTTCAAAACAGCGCAGTAAGTACCACCTCTGCATACCGGTCTACCGCTTTCACAATTATTCACAGTAATTAATGATTAGTTTGAGGCGTTCACTGAACTTGCGAAATCACCAATCACCTTTTTACACACACATTATTCCAGACTGAAACCTGGTTCAAGTGAGATTTGAGATTTTAAGTCCTTAAATCCTGTGTTGAATGAAGAAATGAGGGGAACCATTTCTTGTGGAATAACGACTGGGAAGCAGAGGTGGATAATCCAGGTTCAGAAAGTAAAAGTCGGCCCCAGTATTTTGTTAAAATGACAATTGGCACAATTCTTCAGCCAGAAGGTAGAACTAATTGATGGAATCTGCTGGCTGAGTTTGTGGGTGGAAGAAACAATGGCAGGACTTACCTTCTGATCTCTGGACTTCCCATCTGTGCTGGGAAGCCAGTGTTTCTTAGATTTGTGATCTCATGAAACCCTCCTTGAAAAGAAGAGGTTTGGAGACAGCCTGATCTTATTAACCAACCCCCCCCCCCCAGGTTCACCATTATGGTGTCCTCACCAGCTAACAGAAAGAAGTTCAGACATCCAGTCCTCCATCACATTCCTGCGAACGCACGGCTTCGACGGGCTGGACCTGGACTGGGAGTACCCCGGATCTCGAGGGAGCCCCCCAGAGGACAAGCAGAGATTCACAGTGCTGTGCAAGGTGAGGAAGACTATGGAGGGCCTTGAGCCTTCACTTGCTATCTGGCTCAGTGGGTCCAATTACATTTGACCCAGTTCAACTGATCCCAGATCAGCATCCAGGTTTTCCTGGAAATGCTTTGGGTGGGGGGAAATGGGTCCTAGAACAGCAGGTGAGGCCAAAAATGTAACTGCAGGGGCTGATCTGACTCCCCCTTGTGGTCATCTGTGGAATTGCAGGAGCTGTTTGAAGCCTACGAGGCGGAGGGAAAAGCAACTGGTCGTCCAAGACTGATGCTCACAGCTGCAGTGTCTGCTGGGAAAGGGACCATTGATTGCGCTTATGAAATTCCTGAAATCTCCAAGTGAGTCTGGAATTTTGTAAGGTCATTATGTCAACCAAACAGCTCAGGCCTGTTAATCTTAGTGAGCGTGTCCTGGAACGTCAAATGGAATTAAGATTCATCTCCATTAAGTTCTCGCTATCTGCTGACAGAACCTTTTCCTAGAGCATTATTAGATATCACTGCATGGTACAAGGTCCAGTAAAGATTGCACAGTAGAAATACAAGATTTAAGTCATAGTGCATTCCTACTGCAAATGGACAGGTCAAGCCCCTCAGTTGGGGGTCAGTGTTGTGTGACAGTTCACTGTCAGGTGTTCGTTAGAGACACAGGTGAGGGAAACTCAGGTGAAGTACACGCTGAAATGGTGAGCTTGTAACAGGTGGTGCTCTCTTACAGGGCTGTCCAACCTGGGTCTCTGTTGGAGCTGTTGAATACGCCCTTTCCCCATGATCCCTAGTGCAGTTTAGCCCTTTCCCCATGATCCCTAGTGCATGGTTTAGCCCTTTCCCCATGATCCCTAGTGCAGTTTAGCCCTTTCCCCATGATCCCTAGTGCAGTTTAGCCCTTTCCCCATGATCCCTAGTGCAGTTTAGTCCTTTCCCCATGATCCCTAGTGCAGTTTAGCCCTTTCCCCATGATCCCTAGTGCCGTTTAGTCCTTTCCCCATGATCCCTAGTGCAGTTTAGCCCTTTCCCCATGATCCCTAGTGCAGTTTAGTCCTTTCCCCATGATCCCTAGTGCAGTTTAGCCCTTTCCCCATGATCCCTAGTGCAGTTTAGCCGTTTCCCCATGATCCCTAGTGCACGGTTTAGCCCTTTCCCCATGATCCCTAGTGCACGGTTTAGCCCTTTCCCCATGATCCCTAGTGCAGTTTAGCCCTTTCCCCATGATCCCTAGTGCAGTTTAGCCCTTTCCCCATGATCCCTAGTGCAGTTTAGCCCTTTCCCCATGATCCCTAGTGCAGTTTAGCCCTTTCCCCATGATCCCTAGTGCAGTTTAGCCCTTTCCCCATGATCCCTAGTGCGGTTTAGTCCTTTCCCCATGATCCCTAGTGCAGTTTAGCCCTTTCCCCATGATCCCTAGTGCGGTTTAGCCCTTCCCCCATGATCCCTAGTGCACAGTTTAGCCCTTTCCCAATGATCCCTAGTGCAGTTTAGCCCTTTCCCCCATGATCCCTAGTGCAGTTTAGCCCTTTCCCCATGATCCCTAGTGCAGTTTAGCCCTTTCCCCATGATCCCTAGTGCAGTTTAGCCCTTTCCCCATGATCCCTAGTGCAGTTTAGCCCTTTCCCCATGATCCCTAGTGCAGTTTAGCCCTTCCCCCATGATCCCTAGTGCACAGTTTAGCCCTTTCCCAATGATCCCTAGTGCAGTTTAGTCCTTTCCCCATGATCCCTAGTGCAGTTTAGCCCTTTCCCCATGATCCCTAATGCAGTTTAGCCCTTTCCCCATGATCCCTAGTGCAGTTTAGCCCTTTCCCCATGATCCCTAGTGCAGTTTAGCCCTTTCCCCATGATCCCTAGTGCAGTTTAGCCCTTTCCCCATGATCCCTAGTGCAGTTTAGTCCTTTCCCCATGATCCTTAGTGCAGTTTAGCCCTTTCCCCATGATCCCTAGTGCAGTTTAGCCCTTTCCCCATGATCCCTAGTGCAGTTTAGCCCTTTCCCCATGATCCCTAGTGCAGTTTAGCCCTTTCCCCATGATCCCTAGTGCAGTTTAGCCCTTTCCCCATGATCCCTAGTGCAGTTTAGCCCTTTCCCCATGATCCCTAGTGCACAGTTTAGTCCTTTCCCCATGATCCCTAGTGCAGTTTGGCCCTTTCCCCATGATCCCTAGTGCAGTTTAGCCCTTTCCCCATGATCCCTAGTGCAGTTTAGCCCTTTCCCCATGATCCCTAGTGCAGTTTAGCCCTTTCCCCATGATCCCTAGTGCAGTTTAGCCCTTTCCCCATGATCCCTAGTGCAGTTTAGCCCTTTCCCCATGATCCCTAGTGCAGTTTAGCCCTTCCCCCATGATCCCTAGTGCACAGTTTAGCCCTTTCCCAATGATCCCTAGTGCAGTTTAGTCCTTTCCCCATGATCCCTAGTGCAGTTTAGCCCTTTCCCCATGATCCCTAATGCAGTTTAGCCCTTTCCCCATGATCCCTAGTGCAGTTTAGTCCTTTCCCCATGATCCTTAGTGCAGTTTAGCCCTTTCCCCATGATCCCTAGTGCAGTTTAGCCCTTTCCCCATGATCCCTAGTGCAGTTTAGCCCTTTCCCCATGATCCCTAGTGCAGTTTAGCCCTTTCCCCATGATCCCTAGTGCAGTTTAGCCCTTTCCCCATGATCCCTAGTGCAGTTTAGCCCTTTCCCCATGATCCCTAGTGCAGTTTAGTCCTTTCCCCATGATCCCTAGTGCATGGTTTAGCCCTTTCCCCATGATCCCTAGTGCAGTTTAGCCCTTTCCCCATGATCCCTAGTGCAGTTTAGCCCTTCCCCCATGATCCCTAGTGCACAGTTTAGTCCTTTCCCCATGATCCCTAGTGCAGTTTAGCCCTTTCCCCATGATCCCTAGTGCAGTTTAGCCCTTTCCCCATGATCCCTAGTGCAGTTTAGCCCTTTCCCCATGATCCCTAGTGCAGTTTAGCCCTTTCCCCATGATCCCTAGTGCGGTTTAGCCCTTCCCCCATGATCCCTAGTGCACAGTTTAGCCCTTTCCCCATGATCCCTAGTGCAGTTTAGTCCTTTCCCCATGATCCCTAGTGCAGTTTAGCCCTTTCCCCATGATCCCTAGTGCAGTTTAGCCCTTTCCCCATGATCCCTAGTGCGGTTTAGCCCTTTCCCCATGATCCCTAGTGCGGTTTAGCCCTTCCCCCATGATCCCTAGTGCACAGTTTAGCCCTTTCCCCATGATCCCTAGTGCAGTTTAGTCCTTTCCCCATGATCCCTAGTGCAGTTTAGCCCTTTCCCCATGATCCCTAGTGCATGGTTTAGCCCTTTCCCCATGATCCCTAGTGCACGGTTTAGCCCTTTCCCCATGATCCCTAGTGCAGTTTAGCCCTTTCCCCATGATCCCTAGTGCACGGTTTAGCCCTTTCCCCATGATCCCTAGTGCAGTTTAGCCCTTTCCCCATGATCCCTAGTGCACGGTTTAGCCCTTTCCCCATGATCCCTAGTGCACGGTTTAGCCCTTTCCCCATGATCCCTAGTGCAGTTTAGCCCTTTCCCCATGATCCCTAGTGCAGGTTAGCCCTTTCCCCATGATCCCTAGTGCAGTTTAGCCCTTTCCCCATGATCCCTAGTGCACGGTTTAGCCCTTTCCCCATGATCCCTAGTGCAGTTTAGCCCTTTCGCCATGATCCCTAGTGCAGTTTAGTCCTTTCCCCATGATCCCTAGTGCAGTTTAGCCCTTTCCCCATGATCCCTAGTGCACGGTTTAGCCCTTTCCCCATGATCCCTAGTGCAGTTTAGTCCTTTCCCCATGATCCCTAGTGCAGTTTAGTCCTTTCCCCATGATCCCTAGTGCACGGTTTAGCCCTTTCCCCATGATCCCTAGTGCACGGTTTAGCCCTTTCCCCATGATCCCTAGTGCAGTTTAGCCCTTTCCCCATGATCCCTAGTGCAGTTTAGCCCTTTCCCCATGATCCCTAGTGCAGTTTAGCCCTTTCCCCATGATCCCTAGTGCACGGTTTAGCCCTTTCCCCATGATCCCTAGTGCAGTTTAGCCCTTTCCCCATGATCCCTAGTGCAGTTTAGCCCTTTCCCCATGATCCCTAGTGCAGTTTAGCCCTTTCCCCATGATCCCTAGTGCAGTTTAGCCCTTTCCCCATGATCCCTAGTGCACGGTTTAGCCCTTTCCCCATGATCCCTAGTGCAGTTTAGCCCTTTCCCCATGATCCCTAGTGCAGTTTAGCCCTTTCCCCATGATCCCTAGTGCACGGTTTAGCCCTTTCCCCATGATCCCTAGTGCAGTTTAGCCCTTTCCCCATGATCCCTAGTGCAGTTTAGCCCTTTCCCCATGATCCCTAGTGCAGGTTAGCCCTTTCCCCATGATCCCTAGTGCAGTTTAGCCCTTTCCCCATGATCCCTAGTGCACGGTTTAGCCCTTTCCCCATGATCCCTAGTGCAGTTTAGCCCTTTCCCCA
The DNA here is from genome assembly GCA_029718625.1 of Synaphobranchus kaupii. Taxonomy (NCBI): domain Eukaryota; kingdom Metazoa; phylum Chordata; class Actinopteri; order Anguilliformes; family Synaphobranchidae; genus Synaphobranchus; species Synaphobranchus kaupii. Next base: position 124,291,574 of record CM056378.1, read on the forward strand.
TGATCCCTAGTGCAGTTTAGTCCTTTCCCCATGATCCCTAGTGCAGTTTAGCCCTTTCCCCATGATCCCTAGTGCACGGTTTAGCCCTTTCCCCATGATCCCTAGTGCAGTTTAGTCCTTTCCCCATGATCCCTAGTGCAGTTTAGTCCTTTCCCCATGATCCCTAGTGCACGGTTTAGCCCTTTCCCCATGATCCCTAGTGCACGGTTTAGCCCTTTCCCCATGATCCCTAGTGCAGTTTAGCCCTTTCCCCATGATCCCTAGTGCAGTTTAGCCCTTTCCCCATGATCCCTAGTGCAGTTTAGCCCTTTCCCCATGATCCCTAGTGCACGGTTTAGCCCTTTCCCCATGATCCCTAGTGCAGTTTAGCCCTTTCCCCATGATCCCTAGTGCAGTTTAGCCCTTTCCCCATGATCCCTAGTGCAGTTTAGCCCTTTCCCCATGATCCCTAGTGCAGTTTAGCCCTTTCCCCATGATCCCTAGTGCAGTTTAGCCCTTTCCCCATGATCCCTAGTGCACGGTTTAGCCCTTTCCCCATGATCCCTAGTGCAGTTTAGCCCTTTCCCCATGATCCCTAGTGCAGTTTAGCCCTTTCCCCATGATCCCTAGTGCACGGTTTAGCCCTTTCCCCATGATCCCTAGTGCAGTTTAGCCCTTTCCCCATGATCCCTAGTGCAGTTTAGCCCTTTCCCCATGATCCCTAGTGCAGTTTAGTCAGGGACTTTGGAGATACTCCCCTGGAGGGTTCAGTATGTACAGTGCAGACACAAAATTGGATTAAAAAGTGATTATAAACCGTAATAATGCTGCAGTATAATGCTGTTGTTCCTTCATGAGTGACAATATTATAGTTACAAGGAATCTGGGGGTTCTTCAGCAAAATATAAACATATTCTCACTTAAGTATTTAGTTCATATTCCCATTTTTACATTCATAAAAAATAACCCTTGCTTGACATGTTTCCTTAAAGGTTAGTAATGAGTTGGAAGCTGAGTATTTATACGTATGTAACAAGGGGTACAATTTCTTTGAGTGAACACTGCACAGTGAAGTCTGTCCTACGGGTCATGTGAAGGCACTGAATCTTTCACAGATACCTGGACTTCATCAGCGTGATGACCTACGACTTCCACGGCGGCAGCTGGGAGAATTTCACCGGACACAACACCCCCATGTACCGAGGCTCCGAGGATAAGGGAGACCTCATCTACTTCAACATAGTGAGCAGTTCTGAACCACACTTATCGCAAGCCATTCACTGTAGGGGCTCCGCTATGTATGATGCTATCCTGTGATTCTATACGCCACTCACATGATTCTATACTGTGATACTATACGCCACTCACATGATGCTATACTGTGATACTATACGCCACTCACATGATTCTATACTGTGATACTATACGCCACTTACATGATGCTATACTGTGATACTATATGCCACTCACATGATTCTATACTGTGATACTATACGCCACTCACATGATTCTATACTGTGATACTATACGCCACTTACATGATGCTATACTGTGATACTATACGCCACTCACATGATTCTATACTGTGATACTATACGCCACTCACATGATTCTATACTGTGATACTATACGACACTCACATGAAGCTATACTGTGATACTATACGCCACTCACATGATGCTATACTGTGATACTATACGCCACTCACATGATGCTATACTGTGATACTATACGCCACTCACATGATGCTATACTGTGATACTATACGCCACTCACATGATTCTATACTGTGATACTATACGCCACTCACATGATGCTATACTGTGATACTATACGACACATGAAGCTATACACTTATATGACACTGTTCTGTGATACTATACCACGCTTACACAATGCTATGCTGTAATACTATACCACGCTTACACAATGCTATACTGTAATACTATACCACGCTTACACAATGCTATACTGTGATACTACACGCCACTCACATGATGCTATACTGTGATGCTATGATTCTATTGCTAGGTGTAGGCACTCGCTTGCAGAAATCACACCTCTTTTCTCCACCCTGACAAACGCACGTTTGTTACCAAGGTTTTTCCATATGCCTCTACACAAATGTATCACTGATACGGAAATGGTACTTCAGAAGTAACGCAGGTAAAAAGGTACACGTTTATGCAATATAAGTGGAAAGTGTGCGTCCCTCTCTGTTGTATAGGAGTATACTCCTAGCTGATTCTCCCTCCCTCCTCACTTTCTCTCTCTCTCTCTCCCTCTCCACCTTCCTCTCCCCCTCTTCTCTACCTCCCTCTCCCCCTCGCTACCTCCCTTTCTCCATCTCTCGCTCCCTCTCTCAGGACTTTGCCATGACGTACTGGAGGGACCGGGGTGCTCCGCTAGAGAAGCTGAGGATGGGGTTCGCCACGTACGGCCGGAACTTCCGCCTCGCATCCACGGACACGAGTGTCGGTGCTCCGGCGTGCGGCCCAGCATCGGCCGGACGCTACACCCGGGAGGCTGGCTTCTGGTCCTACTACGAGGTGAGGGAAAAACAAGACGTGTGTTTAAAAGAATTTTAAAAAAAATAAATAAATCGGTGTTTCCATAGCGGTTGGATAAAATATAATGCTGCTACACATAAAAACTACAGTACAACATAGAACAGGATTTACGGAAACGCACGTAAGCGGTAATGGGGCTGACTGGAATCGTTCCGGGTGCGTTTTGTGAACCAGCAACAGGAACTGGAGAAAGTGTACCGCTCCATCACCACCAGGGGGCGCAGGAGAGTAGTGCCAGTGAGTCTGCTGTCAATACTGGAACTATTCTTACCCTCTTTAGGGAATTCCAATCACTTCGAACCCTGAGTCACTCCGGATAAGGGCATTTGCTAAATTCCAGTAAAGGAGGATTTCCTGTTGGCTCAGTTCAGTTTTGTGTAAACATACATTTTTCACCATGTTTTTCAATGGCCATACTTACATTTCTCTATGTTGAGATGCAGGTTTCATTTATAAAGAATTTACCCATGATGCTATGCTGTTACATCACAATGTATTTCATACATGAATATATTTGAATGATCCAGTTATTTAATTGGTTGCTGAACACAACATTTGAAATACTGCTTTCATTTTGATAAAGATTGATGTTCATTTAAATGCAATTTAAGGGTAAGGATTAAATTATTGGCCCATACATTAGCAGTTTGTTATGACTGTCACTGTATGGGAGCATAATGTAATCATTCGCTCTCTCTGATTCTCTCCCTTTCTCTCTCCTGCCCTCTTACTCCCTCTCCCTCAGATCTGCACTTTTCTCCAGGGAACCACTATACAGTGGATTGAGGACCAGAAGGTTCCGTACGCCACCAAGGAAAACGAGTGGGTGGGCTTTGACACGAAGGAAAGCTACGAGACCAAGGTAGGGCATTGGGACATTAGCAGGACAGTAATCTGAAGTGTCAGGGACGTATTACATTACATTTTTTACATTACAATCATTTGGCAGACTCTTTTATCCAAAGCGACGTACAATAAGTGCATATTGAAGGTCATTGACGCGACTACAAAGCAAATCCAACAAAGCATAGCTTTCTCACAGCGTAGGAGCTATCGCTAGTAATAAACATGAGAAGTACACAGTCAGCTATACATTCTGAACTATAGAATAACCAAAAAACGGTGGGGAGTTCAGTCCACCACTGGGGAGCTAGGGTGGAAAAGCTCCGCAGTCGGGACGAGCGGGAGCCTTTAACACCGAGGGAGGGAAGTGCAAGTCGCCCTGCAGCAGCAGAACGAAGTGGTCGAGCAGGACATTTATTGATGTAAATTCTCTGCAGAGGCAAGAAACTGTCTTTTAAACACCTGGCTTCTCTCCTCTGTCCCGCCCCCATCTCCCTATAGGTGCGCTACCTGAAAGATAAGAAGTTTGGAGGGGCGTTTGTGTGGGCCGCGGATCTGGATGATTTTGGCGGACAGTACTGTGGGCAAGGGCCATACCCTCTCATAAACCACCTGCGCAAGCTGCTTAATAGCGGTAAGATCGACAGATTATTTCCTTTTCAGAAATTCATTTTTGGCATGAAATGCTAGAATGTACTACAGAGAAAGGAGCTAAATACACTGAAAAGCATAAATCTCCCATATTCTGGTCAGTCAAACTTCATAAACCCATTTTTAAAATGCTCAAATCTGAGAGGAATAACATGCCTCTTGTTTCTAGAACTGCCACCCCTGCCCACCGCCTGTAAACCGACCGCCACCTCGACAACCACAACCAAAGAACCCCTGCCCACCGCCTGTAACCGGAACGACACCTCGACAACGACAACCGAAGAACCCCTGCCCACCGCCTGTAAACCGACCGCCACCTCGACAACCACAACCAAAGAACCCCTGCCCACCGCCTGTAAACCGACCGCCACCTCGACAACCACAACCAAAGAACCCCTGCCCACCGCCTGTAAACCGACCGCCACCTCGACAACCACAACCAAAGAACCCCTGCCCACCGCCTGTAAACCGACCGCCACCTCGACAACCACAACCAAAGAACCCCTGCCCACCGCCACCAGTAAACCGACCGCCACCTCGACAACCACAACCAAAGAACCCCTGCCCACCGCCACCAGTAAACCGACCGCCACCTCGACAACCACAACCAAAAAAACCCTGCCCACCGCCACCTCGACAACTACACCCAAAAAACCCCTGACCACCGCCTGTCACCGGGCCGCCACCTCGACAACTACAACCAAAGAACCCCTGCCCACCGCCACCTCGACAGCGCCCCCTGGCAGCGCCTTCTGTTCTGGCAAGCCTGACGGAATGTACGCAGACCAGGCCGACGCCAAGGCTTTCTACCAATGCTCACACGGCCGGACCTGGAAACGGACGTGCAGTGGCAGCACGGTCTTCAGCGATCAATGCCATTGCTGCACATGGCCAAACGTATCGTAGGTCAATGGCAGCTGAATGTCTACTAATGTAAAAACCATCAATAAATATCCACAGCCAGCTGCCCAGGTTTAGGTTTCTGAATCGGTTACATTACAGGGGTTTAATAAAAGCTTTAATCCATAGCAACCTTTGTATTTTTACATCAGATCCATCCATGCAGTTGGATACCAGTTCTTATGGTGGTTAAAAAAAAAAAAAAACATTTTATGCAGAAGAGAATTCACTTTTTGACGGTGGGTGTGCACCACCCCGTGGCTCAGATATATTTAAGCACATTAAATTAAGGAAGGGGAAAAAAGTCATGGCCATAGCATACTTCAAATGTTTGATAACATGAAAGATTGATCTACCAAAAGTGTAAACATTTCATTGTCAAATGAACGTGTGCCAAATGTACATCTCACAAACTGGGCTAGAATGGTTTTCCTCTTGCAACTGTATTTTGGCTGATTTGCATAAAGTACTGCTTAAAATTATGTTTAACAAATAAGTATCAGTATTTCATACATTTAGCTAAAGGTTTCCCATATTTAGTAAATGCATGAAAATGTGATAGTTTTCTTTATTCCATATATTTAGTAAATTAAGTTGTCAGGTGTGTATATATAGTATACTTCTGCTTACAGAGCAATAAATACTTTGGTACGCTGTACAATTTAACATAGTTATTAGTTATTGCTCACAATGATATTTGTAACCTTGAATATAATAGTCATTTGAGTCAGAAGAGCCATTTAATCAGTTCCCCAGCTACCTGTTTGTTTCTCAGTTGCAGAAAGTGTTTTGTTGAGTCTCGCTGTTTGCAGCAAGTAGCTGTAAGTGAGCGGTTTAATATAGTAAACAGTAAAAGTGCTTGCAGTAGTATTTATTCATAGACTGTCCTTGCGTTATATGCTTATATACATCATTAAAAAAGACTATACCTTACTGCTTGTGACTGTACTCTTGGGCCACATATGGGAGGGGACATGCACACATGCAAATGCCTGGTACTCAGGTTACCAAACACCTGCCACATACTTTTTCCAATTCCTAGTGCTTATACAAACACACTCAGGTATACACAGGTTACCAAATACCTGCCACACATGCAAATGCCTGGTACTTGTACACACTCAGGTTCCCAAATATCTGCTACATACACAGACAAACCAACCCTCATATATGCAAATAACAAACACACACTTCCCAATACCTGGTACTTAAACACACATGTATACACAGGTTCCCAATACCTGGTACATATACAAATGGACTCAGGTATACACAGGTTCCCAAATACCTGTCACACACACACACACACACTAGAGCAGAGAGCGGATGAGGCTGGAAAGGTAACAGTGCTGGACGATATTCAAGCAGCTCAGTGGGCGGGACTCAGGGCTAGAACAATGCAATGCTACCCTCTGGTGGTGGGAATGAATAAAGCAATAATAATCAATTATTATAATATATAATAATGAATAGAATGCCGCTCCTATAATACAGCGGGTTGTATCTAGTGTATTATAACGCATAACGCAAAACACAGGCCTATTGATAAAATGGAATACACCTGGCTTTCTCAGTCAGATTACCCACAGGCCACTACTGAGAGTGAGGTACAGCATAGTCCAGCAAAACAAACGGTAAAAAACAAAACCGACCCAAATGGCCCAAATGCACTGTGACCTGTAATGGACACGCTGGCTTCACTTACACACGGTTTCCCAAACACAGATACCTGCAGCAGGGGGGTATACTATGAAGCAGGATTACTTACTTAGCTGTATAACTGCACCGAGTAAAACCCGGAACCCTCCCAAATCTGGAACATGGACTGAAGTAAAAAAGAGCTGTTCCCAGTTTTAGTCAGTGCAGTTATCCAGCTAACTAAGTAATCCTGCTTCATAGTATACCCCCCGGGGTCCTGCAGCAGGTCCTGCTGAGGCCAGACCTGTTCCCGCGGCCAGGACGGGAATACCGCCAACCGCCGCCATGTTAATTACTCCCGCTGGCCGGCGCTTAATTAATGCACATACTCTAGCTTGTGATCTTAGCCATTTTTACTTCACTTCACTGTTCTGGCATTTAGCAGACACTCTAATACTGAGTGAATTTCAACTGAAACACGAGTGCAAAGATCAGGGATTACAGGAGGGGGCTATTTTAATCCCAAAAGAGACGGCAAATGCAAGAAATGTAGACCAAAACTTCTCAACTACCCTACTGAACATTAAACTAAACTACACAAACAAGAACATAACTACTTTTATACAGCCACTTCAAACTAAATCATTTCCGAAATTCAGAAAAGTTACGTAATACTAATGGCATGGCAGCCTATGTCGTAAAGCCTCAATCTTATGGCCCTCTGACCACCAACGCAGTACCGGATCTACGCCAAACTCGGGATCCCGCATTGTCAGCATGCCGGGTACACGACCCCACGGTTTTGCGTACCTCGCACTTCCCGATCCGATGCAGCGGCCCGTTTCTAACCCGCACATGACTTTAAAAGGATCCCGCGCAGAGAAAAATAGCTCACTTGTAGCTTGCGCTCTTGTTCCCTTGCTCCCTTGTTCCTTTGCTCACTCGCTCCCTTGCTCCCTTGTAGAATTTTTTTAATTTTCTTTGACTTGTTTTGACTTTTGTTTTCTCAACTTTTTCCTCGCCTTTTTTTCTCAACTTTTTTTTCTTAATATTTCTGAAAGAGGGGACTGGCCCGATTCCAGATATATCATTTCCATGAAAATCGGACAATAAATGGCTGAGATATAGCCATTTGAAATATCAACCCTAATTAACCTTTGACCCCTCCCACCAGGGGCACAGAAGGATGGATGTGCCCCAAAATCTGTAAGCGGGATCCTCAGAGGGGCTTCTCTGACATATGTTAAAGGTGAACCCATAACCCCTATATGTCCCTTAATTGGACAATGATCTCCGGAAAAAGAAGCCTATGAAGGCCCTTAGGGGCTTCATACCTAGGGTAGTTCAATTTGAAGAATAGAGTTTTCCTTTCTGAAAGTCCCATAAGCCCCAAAATGGACACACAAAACCCCACTAGGTATACAAATGCACCCGCCAAGTGCTGGAAGCCTAGCTATTCAATCATGTACATTTGTTTTCATATTTCAAAAAAATATTTAATATTTTCATATTTGACTCACATGCACTCACACTCACATGTCATATGCTGTAAAATATATAGACTATCAAGATGAAGGCCTCAATGATTTCTCTCCCACGCTGTGCATTTACTATGTCGGTTTTACATTGGTACCAGTCATGTGATCAGGCCTGACATGCAGCTGATGTGATCGGAAAGGATTTCTGCCTTACATAACAGTAAAAAAGAGAATTCTTAGGAAAGTGTTGGAAAGAAATACAAATATAAAAAAGAGACCTAGAAACCTGGAAGTCAAAGATGAAAGTTCTTTAATTATGGAATTCTGGCAGTCCATCATCTCTATGGTAACACACACAAAGGAATGCGGTTTTCCATTGTTGGACAATCATATTCTGCACAGTCCTTTTGTTAATTGTTGTCTCTGCGGCTCTTACTTCCTGCAGTTTCTCTCAAACACGAGGACAGGAAAGAAGGAGATTAAGAATAATGAATCACGTTCAAATTCACACGCCCTTACAGCCACTGGCTCTGTGAGACAAAGTCAGAAAAACACAGGTTCACAAGGAGTCTGAGGGATTGAAAATTGGTTACTAAGAGGAATAACCAACACGCATCGGCCCAGCTACCCAAAGAAAGAGGGGCCAGGAAATTAAGGGGCTCTAGACAGTCATGACCTTGATCAGTAAAGAGTTTCCTAACATTACATTACAGGCATTTAGCAGATGCTCTTATCCAGAGCAACTTACACAACTTCTTATTACATTTATCCATTCATACAGCTGGATATATACTGAAGCAATTCAGGTTAAGTACCTTGCTCAAGGGTAAAACGGCAGTGTCCTACCTGGGAATCGAACCTGCAACCTTTCGGTTACAAGTCCAGTTCATTAACCATTATACTACACTGCCGCCCTACAAGAGAAGCCTTACCCAGACAACTTCTCCGAAGGGTGGGAACCATCAATCTGGACAATGGGTCCCTATTCAATTCTGTAAGATAGAGTCATATACAGTATGCGCCACTACGGGTTGAGTGTTCAAGTCTTTTATTCAGCTAATATCACCCTTCCAAGAAGTTGCCTGGGCAACGACATTCTTAACGTGTCAAATTGGCAGTGTAGTATAACGATTAGGTATCTGGACTTGTACCCCAAAAGTTGCAGGTTCAATGCCCATTCAGGACACTTTCGTTGTACCCTTAAGCATGGCACTTAACCTGCATTGCTTCAGTATATATACAGCTGTATAAATGGAAAAATAAAACTCCAGCCCCACCCCATCCCACCCCATCTAGACCGCCCTAGTTTCTGCATTACACATACATGCAACAACTCTAATGTGTAACAGGCATTAGATAGGCTGACAAAACACCCTGGAGTAGGCTACCATGTACATAATGCAGTGAGTATCTACAATAAAGGCATTTAAGTCACAAGCATTCTCTGGGCTGATATTGCATGCCTATTTCAACAGCCGGCATCATTAAGTGCAAACACATTGACAATCTATTGTTGTTTTCATTGTAGCCAACCAACATTTATTTCTCCAAATAATGGTACCTTGTGTCTTACGTGCATATTTCACTTTTAATATTGCATATCTATCCCTAGGAAATGTTTTACAGTCTGAATGTATTTTTATCGTTTTATTTCATTCATATATTATCTAAATATTAATGTTTATATATTTACCTTGTTCTGCACTGAATCATTCGACAGTATAGCACGACTAATGTGTGGCCATTTAGCTTCTGCTTTTCTAAATTTCTGGTTGTAGTGTATGATATAACATTTTAAAGATCTGAACTTGGAGTTTGAGAAAATGTAAATACCTCCGAAACACATTTTCTGTCATTGTGGACATTTTACCATGGCCGGTAACTTTTGGATCCCTTATTCAACCAGGAAGCTCCATTGAGCACCTTAACATTTGCAGATTTTTTGCCCAATATGCCCCTTTGATTTGAAAAAAATTACAATATTTGTATTATTATTGTTGTTGCTGTCATTAATAAAGAAAGGGGAGGGGGGGTGTTGGGTTTTTCATTAACATTACCTGGCTCTGGCATTTCAACATCTGCTCAACTCACCTGGGCACCAGGCCAGCTATTGTATGTAGGGTTTCCTGGAGCAAGGAATCAGGTATAGCTGACCTACAGCTAAAGTGGGTCAGTGGAAACGAACTTGTATTGAAGCCTACTGTAAGCTTTGCTTATGAGCTTACAATGAAGTGGAGCACGTGCTGTAGCCTACAAAACAAACACAGGATCAAGACCGGTTGATAAGCAGTGCAGTAGCTTTTTGCCCTTCCCAAATCCATTATTTTCACTGAAAAGGGTCGTAATTTTTACACCCTGCCTCGTAGCCTATACAGGAGCGGCATTATTTCTCGTTTATGGCCCAATTCATTCATCCGGGAAAAGAATTGCCAGGTTGCAAAATGGTTTTCTGTAACAGGTGACATGAAATCATATTGTAGAAAAATCTGACGAGGCGATAAAATAGCCCAATTAAAAAACAATTCACTGTACAGATTCACCGACACATAGGCTATTAGTCCATTTGACATATCGCCTCTTCAACAAAATATAAGTGGTTCAACACGCTACAGTGTTCTTCAAGAACGAAGTCGGCGCTCGCGTTCTGTAGCAACGTTATAGCGCGTTCCATCCCAGGTATTGTCGTCATTATATGACTGCGAAGTAGGCAGGACAAAGAACTGCGCAACACTGCACACCACATACGCAACAATGATCGGCACAAACTCTGCCTGCCAGATTTTTGGAAACAAAACACTAGAAATCAAGACTCACCCTTTGACGGATGAGAAGAAATTATATAGTTATGCGCCGTTACTGTAAGCAGTTATTAGCAACCATTTGATTTTAGGCCGCTGCTAGGTTAACTAGGCTAACTGAAGTGAACAGCCAAGAACAACGTTTTCTTTGTAGCCTTGAAGAAAAAAAGGAAAGTGCTCATTTGGAGGGGCACCCGCTCAGAAACGGATTTCCTTGGAGTGGTAAGTTGGTTTCAGCGTCGGTGTGGCTTCAAACAACTGAGGTGGCACAGTCAGCGACTTTTTAATCTATTTGATTATCGTTGGTAGCACAGCAAGATTGTACTATAGGCTACTCTGCGTAGCATACGTATCATTAACACATTTTAAGTTCGGTGGGAAATATGCATCTAACGTTACGTTGACGTAAGCTAATTATTATATTGTGCATTCGGTGACCTCTACAAATTCTATGTAACGTTAGTTCCGTCAGTTGACCATTAGCCCTATAAGTTTTGGTAACGTTATGTATTGGAAGAAGGACGGAGGCAGCATTTACCATGTGGGTTTCATTTTTTTAAGGGTCAGTGTTCGATCCTTTCAGGTGCTGCACGACGAACTGTTGAACACGCAGCAATGCAAATTCCCAAATTGTCGACTTTTTGTGATCGGAGAGCTTCTCCAGACCTTCACGCGTTAACTTTTCCTCTTTGTCGAGGCAGTTTGTTCGTGCGTGTGTGGTGTATGTTGTGAATTTTCGACATTGTTCCATCTGCCACATTAAACAATTCTGCAGTTAGGTTTTTTATTTTTTTAAAACCGATGCACCTGCAATTCGGACATCGACTATTCGCCCTCTTTGGAACGCGTGTTAGTTGCTTTGGAAGCTCACATATCGAAGTGCTTTATGTCATTGAAGACAGGTGGATCGACTACTAGATGATGGAGGTAACAGGTAAGACGTCCGTGCCGAGAAGGTTCGCTGTGTTGTGTTTTTGCGCTCGTGGGAATGTGGCTGCTAGCAGGTCAGTGCACTGGCTTGGCTTTCATGAGTTAAAAAATAAATAAAATAGTTGTGGTTTCATGTTCCTGTAGGTAAATCCTATTAATTATTTAATTTATTTATTTATTTTTAAATGAGCAAATGCAATCGGGCTTCGGCAACGAGTGCGCTTCCGCTTTCAACTGCTGGGGAGTTTTTCTGGTCCATGGAGACTAACCGGCTGGAGAATCTCTTACTCCTTGGTTCTTTTAAGAGCCTGTTCAGGCTTGTTACCCAGTCATGGTCCAGAGGCCACGCAGGGGATTGTGGGTAGAGAACAGAGCTCGTGAGCTTGCAGGTTTGATTCCCAGGTGGGGCACAGCCATTGTACCCTTGAGCTAAAGGTACATCAACTGAATAGGTTCAGTTAATATCCAGCTGTATAAATTTGTTTGTAAAAAGAATGTAACTTTTGTTAACCGAAGCATTATTTTGTTTATATTGGTACATCCAGCCTACCAGGGGGGGAAAAAGCATTCCTTTCATCAGGCAAGTGTGTCAGCTAGTAAATAAATGAAAATTAGTGACTTAGTGCATTAGTGAGTGAGATATTGTGTCAGTTATGGAGTGAGTGTAACAGCAAGTAGATGAGTGAGTTGTGTCTCCTTGTGAGTGAGTGAGCAATGCGTTTGTCTGAGCCAGCGAGTGTCACATAATGACATTCATATATGCGCGCGCGCACACACACACACACACACACACACACACACACACACACACACATGCATTCATACACACTCACACCTCCTGTGTGTGCAGTATGTGGATCAGCAGTTGTTTGGAAGTACCTGTTGCATTCTCCTGGCTTGACAAAAGATCTGTCCTGGTCTCCATGGTGACAAACAGCTAGCTGCGTGCATGTGAGGCCCCTTGTTTGCTCTGCAGAGCTTTGTGAAGTAATGAGGCCGAGCGCTGTGGCCTTCGTCTACCAACCATACACATGGTACACACTCTCTCACACACACACACACGCACACAATACATACAGTACACACACACACACACACACACACACACACACACAGTACATACACATAGTACACTCACACATACACAATACATACAGTACATACACATGTAGTACACTCACATACACAGTATACACACACAGTACATACACATAGTACACTCGCATACATAATACACACAATACACAGTACACTCTCTCACACACACACACACACACACACACACACACACACACACACACACACACACACACACACACACACACACACAATCAGCCACACAATATTTTCACAAAACACAAAAATAACACACACAGTACACACACAGTGCACTCACAGATACAATGCACACACACCACAATACACACACACAATCAGCCACACACACACATGTGTACCCACAGTACATACACAAACAGAACATACACACACACCTTAGAGGGTTAATAATGGTGTGGCTACTCTCCCCGTTACAGCGGTTGTGCTTTTGTGCTACCGGAGATGCTGGACAACAGGGCCTGTTTTTTTTTATCCTCAAACATATAAACACAGGCCTTTACAGAAGCCCACAGTCTTGTCATCACCGTGATTATGATCTTTGATATGAGAGAGAGATCCTAACACACACACATGATCTTGTTTTGTTGTTCTTGTTCAGGCGGGGGTGAAATGTTAGGTTCGGTAACTGGTGACGCTGATCAAGCCGTGTTTCCATCAATGAGAACACGCCGTGCAGATCACACACACGTGTGTCACGTGTGCATCTTTGTTCATTGTTTGCCGCATGACAAACGCTGGAGTCAGGCTTTTGGTATGTCATTGATCAACGTTTTCTCATACCGTGCAGGAACTTTGTGAGTTTTTAAGGGGGAGAAAGAATGTTCTTATCACTCTCTCTCTCTTTGCTTATTTGCATGTTTCTTTTTGTTTTGTAGTTTCAGTTTTGTATTTCCTGAACGCATATCTCTCGAGAGCTATTGTATCCAGGGGCGATGGATGGGGTGGGGCCGTGGGGGGCCATCCCTGGACAGAGCAGGAAATGTGGGAGCAGGTTCTGTTTTTCCCGTCTCAGCTGAAGCTAAACCAGCGCTTAGCTCTGCCCTGTAATGCCCAACAGACATGTTTACATGAGCCCTTTGTGTCTCTTCCACGCTGATGTTAGAGACAGACAGACGGACACCCGAGCTGCCTTTTGTGTCCCCCTGTGGATATTTATGTACTAATGAGAATAAAGTTCATATTGTTTTTTTTTGTTTTTTTGCTCATAATTTTTCTGTAATATTGTCTATGTGCACACTATACATATCTTGAATTTAGGTTTAGGCTGTTTTGAGTGTAAAATTTAATGCATAGATACATACATAGGCTACTGTATATAAAACCTCCAACAACAACAGTAAAAATATATATATATATGATCTAGGGCTGGGCGATATATCGCAACGATAATTATCGATTGCAATAACGGCCGTTGCCAGCATGTGGGGTATTGCCTTTTTTTCCGTCTTTTTTTCTTTAATTATACCTGATGCGGTAGTAATCTAAACTTCAAAACCCGTGTGAAATTCTTCCGGGGGAAAAAAACGTCATCACTGTCTACTGCGCGTTGATAAGACGGACAATCACAGAAAGGCGTTGCACCTTTAATGCGATTGAAAAAACACATCACATGATCACGTGAAAGCTGTACGACCTTGCTGCTGGTTGGCTGTCTTATCAACACTAATAGCCTATATCAGCGGTGATGTTTTTTTCCGGAAGCATTTCACGCGGCCTCTGATGTTTGGATGTTTACTGCCGTATATTGGGTATACTTAAAGAAAAAAAGACAAAAAGAAAGGCGCCCCACACGGTGGCAACGTCCGTTATTGCATTCGATAAGTATCGATGTTGTATATCGCCCAGCCCTAATATGATCATCATAATTAGCACAACAAAATTATGGTGTAAATCTAATATTGCTGGTGTACATTATGTGAGACCACAGTCACATATAAACACCCTAGGGTGTTAAATGTACACCACGATTTTTGGTGTGAATATAGCCTCTATTTTATTGATGGTGTAGATCTGTTTCCACTCCTGAAAGCAGATTGGCTTTTCTGTGGCTGTATCTCTTGTACCTCTGCTGGGACGTCATAGATTACTCTTAACAGGTTTTTTTTTAATCAGGATGTTTGGGTGCCTTAACACAGGGGTTAGAATAGCCCTACTAGCAGGACTGGTGGAGAGTCAGAGGTGAACGGGGACATATGATTGGTCCATTTTCACACGCACGTTTTACGTGTGTGAAAGGTTGGGGAGCGGACTCCACCGTATGGGCGTGCTGTGGCCTGCTGTGACTCCTGTTTCAGTTCAGTTTTATTTTTATTGAGCTTTTAGGGAGACACTGTGAGACACTACAAAGAGGCTTTAGTGGAAAACAGGAAACAGGAAAATGATGAAAGCCTGAGGTTAGTGGGGATAAATAAATATAAAACACTCTAACAGCAGCGAGAGAAAACTCCTGGGTTTGGAGGACATCTGGAGAGGAGCCTGACTGTACTGCCCTCTCTCTCCTCTCTGTCCTTCCCTCTCTCCCTCTATTCTCTTCTCTCAGTCCCTCTCTCCCTCTCCTCCTCTCTGCTCTCTGTCCTTCTATCCCTCTACTCTCTGCTCTCTGTCCTTCTATCCCTCTATTCTCTCCTCTCTGTCCTTCCCTCTCTCCCTCTATTCTCTTCTCTCAGTCCTTCCCTCTCTCCCTCTATTCTCTTCTCTCAGTCCTTCCCTCTCTCCCTCTATTCTCTTCCCTCAGTCCCTCTCTCCCTCTATTCTCTTCTCTCAGTCCCTCTCTCCCTCTATTCTCTTCTCTCAGTCCTTCCATCTCTCCCTCTATTCTCTTCTCTCAGTCCCTCTCTCCCTCTATTCTCTTCTCTCAGTCCCTCTCTCCCTCTATTCTCTTCCCTCAGTCCCTCTCTCCCTCTATTCTCTTCCCTCAGTCCCTCTCTCCCTTTATTCTCTTCCCTCAGTCCCTCTCTCCCTCTATTCTCTTCTCTCAGTCCCTCTCTCCCTCTATTCTCTTCCCTCAGTCCCTCTCTCCCTCTATTCTCTTCCCTCAGTCCCTCTCTCCCTCTATTCTCTTCCCTCAGTCCCTCTCTCCCTCTCCTCCTCTCTGTTCTGTGTCCTTCTATCCCTCTACTCTCTGCTCTGTGTCCCCCGGTTTTGTCACATGCTTCAATGCAAATGAGGTCATTGGATTTGGTCATTGGATCCTTAAGCCGTGCTTGTTTTTAGATGGGTTTAGTTTTTCTGGTGGGGAGGGGGGCGAGGTTGTTACAGTGGGGTGAACCCCCACAGCCCTCAGCCTGCATATGACTGGAATGGGGGTAAACTCTGAGAACAGCTGGCTTTGGAGCAATAATATCTGCCATCGATAGCAGTGAACGGATAAAACAACAAAAGCTGAGGAAATGGGTCGCAGTTGTTAGGCGGGAAAAGCAGACGCAGGCGGATATGTACGTAATATGCATATGCATTTACATCAAACTGCTTTTGCCGCCATTGTCACTGGTGGAGGAAGTATACTCGGCTTATCTTAACTGATGAAAGGGAGAACAGGAACTTGCAGTACACAGTGCTGCCCATGACATCAAAGGCAGAACCGATCTCGCCTCAGAAACACGGGAATTCTGCGTGAGCTCAGAGGTTTATCGTATCATCAGTGACATCCCATTGTTGAGTAAAAAATTGTAAAGTTAATCTTGCACTAACACGCACTTCATCCACACCTCTCGTCTACATAATAGACCTCGGTCAGACGCTGGTTTATTTAACAGTGAGCTTGAACAGCGTCTGTTTGAAAGGGCTTCATGGCGCACGGTATGCAAGCTCTTGACAATAGCGCCTGCAACCTGCCAGGTTTGGGGACACTGCAAGTATTAGCCTGCATCGTACTGAGGATGTTCAGATGAAAACGTCCTTTTCAGGTCTTTGTTGTGGTAATCCCTACGGTTCAATGTTGAAATAACCAGTTTTAATATCACAATGAAACCCTACGTGTTATTGTGCTTCGGAAAGACATTTGAAGGATATTCGGCTGAAAAGGTTGTGTCGGTCTTCGTTGTCATAACCCCCACAGTTCAATCTTGAATTAACTATATTTAATATCACAAAGAAACCTACATGCTATTGTGCTTTGGAAGGACACTTGGAGCTGTTAAACAATTATTAAATTATTTATTATGATTAAATGATTCATTACAATGTTAAAAAAATCACCAGCATTACCAGTAAAATCCCTTATATCACACATGGGCTCCCAGTAACACGTGTAAAAAATTTTAAGGATCATTTACATTTTAGGCATTTTATCCAGAGCGATTTACAATTGGTGCCCGAAGAAAAAGCCTAGATTCATAAATCATCAACACTCCAAGTAGTGATTAATGAGAGTGTAATGGATCAGGCCAAAACACACCGGCAATAGGTAATCCTTTGTCACTAGAAGGGGAGATAGAGAGGGTTTCTTTTTTTGGGGGGGTGTATAGGAGGAGATGTGAAAGAGGGGAATGGTAATGAGGAGGGGGAGGGGGGGGGGGGGGGGGGGGGGGGTGGTCAATATACATCAAACTTTACTTTCTGTTGTATGATGCAATACCTCACTGAAGCAGAAGGTGGCAGCAAAGGAGGAGTTCTCAGACCTGAACCGTGAATAGTATTACTGTATTTATGAGGAAAAGGGATCTCTATTGACCCCATCTTCAGATTGTCAGTGTCAACTTGAACCTGTAAACCTCCTGTTTTTAATGTTGGGCTAATTCTTGTGTTTCTGTTTCCTGTGTAACAGCTGGTTTCTCCCAGTAAATCTTGGATTAAATAAAACGTTTTTACAGTTAGGGTTGTATCAGACTGATGACTGTAACAGGGTATTTGTCTGTGTAACAGGTGGTTTAGTGTTAATTGCACTGCCCCCTCCCCAGTAGCAGTTGGATTGTTCCATCTCTATTGGCAACCCTCTCTTACCTTCTCTCTCTCTCTCTCTCTGTCCCTCTCTGTGCTTCGTCTCCACGGCAACAGCGAGATGGCCCATGTGGTGGTGAAGGTGGAGAAGATGCAGGGTGGAGATGGGGGCGGAGTCATAAGGGCGGGGCCCCAGACAGCCTCGCGACGCGATTGGTTTGCGCAGCCGCCCGCTGACCAGTCAGAGCCTCCGTTGGGGACAGTACAAGGCGCACGCACACCGCCGGTAAGATGGCGGATTTGAGCGCAGTCAGTACCAGGTCCATCCCGCCTGTTTGAACTGCGGCTGTTGGGTTCGGTACATCAGGCGAGGACAGCAGTGTGATGTCAGTTTGGGGACAAGTCTCGTCATCAAGCGGCGATTGCAGGTTCAAATCCCATATAATGAAAGAATATAAGGAAAAGAAACCATCACAAATAATAGCATTTTAGCTGTGCCTTCAGTGGGTTTTTGTTTTGTTTATCCTGGTATAGTAATGAGCTAAATACACTCAGTCCAGGTAGCACACTCAGTCCAGGTAGCACACTCAGTCCAGGTAGCACACTGCAGTTGTATTAGCCCTGACTAGCTCAGGAATACACAAAGCTGTGCAAGGTTATGACAGTGGAAATGTACGCAGTACACTACACAGTAGGTCTCCATGGATATAGCTCAGGCAAATTATGAATCATAACGGTTCATAATAATAATGGTTATTTTTGCGACCAGGATGATTCTGCAGGCAAGGAGGAGAAGGGCGAGTCTCACAGGAGCCGTGACAGATTGGACCTGCACCCCAACATCAGTGAGGGTGAGTCACACACACACACCTGCACCCCAACATCAGTGAGGGTGAGTCACACACACACATACACACACCTGCACCCCAACATCAGTGAGGGTGAGTCACACACACACATACACACACCTGCACCCCAACATCAGTGAGGGTGAGTCACACACACACATACACAACACCTGCACCCCAACATCAGTGAGGGTGAGTCACACACACATACACACACCTGCACCCCAACATCAGTGAGGGTGAGTCACACACACACATAAAACTTGCATACACACACACACTCCCACTAAAAATAAAATAATCCTCGAGTAAGCTGGAATGATAAGTTTTCTGAAAGCAGGAGCCCTTTGTCATTAACACCCCGTGGCTGACCTCATGTGACCCCTGACCTCCTGTAGTTAGGGCGTGGCACCGCGGCTGACCCCATGTGACCCCTGACCTCCTGTAGTTAGGGCGTGGCACTGCGGCTGACCCCATGTGACCCCTGACCTCCACAGAGAGCCTGGTGGAGAAGGAGCTGCAGGTGGTGCTGATGATCCAGCAGCTCTCTGGCCTGCGGGAGGCGCTATTGGGCGCTCACTCTGAGCACAAGAACATGGCCGCCGTCCTCATGGTGAAGCAGCAACAGCACATGGAACTCGCACAGCAACAGCAGGAGCAGGCAAGTTCAGCCTGACCAGAGTCACATCTATACAGTGTACAGCAGCCCAGAGTCACATCTATACAGTGTTCTGCAGGCTATACAGTAGGGTAGAGTCACATCTATACAGTGTACAGCAGGGAAGAGTCACATCTATACAATATACGGCAGGGTAGAGACATCTATACAGTGTACAGCAGCCCAGAGTCACATCTATACAGTGTACAGCAGGGTAGAGTCACATCTATACAGTGTTCAGCAGGCTATACAGTAGGGTAGAGTCACATCTATCCAGTGTCCTGCAGGGTAGAGTCACATCTATACAGTGTACAGCAGGGGTAGAGTCACATCTATACAGTGTACAGCAGGGAAGAGTCACATCTATACAGTATACGGCAGGGTAGAGTCACATCTATAGTGTACAGCACCGTAGTCATATCTATCCAATGTACAGTAGGGTAGAGTCACATCTATACAGTGTACAGCAGGGTAGAGTCACATCTATACAGTGTATAGCACCGTAGTCATATCTATCCAATGTACAGTGTACTGCAGGGTAGAGTCGCATCTATACAGTGTACTGCAGGGTAGAGTCACATCTATACAGTGTACAATAGGGTAGAGTCACAGCTATACAGTGTATAGCATTTTACCTAGTTTTTGCTCACCAACCCAGATTAGAGAAGCTGAGTACCAGCCCAGTGTAGACTAGCCTGGTCATATCCAGTCCTGTGCAGAACAGGTCAGTCACATCCATCTAGTTTTGCTTTGTTGCCATTGCAATGGTAGTCCTGCAATGGAAATGTATGAATTAGTCCAAGGATGCTTATTTGTCTGGTATGCAGATCGCTAGGCAACAGCAACAGCTGATCCAACAGCAGCAGAAGATCAACCTCCTGCAGCACCACATGCAGGTGAGGCTTAATCACTGAGTTTATCGTGGAATAGATCAGACTAGAATACTTATCAATGTCCAAAACAGAGCCAGGGAGCTACTGGTCAGCAGGTAAACTACCTGTTCTGCACCTGTACAACCTTACTGGTGGTTAAAAGTAAAAATAAAACTCAATAGCCTTGCAAGTGGCTTACTTGCATCTGCTTGGGTTGTATGTGTCTTGAAGTAACATTTCTTTGATTGCAGGCTGTTCACTACATAAATGTATTAAATTCGTCATCTCGTAGTTGTACACATATTTCCTTTTTTATAATAAATATAGTAAGAATATGGTATCATTATAGGATTGCACAGAACATAGTATTTCTTGACTTGTTTTAGCCAGTTAGATTAGATTAGACATTATTGTCCACTTCTATGGAAATGTATCAATGAGTAGGAGGAGGATACAGGTATGAGTACCTACTACCTATGCAGTGTTTGAACCCACTGTTGGCCTGTCGCAGCAGGTGAACATGCCCTACGTGATGATCCCGGCCTTCGCACACAACACACAAACGCTGCCTGCTGCCTCAGATTCTCAGACAGTCCTGCACCTCCAGCCAATCACCAGCAAGCAAGGTGCGCACAGTAACAACGCCCAGAATTCCTGTCATTCAGAGTTCCTGTCATTCAGTGAAAATCGTTTCAGACGTTATTCATGTTCCCTCTTATTGAGCAGTCCGATTGTTTCAGAAATGTAACGCAGCCTCAGAGCTGCAAGGACATGTTGTCGCTGATTGTTTGCTCAGGAAAAGATTGTGGTTTTATTGAGTATAATAAACGTCCTCTGCTTGGGACTGCAAGACAAGAATGCTGCCTCAATATGGCTTTGTCTACCGCACAACTGCTGCAAACAGACAGCTATGATCACAGATGTTTTCCAGTTCCTTCTGCAAGTCTAAACTGGTAACTAGGGCTGTCTCTCTTGTTTGTGACCATGTACTCTGTGTGAACTTTCCTATGGAACTTTTCCTAAAGGAAAGCTCTGCTTGAACTGACCGCAAATCAGCCCAAGTTGAGCTTTAATCTATCTAGAGATGTGTCAATCATTCCCAAATACTGACATATGTAACGGATGTGGTATTTTTCTATTAGTGATTATTCTCTAATTTATTGTTTTCTGTTATATTTTGCGCATGTATTGTTTTTACAGTGGAATATCCCAGGCTCCTCTCCACAGCTCAGGTCAACCCCATGAAGTCGAATGGTACAGTCCACCCCCAGGTAGTCTAATGGTACAGTCCACCCCCAGGTAGTGTTTTGATGGAAGAACCAAATGTTGGGTTGGTTGTTTCACGTACACCTGCTCAACCTCTTTACACATTCCATAGCTAGGTAGACAAACTTTTCAATGATTACTGTTAACCACCAATCATTTCAGGATATTTTGCACTTTTATAACAATAATTTTTGAAAAGTCTTGCTTTATACGGCCTGCCTTCAGTTAGACTTAAACAATTATTTATAGCATTTAATTTTTTGTTTGTTTTGGGGGTTTTATTGTGGATTATGAAAATTAGGCAGAACTAAATTCAAGTTTTTTTCTTATATTGATTTTTATAACTTATATTGATGCTTATGGATATTTTATGTTGACGCCTGTCAATAGGGTTCCACAGGGGAGGTATTGTGGATTTGATTGGATAATAGTTTGTCTTAGATGGGAGCTGATTGGATGTGAGCTGGATTATTTAGAGCTGATTGGATGTCATGCAGGGGGGAAGCCAGCCGCTGAATCTGACCTCCAAACCCACGGAGCAGGAGAAGAGGAAGAGGCCCCGCCCCCATAACCTAGAGAGTCAGTATACGCACACACACTGCACACACACACACGCGCGCATGCGTCCTATGCATGGTGTATGGTAGGCCGAACAGTTCAAAAGCCGACGCAAACTAGACACCACATATCCAGCTGGACAGCGCGCGCGACCCAGTTGGACACCCAATTTGATGTCGCTGATTGGACAGGAATTCACTAATCTCTCACATATAATGAATGTACGTAAAACCAATGTTTGTAGGGTCATTTGAATCATAACGATAATCAAAGTTTTTCGTTATTTGCCATTTTAATTTTCACACTGCAATTCCAAAGACATAGAATGATATTTGGAAGAACTTAACCAATTTTTAGTTTAGGAATATGGGAAACAGTCATTGAACATGAGCAGAGACTGGTCTGAATGCAGACATGAAGGAGTAAACACTATTGTTTTAAATAAAATAAGTGTGTAATTAATCACATTCATAAAATGAAATAGGCCTAGTTAGTTCAAAGTGCCGTTTTCTGGTATTTTTAAAACAAATTTGGAATATATTTTAGTTGGAATACAACAGCAAAAATTAAACAACAGGCTAAATATGCAATTTATTTAAAAGAATAATCCCTGTTCTTTCATATATATTTTGCTAGCTTCCACGTTGCTCTTGTGTTCTCTAGCCTGTGTTGTCCAAGCCTGAAATGGGTAGGCTACTCACTGTCAACCCATCTACGGTTTGCCCGTATAAAATATGGGTTTCCACCTTTTCGAAGGTATGCGGACGTATAATGTTATGATACCGGAAATCTAGATTATATAGGTTTTTTGTTTTCAAACGTTTTCCAACATCATTCAAACGCAACAATCATATTTTATTTCTCCCTCTCTCTGCTACTACTCTCGATTTCTGAGGCTGCGGGGAAAGCAGGTAGCTAGCCTAGCGGCATCAGGACTGTAATGTACTTTATGACAACCACGAAGACGCAGTAGCCCACAAGATACCCATCAACTATCTAACGTTAATTAACCTAGCGAACAGTTAAATGGTTATGACTGGACAATGTTAATGTTTATGCAATTTTGATAATTAGATAATGTTCCATGACGTATTAATGTGGTGAATGACTCAATTTAACGAAGCTACTACAAGTTTCATTGTAAAGTAACCCGTATAACTTAATGTTAACTGTTACTAGAAAATTATTCAAAGTAAGATGAGAGCTAATTTTATAACCATATGTAGGCTACATTAATGCTAACGTTGCCTACTTAGGCTATCAAAGCTGTTATGTAGGCTAGTAAGATTGCAAAACTGCATTAAAAGTGCATAACAACACGACTATTTCATAATTTAGGAAAGGTGGTATGTATCTCTCTCCTGCATTGGGTTGTAAGTGTGTGGGGTCAGTCATTTGGGGTGTCTGTTTACCTGTTTTAAAATGAGCACCTTAATGAATTTGATGAATGAATGAATTTGAATAGCGCAGAGCTACCCAGTTCGACGTCCTGCGCGATCCAGTTGGACAGCGCAGAGCTACCCAGTTGGATCGCTCGCGTTGCCCAACTGGATATGTGGAGATGTCCACTGGGTATCTCGCGATGTCCACTGGGTGGCGCAGGATGACTGTATAGGTAGTGTGCAAGGGGCCAAGACTGGGCTTTCGTTCTGAAGCTCACTTCCTGGTGCTGTTGCTCACTAGTGCCACTGCGATTGGCTCCAGTATAGGTCTTTCCCCATGTAAGTCAATGGCAGCAATGTGGTCAAAATACTGTCAATACATTTTTTACACAAAAAAATGTAATTGCAATAGGTGCCTTTCCTTCATCTAATGCCTGTGCATGTGCTGATTTTTAAAAATATTGTGTCGTTTGGACAGGGTATTAACATTTGTTCAGGACCAATCAGAGGGACAGGTTGAGTCCTGGGATCACTGGCATAGATAGGTTCTATATGGTTCTCACTGCCAGGACCAATCAGAGGGACCGGTTGAGTCCTCTTCGGCTCCACGGAGCAGGCGCAGTTTGTACAAAAGGGCGGCGAAAAAGACTTCCGAGCTTCAATTCAGTTTTTACGAGGCCGTGGAAAGGCAATGGGTGATGTCACAGTGGCTTTGTCCATATTGTTATACAGTCTATGGTAGTGTCTTGTTAACTAGATATATCTCGCTTAAAAACTGGGTAGCGCAGAGCAACTGGATATAGGTCTAGTTTGCGTCGGCTTTTGAACTGTTCGGCCTACCATAATGGTGGACTACTCTGCACCCCTCTGAGTGTCCAATCAAACCCCTGTCCTTGTCCTGCAGGTATCCAATCAGAGAGCAACACGGTGACCCGGTCCAATCAGGAAGCCCAGGGGCTACTGAGGAACCACAGGGTGGGGGAACTAGAGGTGTGTCCCCCCACACCACTGGTGAGTTTCCCAAAAAAAAAAAAAAAAAAACTGTGTGCTGTCTGTGTTGTGTCTACTGCGTGTTCGCTGTCTGTGTTGTGTCTACTGCGTGTTCGCTGTCTGTGTTGTGTCTACTGCGTGTTCGCTGTCTGTGTTGTGTCTACTGCGTGTTCGCTGTCTGTTGTGTCTACTGCGTGTTTGCTGTCTGTGTTGTGTCTACTGCGTGTTCGCTGTCTGTTGTGTCTACTGCGTGTTTGCTGTCTGTTGTGTCTGTACTGCGTGTGCGCTGTCTGTGTTGTGTCTACTGCGTGTTCGCTGTCTGTTGTGTCTGTACTGCGTGTGCGCTGTCTGTGTTGTGTCTACTGCATGTTCGCTGTCTGTTGTGTCTGTACTGCGTGTTCGCTGTCTGTGTTGTGTCTATACTGTGTGTGTGCTGTCTGTTGTCTGTACTGCATGTTCACTGTTTTCCGTGTTCAGGAGGTGTCTGAACATGCGTGTGTGGAGCTGACCCACGGGAAGAGGAAAGCAGAGGCAGCCAGTGAGGATCATCACAGCAGTGACTCCGAAGGTAGGGAGACATCCTTAACACGCCCTGCTCAACACTCTAACAACCCCGAGCACTATGAACACGCCCTGCTCAACACTCTCTAACAACCCTGAGCACTATGAACACGCCCTGCTCAACACTCTCTAACAACCCCGAGCACTATGAACACGCCCTGCTCAACACTCTCTAACAACCCCGAGCACTATGAACACGCCCTGCTCAACACTCTCTGACAACCCCGAGCACTATGAACACGCCCTGCTCAACACTCTCTAACAACCCCGAGCACTATGAACACGCCCTGCTCAACACTCTCTAACAACCCCGAGCACTATGAACACGCCCTGCTCAACACTCTCTGACAACCCCGAGCACTATGAACACGCCCTGCTCAACACTCTCTAACAACCCCGAGCACTATGAACACGCCCTGCTCAACACTCTCTAACAACCCCGAGCACTATGAACACGCCCTGCTCAACACTCTCTGACAACCCCGAGCACTATGAACACGCCCTGCTCAACACTCTCTAACAACCCTGAGCACTATGAACACGCCCTGCTCAACACTCTCTAACAACCCTGAGCACTATGAACACGCCCTGCTCAACACTCTCTAACAACCCTGAGCACTATGAACACGCCCTGCTCAACACTCTCTAACAACCCCGAGCACTATGAACACGCCCTGCTCAACACTCTCTAACAACCCAGAGCACTATGAATACGCCCTGCTCAACACTCTCTTAACAACCCTGAGCACTATGAACACGCCCTGCTCAACACTCTCTGACAACCCAGAGTTCCACTGGTTCCAATCAGTTCCATTCACTGCAAAAAATGTGTTGAGCAGGAACTGATTTTACATTTGATGGTGAATCACGTTGTTCATATTATTGAGTTAATGTAGCGAACCTCTTTCTCTCCAGCCTTGTCCTCTGTGGGCAGGACTTCCATCACATTAACCACGCAGTCTTTGATTTACAAACTGTGAAGTCTTATAACCTTCAGCCGAGTCGCCACCAGTGCACTCAGGAGCAGGCTGTACGCGAGAGGTTGTGACGTGGGTGTCTTTCTGTCCTCCTTCCAGAGGGGGCGCCGATGACTGCAGGTGGAGGGAGTTTCTCTGAAAGCCCCGCCCCTGCCTCTGAGCACATCAAGAGGCCGATGAACGCGTTCATGGTCTGGTCGAAAGTGGAGCGTCGGCGAATCCTGCAGACTTTCCCTAACATGCATAACTCCAGCATCAGCAAAATCCTGGGTACGCAGCTGCCCGTGGCGTTTCTACAAATAACCAGTCAATTAATCAACCTCTGTTTGCCATACCGCCATCTTCACCACCCAAACTTTTACTCCATTAAGCCATTTTTATTTTTTATACCGCCATTATGCAAATAATCAATAAAAAAAAAAATTATACCGCCATTTACGCCACCTGCATATATAATGACTCCAGCTTTATCTTATTCCTTAACAGTCAGGCAGTGCGGGATATCGCTGCAGTGATAAAAAGCTAAATGAACTAATGTGGCATAAATGGCAGTTATTCCCTCATCCTGTGATTGGGTTGAAAATGGTAGGATGAAAAGATTTAAAAGGCAGAGTGGCATTCAAGACATTGAATGTAATTTTGCTCCATTCATTCCCTCGATTATAGTTTTAGTTTTATTAGTTTTGACATTTTACCCACCCCTGCACAATGAATAAGTGTTTAACTTAAAAGCAAGGCAACACAGATGATTTGAAGGTTATATAGTATAGATTCAATGATTTATTTATTTTTTAAAACAGCCTCCCATGACTGTCTCACTGTGTCTCTGCTGTCCCCTACAGGCACTCATTGGAAGTCCATGTCTAACCAGCAGAAGCAGCCGTACTACGAGGAACAGGCCCGGCTCAGCCGCCAGCACCTGGAGCGTTACCCTGACTACAAGTACAAGCCCCGCCCAAAGCGCACCTGCGTGCTGGAGGGGCGTCGGCTGCGTGTGGGCGAGTATAATGCCGTCGTAAGGGGCTTTCACCAGGAAAAGTGCCTTACTCTTTCCCCCAGGTGAGTTGGGGAAGTAGGAGTGGCTGGAAGGGGGAATTATGGTAATTTACAGGTAAAAGATGTGACACACAGGTAACAATAAGTTTGGCTCAAGCCCTGCGAACCCCTGGTGGCACTTGAAGGTACTGTAGGGGGGGTCCCATGCCCGACTTGATATGCAATGCCTATATATAGATTTGGAAAATATTTCAAAACATAAAACCTTTTATTAAATACCTTTTTAAAAATATAACCTTTTTAAACTTATGATGGCGGGTCCCCTGGATGCCTTGGAGCCTGTGTGGGGGTCCCTGGATCAGAAAAGGTTGAAAACCACTGGCTTAAGCGATTAGAAGTAGGCGTTTAATATTTAGCCTACGTTAAACGTTCAGTACCACAGCACTACAGCTGGCTAGCTCTGCTTGGCTAGCACGGTGGTATGAAAATGTATGCTGTCACACAAGGAAACTGTACAAATCACAGGTGTAGTTTATGTGGGAGGACGGACACTGAGTCTGCTTCTCTCAGCCAATCAGATTTGAGCAATCAGCAGCGCTACTCCTCAGGTGATGCACCTGTCTACAGGACCGTTCCCATGGCAACCTGCCCTCATGGACCACATACTGCCCTGTGGACCAGAGCCCCCAAATTCTGTATGGGCCCACAGGCAGGGCGAGGACGCTAATGGACAAAAACCACGGCAAAGAGGAGGAGACAGAGAGAGGCGCCATGCAGACTGACCTAGGGGCAAAGGTCAAGGGTCAGAGCAAGATTGCCGTCTCAGATCTCTGCTGCAGGGGATGAAGAGTCCTGTCCTGTGCTCTTAATTATTATTTTTTTTAAATGTTTTGTTTTAGGTTTTTTATAGCGAGATGGTTTATGCTATAGCTTTGTAAACACAAAGAATAGCAGAAAGCAAGTCTCCCATTGGTTGAACACATGCAGACATCTTTTGGTTTCTGTGGGATGTTGTGCTTGTCATTTTTTTTACTCCAACATTACATTTTATTTGTTATTTGTTTACTGAGGCCACACTGCTAAGGAGAAGAAAATACTTTCATTATTATTAATATTTTGGAATTGAGTCCATTTTAGAATATATATTGAAAATGTGATATTATAGCCATTCTTAAAAGATCAACTCGTAAAAACTGTTTTTTTTTCATATTTTAAGGTTTTACAGTGTGATTAAACGTATAATGCCTCGTGTGTATACTGCTCCTGTGCTGTCGAGTTCAGATCACCTGCACATTGCAGCTGGTAAGTCTCTTTGAGGATGTAGACTTTTAGTGTTTTCATGCAAGTGATTCCATCTCTCTGCATCCAGTCATGGACAATAAGGAACAATTATCCTTCTTGTTTGTAGTCTATAGACTATTCTCATTCTTATGGCATTTTTTTGTTGGGGGGAAATTCACTTTTTTGATTGTGTTTGAGCTCGATGTCCTCTTTCAGTAACGTGGGAGTGTGCGCCCCCTGCTGTTCACAAGGAGGATTTATCTTTAATCATACTGTTAAAATGGTACAAATTTGTGTTGGTGTGGATCATGTACCTACATGAACAGCTGGGTGTTTTCTACTCGCCAGCATCCTCTCAGCACATAAATCAACCCAGTGCATGACTCAACTACTCTACTAATTCTACTTAAGAATTAACAAGAAAAAATGGAAAACCCCTTTGAAAAAAAAATAAAACATCTTTCTCCACAGATCACGTTTGAATCCTGTAGGTTACGGTATGCTCCATGTAATTATGTTTAATCCCCTCTCCTTGGAGAAAAAAGTGAAAGTAAAGTCAGAACATGTATTTTCAAAGAATAAAAGTAGATTATGTGTGCTATATAGGTGGATTACTTTAATGCGTTATTAGAGCAGTCCATCCTTAAACGTAAACTTGCCTAAGCAAAACAGGTATTTTAAAATGAAAAGCCATTCTGTGGTTCCACTTTGGTTATAGTGAAACATTGTAGATTTTGTGAGTGGAACACCGATATTTGGTACAGAACCCTACGTGTGCAGGGCAGTGTTTCTGGTTGTTTTCTGAACCCAACATGGAACCCCTTTCCTCCTGTGACTTGTCACTCAAACTGTTAAAATTGTGAGTAAACTGACAGGCTAATATAAAACTGATGTCATGTGGATTTTTAAATGAGAAGAGGGGATTGGGTTGATTGTGAAGATGGGGGGTGTTGCATTGGGGGATACCCTTGCCCAATGTTATGTTACACACACAACTGATGATAGCAATGCAGATGAAAAGAATCACTGTAGGCTCCATTTTGGATTATTAACTTCCCAACTTTTCTTTTTAGTCGTTTTGTGAGCAATCGTCCTCCTTACCTTGGTGCTGACTTTTGGATAAGAGTGTACATGAGAGACGAGTAACCCCCCATTAAATCAGCCAACTATAGGCCACCTGCTGATAGACCATTAAAGAAATACTTTAATTTGTTTATGAAGCGGTTTGGATTTCCACTTGTTTTGGAGTTTTTGTTTTTGAAAGGAATAAAGATTGTAATTGCAGTCATTTAATTTTTATTTAAGGTAGTTGGGGGCACTGACATACAGCATATCCTCTATGATTATGTCTATGATTATGTGTGGGCCTATTTTTTTCTGGTCTATGGTGCAGACACAGGAAAGGAAAGGTGTACCTCAGTATGCCAACAGGGGGCGTTTGAGCATTAGTGCTGCTCCAATGACAGGCTCATCTGTACTCATCTATGGGCCTAGAGGGTCAAGTTCATTTAATTAAATTACAATCATACTAGCGCAGTGGTGTAAAATCCGGGTTTAATTCAATTCAATTTATTCTGTATAGCACTTTTTACAGAGAACTGTCACAAAGACGCTGTACAGAGAAACAGAAGGAGAATTGGGCAAAAACCAGGCCTGAACCCGCAAGCGGAAGAAAACACTCAGACGGTGGCGAGGAAAAACTCCCAGCTGGGAAGACATCTCGGAAGGAACCTGGTTAGAGAGGGGGAGCCCATCCTCCACTGGCCGGCCCGGTTTAAACTAAAGGTAGAATGGATGGTAACAGAATGTAATGAGGGATCTAACACAGTAAATAAATAATCACGTGGGTTGCACATTTTAGTTTGAGATAAACTAACTGGTTGAAGAGAGTCCAATGAAAAGATGTATATTATGCAGATCAGAGGGGTGATTTGGTTACATTCACCTGCATTTGCTAATTAGAACAATTCCTCAGCCAGGAGGTAGAACTAATTAGTGAAATCAGCTGGCCGAGTTCATGGGTGGAAGAAACACATGGCAGGACTTTTACTTTCTGACCCCTGGATTTTACACCTCTGCACAATGGTACCCACACTCGGTCCTGGGGGACCCCTGTGTATGCTGGTTTTTGTTCCAACCACAATTGCAGTCCCAGAATTTTACCAAGCTGTTAATTTTTCTTAATTAGGGGTCCCCCAGGGCCGAGTTTGGGAACCACTGATTTAGCAGACACTCTTATCCAGAGCAGTGAACATAATGGATAACTGGTGTGTTACTCTCAGGAATACAAAAATGCAGCATCACCAAAAAGGGCTAAGGCCCATTTATATTTACTTACTGTAATATTTACCTAACAAACAACCCGTAAGAAAAGAAGGTACAATTTGATAAATCCTTACACAGTTACAGCTGTAACATTATCCAAAAGGGAATCAGAGGAAAGAAAGAGAAAGTAATAAAGAATATCTAAAGGGGATCAGGGGAGCCCTGGTGCAATCTGAAGAGGTGAGTCTTCAGTCTGTCAGAGGATGGGCAGAGATTTTCTGCCCATAATTAATCTGCGCCCATGTCTGGGCCTGTAATGAGCCATCTGTAAATATTACAGAATAAAGAGTAGCACTCCTGTGCCAAATAGGTGGATTGCTTTAATGTGTCATTTTTAAAAAATTACTTGTGCTTCAGACCTGATGTCATACATTTAAACAGGAACCAACTTGTTGTACAGGTCTGTTTTATATCATTACCCTGCCAATGGGCTCTAATTCTTTATTTGATGTCTGCTTACCTTAACTACGTAAAACATTTTTGTTCTGCATTTTTCCCCCTTCTTGAAAACTATTTCAATACTTTTGACAAACATCTGGACAATAGCTGTTCAAATATTTGTAAGAGGCCAGACACTGCATGTCGAAACAGATTTTTTTCTAATTGCAGTATACTTGAAACACCCCGATGACACACTTCCGGGGTGTCGCTGAGTACACTTTTCAAGAAGTACACAAACATTTTAGTCGCATAAATATGATGTGAAGCTTCGTTCTAAAAAAATGAGGCGCAGCTTCGCTGACGTTTTCCTTCAAATACAACAAAAACAACACGTGACATGGCAGCGCAAGAGTGAGGGTTGCCAGAAATTGCCAGAGACTTTCCAGCCAAATGGCAACTCAAAACTAGCCAAAAATATATTTTTAACCAAAACCAACATTTTAAATAGAAATCATATTTTTACTTTTTAAAATAAGTGCGTGCTTTACGACTTTTCATTTTTACCTGTGACTGCACTTTGAAAGTATCCCACTGTAAAACTGTAGCTGTAAAACCGCAGACATGGCAACACTGGTGGGACGTCTTATGACCTGCTTACAACACTTCCACAGTGCGGTTGGAAAATAGTATGGCGGACTTCTAAACAGTGCACATTAAACAGCACACTTCTGCCAGTGCACTGTACGCAGGAGACAGGCTGCAGTAGATAGGGCTCTGATTCGGACACAGCCCTGGTCTTCATATGTGAGTATTACAGCAAAATGAGAAAATAATCATTGGGGTGAAAGATTTATGAAGGCACCTTAAGAGTAGCGTTGTATTAGCTAGTCATTGCAGTAGAAGTCAAATCATCATGGTTATTTCTGTAGGAAACCCTGTAAAGTGGCAAAGTCTTTGTGTTGTATAGGTATGGGGCATACCCCGCCAAGATGGCATACCTGGCATCCCTATAATATGACTCATTTCAATGGTTTGTGGATTTAGCGGTTCTAGGAGTATTATCACTTACACAGACACCTAGAATACCTATGCATACCCTGGGCTAAGGGTTCTCGGTCTTGTGGAAGCATGACCCTCTTATTTGAAGTCTTAGAGGGGGTATTTCAAGAGCAATTACCTCAGAGGGTGGGGTAGGGTGGGGAGGTGGAAGCGGGTTTCCTTGAAGCTGTGAGTTTCCATCTGCGGGACCAGTGTGTCGACTTTTCTGACAGCTCTATAAACTACGCTGGTTCAGTCCTGTACTTGAGCACAGTAAAATCTTTAGGACACACTTGCAGTCTGCGGCTGTAGTGCTTATGATTGGTTGAGCTATCTAAATAATTAAGAGCAGAAGTTGGAACAAAATCTTGAAACGGATCTGCCCTTGTTATGCACACCTCCTTTGTGCTGTCGTTTAGAGCAGTGGTTCTCAACCCTGGTCCTGGGGACCCCCTGTGTATGCTGGTTTTCGTTCCAACCACAATTGCAATACCAGAATTTTAACAAGCTGTTATTTTTTCTTAATGAGGTGTTTTTATTGTATAGAGAGAACACTTTAAACTCTTTACTCTCTTAAGCCACGTTATGTTAGCAATAGCTATGCATGCTTTGAAGAAAAAAAATCCCATGTTCGTTATGCTTATTGTGTTATATTGCAAACAATTACAAAGAAGAGGTAAGAACTCAGGTGAATAGGCTCCTAATTAGGTAATTGAACACAAGTTTAAGTTCCTTCATAATTTTTTCCTTAAACTTGTTAACACAATGCAGGTTTGGCTCGTTATCATTTGCTTTGTCTTTGAATTCTTCATTATTTACCAAACGGTTAGTTTTAGTGGCCATGTGTCCACAATTTCACCAATTATGAGCCAATTGATTCACCTCAGTCTTTAATTTGATCAGTTAAAACATTTTTTACCTCCTTTTAATTGTTTACAATACAACACAATGTGAATATTGGACTTTTATTCTTCATGGCATGCATAGCTACTACTAACATAATGTGGCTTAAGAATGTAAATAATCCCTCTAAACATTAAAAACACCTAATTAAGAAAAATTAACAGCTTGTTAAAATTCAAGTATTGCAATTGTGGTTGGAATGAAAACCAGCATACACAGGGGGTCCCCAGGACCAGGGTGCCACACAATTAGCCACGACCATCCATGGGCCACACAATTAGCCACGACCATCCCTGGGCCACACAATTAGCCACGACCATCCCTGGGCCAAACAATTAGTTATTTTATTATTTTTATTTTTTTTGACATTCTGGGGCCACAACAACATTGTTGTTTAGGGCCACCAAAAGTCTGGGGCCATCTCTGTAAGGCAGACAATCTAAAGGTGTCAGAAACAATGGTAAAATTGGTAATGGAAGCTTTATGAAATTGGGGGTGGGGGCGCAGGAGTTTACAGTGCTGTCATTCTGTTAGGGGTCAAGGGCTGGGACCCCCATTTGGGTGACACCTCCACCCTGTCCCTGTAACCCCCCAACCCCGTCGCTATTGAACCTTCTCATATTTCAGCTTGTGGCTTGTATGATGTGCGTGGGAAAAGAATTGTGTGTGTGTGTGCGCACGTGCGTGTTTGTGTGCGTGCATTTGCATGAGTGTGTGTGTGTGCGCGGGTCTGTATGTCTGTACGTGTGTGTGCATTTTTGTGTGTGTGTGTGTGTGTGCGTGCGTGCGTGAGTCTGTGTGTGCACGTGTGTGTGTGCATGCGTGGGTCTGTATGTCTGCGTGTGTGGGTCTGTATGTCTGCGTGTGTGTGCGCGCGCATGTGTGTGAGTGCGTGTGTGCATGTTTGTGCGTGTGTGCGTGAGTCTATGTATATGCACGTGTGTGTGTGTGCGTGTGTGTGCGCGCGTGTGTGTGAGTGCGTGTGTGCATGTGTGTGCGTGAGTCTATGCATATGCACGTGTGTGTGTGTGTGCACGCGTGTGTGTGTGTGTGTGCATGTGTGTGTGCATGCGTGTGTGTGTGTGTGTGCGCGTGTGTGTGTGTGCGTGCATGTGTGTGTGTGCGCGTGTGTGTGTGTGTGTGTGCGTGTGTGTGTGTGTGTGTGCGTGCATGTGTGTGTGTGCGCGTGTGTGTGTGTGCGTGCGTGTGTGTGTGTGTGTGTGTGATTATGCCTGTGACATGCAGGTGTTCAGGCTGCACTTTAATAAGGGGCGCAGTAAAGCCTCATTAAGGGGCTGTTTAAGAACCCACTGCTCCAAAGGAATTAGAAATCCATCAGTAGCCTCATAACCAAACCACAAGCAGAGTGCACTTAGCATTTATAAACAAGCAAGAGTTAAATAATAAAAAACTTCACACAAGAAAGAAAAGAACAAAAAAAATTAGTAATAGTAATAAAAATGACTCATAAAAAGTGAGGATAAACACATTAAAATCAGATCTAAAAGCGAGGAGGGAGGGAGGGAGGGAGGGAGGAAAGACATACATAATGTTCTGATGAAATTCCGGAATATTTATCTTTTGAGACAAGCACACAAGGAGACGGGTAGAAAAATAAATAAATTAAATAAAAGCCTGAACCTTTCTCTATCACAGGATTTTGGCTCAAAATAATAAATTAAAACAGAGGAAAAAGCATGCTCTCCCAGACTGAGCCCTGCTACACAAATCTTTTTAAAATCACAAGACAATTTAGTGAGAATATAACATGAGCTACAGTTCACTTGATAATATAATCTGAACAGTTAGACAATTAGAGATATTGAGAATGGGCATGATGATTACAGTTGTATACCCAAAATTTAAAAACATACCTCAATATTAACATGAAAGAAGGGACAAAATCGCCATCATGATTGCTTGGGAAGCCATATCTAATAATATCAGTGAAATTAAACTGATTTATGCTCATGTCATATTTCTGTATTGCTGTGTAAACAATAAAGTGGCTATACATGTGGGGCCTCAGTGTAGTGTAATGGTTAGAGAACTGGGCTTGTAGTTCGCAGGTAGAACTGGGCTGGGCTTGTGGAACTGGACTTGTAGAAGTCGCAGGTAGAACTGGGCTGGGCTTGTAGAACTGGACTTGTAGAAGTCGCAGGTAGAACTGGGCTGGGCTTGTAGAACTGGACTTGTAGAAGTCACAGGTAGAACTGGGCTGGGCTTGTAGAACTGGACTTGTAGAAGTCACAGGTAGAACTGGGCTGGGCTTGTAGAACTGGACTTGTAGAAGTCACAGGTTTGATTCCCAGATGGAGCACTTCGGTTATACCCTTGATAACGATTCTTAACCTTAATAATTAACATTATTATTATGAATTTCGTCAGTAAACATCCAGCTGAATACCTGTATGACAAAATGGAGGCTTTACAAGTTGCTCTGGGTACGTACATCAGCTAAATGCTAAACTTTAAAGCCGCAATGGTCATAATTCAATCAAAACATTAACTGTGGTTTAGGAGCAGCTGCTAGGGGGACGAGGCCAACAGATCAGGGTGGGGTATAAAGTTCCCCTCTTGTAAATCTGCCCCCATTGTGCTGGAACAGGCCAGGGTGAGTGGGGAAGGAAGGGGGGTATTTATAGTTATCCTGGGCAGGGGGTATTGGTGTGTTTGGGGGTGGGTGTAGGGGGGGTGCATGTGCAAAGTGAGCCAGCCTGGTCCGGAGCTCGAGGTGCTGCGTCACCCCTAACCCATAAAAAAGGGGGACATAAAATGTACATAAAGTCCCAGAGTGCCATCTGTCCTGCCTGCCAGATGGCCCTTAACACTACCCCTGTGCTAACACGCTAACAAAGAGGTGCCCTAAAGCCAGCGCTAACATGCTAATAAAGAGGTAGCCTACGTTAAAACCCTCACCTCTCCTCTCCAAAAAACTGCCCGTGTGCAGCGCTAACACGCTAAAAAAGAGGTACGTTAAAACCAGCGCTAACATGCTAACAAAGAGGTACATTAAAACCCTCACCTCTCCTACCCGGCCTGTGCGCAGCGCCAACACGCTTCAGCGTCAGTGGCGGACTTCATCTGCCCTGCATGGATTTGCAGGAGTGCCGCTAACGCTAACGGCTTTGCCACATAACTCTTCTCTGCACCATATAACCTAAACATAACCTAACCCAATCTTACTAAATGAACTGAGCAATCTCAACATTCAACCCTTGTGTTCGTTTGGCTCAAATTGACCCGTTTTAAACTTTTAGTAAAAGGAATTAAACTTTTGGGAGATGTACTCCATTACCAGTGACTAAACCAGTGTAGATTTGGCTCTTGTTTTGTGTTTCTATTTGTTGTTCATCATCTGTATTTATGTCTTTTGCCTTTATGGTTCCTTTGAATACAATAAGATAAAGATGAGAAATAATTGAGAACGTCAGTTCAAATTCAACTGTTGAGCTTCACAGTGGGTGTGTGCAGAACTGGAAACGTCTATCATCAGGAAACCCCTTACTTTTTTTCCCATTTCAAACCAATTTTGATTATAGATTTCAAACACCTGGATTCAACTGATATTTTTCCCAAAACTCTGACTGAAACTATGCCCCTCATTTACCATATATACAATGTAACTGGATAAGCATCCTGTCAATGTGAACTGCAGCACCAAATGCTGTCAGTCTGCAGACTGGCTGTGTTTTTATAGAGTCATGGTCCTCAATCAGACAGCTTGGCTCCTGACAAAGAAAAGTACCTCCTCTCTCCTTCATTAAAAATAAATAAATTCCATGAAAATGAAACTGAGATTTGAAATGAAAACGGAATTGTGTTTTTATTGTTTTTTGCGGGAGCTGTAATTATTATATCTCTCCACATCTGTCTTTTATTTAGTCTCGCTGCTGCAGAGGAAGATGTGATCAGGGCCGTGCAGTCGGGGCGCTCTTACCTGTCGGGGGAAGCTGGCCAGAGTGGACGGAGGCTTGCAGTAACAGAGCAGGTACAGCACACGTACACACCTTGACATGAGCAAGACTAGACACGGCTCTGCCAGCTCAATAGAGCTCAGACACATTGTTCAGGAAGCCGTAGCAATTATCCTCCAAGGCCAGCCGTGAAAGGGGAAGCTGGCTTTATGTATCCAAACGCTTTCCCTGAGGTCATAACCTCACTCAGTTTTTCCAAGAAACTTTGATTCAAAGTTTATTTCAATCTTGATTGTGATGGATATTAAATGACAGTTGTGAGGTAAATTACTGGTAATTCATTTATTTCGGAATGCAGTTTTAGGTGCCCTACAACTTCAGACAAGCTTGTTCTACACTGCTTGTTCTCTGACCTGAGATCAAAACCCACTATTTTTTGTGTTAGTTGTATAAAAACAGTCTGTAACAGGGAAAAAACTTCTCAAAACAGGACAAGGAAAAAGGAATACAGCTTTGGCTATAGCAAAGCATGCAATGCGTTTTGACTCACGGCTGTCTCAGGTAGTGACGTCATGCTCCTAGTCGCCAGGTGACACTGAGCACAGCCCTTTTAGAGGAGGAGGAGGGACAGGGTTCAAAGGTCACGGTGAGACGCAAGGCATCGAGAGCCTTGCAGCTGCTGACATGCGGGTTCTTTCAGAGCAGTAAATTTCCGTTTTTTTTTTTGTTCGCTCCGGGTTTTTGTTTTTTGTTTTTGGGGTGACGCACCATCTTGTCGCAGACCTCCGGCAAAACATATGGCGCTGGCACTACATCGGACACCCTCATCCACCGACCCCATTATCTCCACTCCATAAAACAGAGAAAGGCCAACAGCCATTTTACCACCCCAAACCCTCTGCCACGCTCGCCCCTATTTTACTGCTGTTTGTCTCAAATCTTTTCATTTTTAAAACAAGCCTTTTCTTTCAGAGTAAACAGGCTGATCCCCCCCCCCCCCCCCCCCCTCCCTCCCTCCCTCCCTCCCTCCCTCTCTAACCCACTCCAGAAAATACACACAACAGCGTGCCCCAATAAATTACTACAAATATAATTTGTGTGACTAATTAGCCATTGTGCAAATCCTGCAGCACTGTTGGAGAGAGAAAATTCACCAGAGCCCAAGGCCAAGCTTGTTGCAAAATTATCATAACATTGAAACGCACTGACTCACGTGTAGCTACGTGCATTTTTACACTCCACTCAATTGCAAATTTGAGGAATTAATTAGTGCTTTATCCATGATACACACAGCATACTTTAACGTGCAAACTCACGTTCCATACTGTATATTTGAATATAGTGTATGGGGATGGCGTGTGCATATGCAATTATGGTCTAAAAACAGGTTACATAAAATATACGGTTAAAAGATACGAGTATTTACCTGATCTCAACTTTGTTTTGTTTACCTGGACAGCTAACAGTTTAGCCGTAACCTTGGAGAATATTTCCTTACGGGCGGGAGTGGAACAACCCAAGAGCAAGTTCTGGCAACACCCTACACTAATATTTGAACTGTCAGGATTCCTTTGGAAATTAGCTCACTTGAACCGTTTATGGTCCGTTTGCCTGTTGGACCCCGCGGAATGAGGCGCCGAATTCTTGCGGTTCAAAGGGTTTAATTCATCTTAGTTTTTGACAAAAGCGTAGCAGCGGCTGGTGGGCGGCGCCG
Source organism: Synaphobranchus kaupii (assembly GCA_029718625.1). Classification (NCBI taxonomy): domain Eukaryota; kingdom Metazoa; phylum Chordata; class Actinopteri; order Anguilliformes; family Synaphobranchidae; genus Synaphobranchus; species Synaphobranchus kaupii. The sequence goes on from CM056378.1 coordinate 124,330,025, forward strand.
AGGTGTGATAAGAGGAGAACTGAGGAGTAAATTGAAAACTTCCCGCCCATCCCCCCGTCCGCCCCTGTGTTCAGTGGGGTTGAGCAGGAGCTCTGAGTCTGCACGAAGCAGGGGGAATCACACACCTCAAGATCGGACGCACGAGAGGGATGCTATGCACCGCGCTGCAAAACAATGAAGCATGACATTTCTTTTACGGACCATATTAATTATTCACTTTTACTATTTAATCCCTGAACACTTGTTTATATGCTCATAGCAGTGTGTGTATTGTAGGGCTCGAAATGAGGTCTTAGCAAGTGAACGGATTTCTCAAAGTTACCATGCAGTACAGTAACGTTGCGAGTTCAAAAACAGAAGTTGCTCCAAGCGCTTCTCAGGTACCGATTCGCGCATCTCGCAAGAGCGAGTGGCTACAGAGCGCTTTAGCCCATCATTACGACCCGGATCCCGGGGTGGAAAATGAGATTGTGGTCCTCGCAACAGGCATCGACCAGTACCTGCAGGAGATATTCCACCACTTGGCATACCGAAACGGATGCGATTTCGTTACCGCGGAGGATTTCAGACTGCTCTGTCACGTCCTGGGGATTTTTAACTCCTGCGATGGTACGAAAGGGAAGGGAGACGCGGACGAAACTGCAGGGATTTTCTCCGGGCTGCCCAGCCAGTTGAACTTCAAAGATTTTCACGCGCGGCTCTGCGGGCACTTCAGCCTCCGCGTGCGAAACAGCAAGCCAAACGCGCGCCTCCCCGTTACCGAGGAGACGGAGCACATCGAGCGCGAGATCAGGCTGCGGTGGCCGCGGGTGCGAAAGAGAAAGTGCGTCAGTTTCGACCTGTCCCAAGACACCCTGTCTGACAGAAGGCAAATACACAGACTTGCATCCATTCTGAAACTGGACAATCTCCACCACTGCGTCGGAGAGTTCGATGAGGAGAACCGTATGTATTTATTACGCGTTTAATAAGCAAGACTTAATTACATTTAATTGAAGCTAAAGACCGCTAATGTGATATAGGATGTAATTGTGCATGTGTGTTAACGAAATTATGTACAATAGCCTACGTCTAGTCAGCCCCGCCCCCAAATCTGGCTATGAATGGCATCTCACACTCAAAAATGTCGTTTACTACACGTTTTTCTTCTTTTTTTTTCTAAAACCATCATTGATTTGTTACTGATAGCCCAAGTTGTCATAAGTTAACTCTTCTTGTCTGTAACCTTAAACGCATTTTGGAAACACTGCAAACCAAAAGTATGTGTCATCCTATTTTCCATTGATTGCCCTTCACATGATATTTTCATACTAACCGTCAGACAGCCAGAGGCTGAATCACGACATGCACGCTTTTGATCACAAATATCACTCTTCCTTAACCTGTGAACAGATAGCCTTGATAGAAACAAGATCAGATTCTCTCATTAATTAAAGACTATGTATATAGTTACATACCCTTGAGCAATGGCATTATAATGCTGTAATCCAAGAGAGCACTATTCCAGAAAGTGATACCTTACTAAAAAAAAAAAATGTAAAAATGACTTTATTCACAGAGAGTTTCCCAGCTGATTTTAATGACGTGTGTAGTTGTTCGGCTGTGTAGAATAATGATTAAGGAACTCAGCTTGTAACTCAGAAGTTGTGGGTTCGATTTCCAGCTGGGGAGCTGCCATCGTATCCTTGGGAAAAAGTATCCGGCCTGAATTGCTTCAGTAAAATATCTATCTGTATAAATAGATTTTATGTGAAAAAATGTAAGCTGTGTAATTTGTACTGGATAAGTGGATGTACTAAATGCCAAAATGTAATAATAGAATCACTATTCCCTAACCCCCGTTCAACCCCTTTTGTTAACTGCAGTGGCAGACTCCAGCCCACAGGGGGCAGCATTACGGCAGGCGGAAATGGAGAACGCAAGCCTCCGCGAGCTGGTGGAGGACCTGCGGGCAGCCCTGCAGGCTAGCGACGCCCGCTGCCTGGCGCTGGAGGTGACCCTGCACCGGGAGAGGGGGGCGCGGCCTCGGGGGGGCGAGCGAGAGCAGGCGAGGGAGGCGAGGGAGGCAACGAGGGCGGGGGAGCGACCCGACCGCGGTGGCGCGAGTCCCCAGGGGCACCAGGGACCTCCTGAGGGAGCTGGAGCTGATTCGGGCGTCCCGCGACGGGCAGCTGGAAGAGGCGATGAGGTTCAACCAGAGGCTGGAGGCGGAGCTCAGGGCAGCCAACGAGGAGAGTCGCAGGCTGGAGGGGGCGGTGCTGCAGCTGCGGAGGGAGAACGGGCAGATGAAGCGGAAGGCGGAGGAGGCGCGGTCGGCGCTGGCCCGGGGGCTGGACCGGGTCCGGGAGATCCAGGAGCAGGCACGGCTAGTGCTCCCTCTGCAGGCCCAGATTCGAGAGCTGGAGGCAGAGAGACAGAAAGACAGGTAAGCACCTGGAACCAGACACCAAGATAAGAGCCTCATTCTCAATGTAGGCCCAGCTGGCCAAATCTGTCCAAGACAAAAGGGTTCCCACAATTTAGGCCCGATTGGGTAAATCTGACCAATCATAAGAGATAAGCCATATCCAACTGGATACATCTGGCTAATGATAAGAGATAACACAAACCCAACTGGTTAAACCTGACCAATGATAAGACGTGTCTAGATGTCTAGCTGGGTAATGCCGGCCAATGATAAGAGATAAGACAAGTCCAGCTGGGTAAATCTGACCAATGATAAGAGAGGTCACACACCCAGTTTAAACCCTGCTGATTAGGTCAAATCTTTCCATGAGATAAAATGAAAGGTAGTGGCACACAACCTTCGGTGTGTTGCTCTGATTTCTCCCTCTACACCTAAAGCATCAAAAGAAGAGTGCATCTTAAAAAACGCCTGTCTGCAGTGCATGCAGGCATCATATGCTTTCTGATCTCTGGTCATGCCCTGTGAAATTACACATATGAGCCTTATAAAGAGTTCCAAGCGATCAACTACAGAAGATATAGAGCATACAGAGGCCCTAGGAGCCAACCATTGAATCACAAAAATATTAAACAAAAACATTAAAAAAGAGAGAGAGAGAGGAGAGAAAGAGGGAGAGAGAGAGACAGAGAGAGAGAGAGAGAGAGAGAGTGGGTCTGAGAATCCGAGAGAGAGGAGTCTGGTAACGACTAATATTCTGTTCTCTGGCTTGTTATTTAGGGAGATTGGTATCTCCAGACTGCAGGTTTGGCTCTCTGTTTCCCCTCAGGCCACTGCTTCCTGATTCACACCGTTGTTCTGTGACTGTCCCACAGGGGGGAGGGGAAAAGGGCAGGGGGGGAGGTATCCAAAAACTCATTATGCCCATTGTGTCACCCCCCCCCCCCCAAAAAAAGAACATTGTGCTCAGACCTGCCATGTTCCTTCCTGCTGGTGACAGCTCTCCCGCGCATCCGCGAGCTGGAAAGGATTAGCGTGTTGTCGCCTCCCGGAGAAGCCTCCCGCCGCGCGGACGTAAGTCTGGAGAGGGCAGAATCCCGCCATACGCTAGCCCAGAGTCTCCCCCCCGTGCGGAATTTCAGCTCGTTTCTGAATGAGTGGAATTCCGGTTTTCCCTTTCCGAGGAAGGGAACCGTACGGGATCACGTGCGGCTCTTTTTGTTTGTGCTTTCAGCAATGCTGAGAGCGGAAAGATTTTTAAAAAAAGAAGCAAATAAAAGGGTCTGCCCTGACCTCTACTGCTCAGGAAGTGGAGGGGTATTTACCCTGGATTGAGAGGGGATTCCTAAATGAAGTAAAGACGACAGAATAAAGGTAAATCCTTTTGAATGCACAAGTTGTAGGTGGGATGAGGGGCGGGGGGCGGGGGGGGGGGGGGGGGGGGTCAATGCCTGACTGGTGGGAGGAGAGGGGCAGTTAATACACAAGACCCTAGCAGGGGGTCTGGGGGCATTTTGTCACCGGAGATTCCATTTTCTTCTGCATTTCAATATTTAATTAACGCCTCCCCCCCCCCCCCAACCTCTGTCCATATAAATGCTAATTCACGGGAATAAGAATGGAGGCTGCTGGGATACTCTGTGGTGAACTTTTTTGTGATTGGCCGGCAGTGGTTGGCACGGCGATGGGCAGCAGCTGTTTTTCATCATGGCCGGTCATTAACCAGGCGGCTGAAGCTCAGGTTAATGTTCCACCTGGTCAGAGCCTACGGCAAGCAGAGCCTTAACCTGCTTACACACAAACAGGCCTCCGCATGGGTGTGTGCGTGTGTGTGTGTGTGTGTGCACGTTTTCAGATGAAAGGGGGTGAGTCTATTCACCTCAGCAGGGGTGTGTGTGTGTGTGTGTGTGTGTGTGTGTGGTGGTGGGGGGGGGGGGGTCACCAGTCCCTCTCGTTGTTTGGAAAGTGTGAACCTACGTGTGCGGCCCAGCCTGATTTGTAATCCAAAGGTCACAGGTTCTGGGCATTTCGCCCATTGTCCATTTTTATTTTATGTATTTAACCATTATTTTGGCAGGAAATCCTCCTGGGAACTGCACAACAAATATAAAAACGATACAACAGACATCGATGATAAACAATAAAAACAAAGAATAAGTCGTTAAAAACAATTCAAGCATTCTAGCATTGCTTCCTGAATTCTTGAATTCTGAATCATTAAATTGTGTAATTGAATTACAGAGGCTCGTGCTAAGCTAAGTGCTAACTTCTCTAATTACTCAGACTAGCAGGTGAGCAATGATAAGGCCTGCGGAGATAAACGAAACAAAGTTGATTCAGGAAAGGTAAATGTTTATTCCAGCGGGGCCTAGCTAATCCCCCAGCTCGCCTGCCCTGCCCACCCGCTCCCACGCGCTCAGTCCTGGGCCTCCTGTGGGGTATTTCCCGGCTCTCTGTTTATCCTCTCAGTCGTCCCGCTAAACGCCACACAACCACCGCCCACGCAGCAAACACATGCGCTCAGATGCTAACGAAGCATCTTGCCTAATTGACTGAAGAGTTAATCCCCCCCCGCGGGCTCCCCGCTGTGACAGAGACAGTCAAACACAGCGGCTTCTCTGGCTTAAATAAACTCGCCGGGGGAGGCAGTGACCCAGAGCCCGCTAGGTTTTAAGGTGTTGATGAATCCTCTTTGTTGTTTTAATCAGTGTAAATGGATTAGACATGAAGTAACAGGATAGGAAATGAGGCCCCCTGTTCCTTGTGCTTATTCAGTGTTTATCTAGCATGACCGATCCTTTTATAAAAATACACAAAGTAAACTATTAGAATTTGTCAGTGAAATGAAAAACATCCCGATTAAAAAGTTGTGAATGGCTTTAGTGAAAAATGGGATTAAAGTTTGCACATCACGATTACTGCTCCCAGAAAAAGTTTATACACCACAAAAAAAATCAATATTTCAATAGAAGCGCATTTTCATAAATGAGAGTACTGGACTCTTATCAAACATGTTTTCTCTACTTTCTCTACTTTAGTTGTGTGTTAGTTGGAGGTTCAGAACAAAGAATTTAATCGAATGTTGCTGCAAAATTAGCATTTGGCAAGTATTACACCAAAGCCAGCGATGTCAGATGGATTCCTTGATGGCTTTTTCTTTTGCTTTATGAACTCTGACCCCTGACCTTTGACCCCCAGGAGCCAGTGCACATGCAGAGCAAATAGAGATGACCAGGATGACCCAGCAGCCATGACCCCCGAAGCCCATCACATCCCACTGCGCCACTCACCCACAGGAAGAGACGAATCCTGCAACAAAGGAGGTGAGCCACACCCATCCAATTAATCAATTAAACAGTCAATTAATCAATTAAAATTAATAATGCAACACCTGCAAGGGAAACCACCAGTAATTGACTTTAGTGAATGTGGATGACCTTTGACCTCATTCCATCTCTCACACAGTGGAGGAGGGACTCCAGAGGGCGGTAGAGGGCCGGGCTGCCTCCGATGAGGAAGAGGAGGAGAGGGGGAGTGAGGAAGGGCAATGCTGTCTGGTGGAGGTGAAGAAGATGTTGAACAGGCTACGTTGCTGCGCTAAAGGGTAGGTATAGTCTGCAATGAATACATGATGGATATTGTGGGAAATACTGTCAAAGAAGGCAATTACACTACCATTTATTCTATAAATGTAATTGTGGCAGGGTTCAGTCCGGCAGAAGGAATCGGGCCACGCCTACTTGTTAAGTAGGCACGCGCACCTGGGCTGATTTGGTAACGTTACCCAGGTAATGTAGTAGAGGCAGAAACTCTGGGTGTTTTCAAGACCAGGCTTGATATGGCGCTGGATACTATCTTGTTTGTAGAGGAGCGCTAGGTACCCTTTAGTGGTAGGAAGATGACGAGCATTGTTGGGCTGAATGGCCTGTTCTCATCATTAAGGTATGTTATGTTATGTTATGTTATGTTATGTTATCCTGGCCCAGGCATGTGTGTATCCAGTAGGCGCGGCCCCAGATTCCCTCTGTCTGAGTAATGTTTATTTTTATGAATAAAAAATTTGACTATCTAGGTCATTGTTTAATGTGAATACTGCAAACCTACCAAAGAGTGTAATTACTCATTTTCCTTTAACACCACTCACGGTAATTACACTCTTCTGAATCAACAGCGGAGGTTGAGCTGAGCGTTGCAGGGTGAGCGTGAATGGGCATTCCAACCCAGGAGAAAAAGAGGAAAAAACCTTAAAACAATGTGTGGAGGAGTGCATTTATCATTATATTTTAAGTGATACTTATGTTTGTTTGACCAGTTTTGTTTGAATGTTTTGGTCTCACATCTTCACACACGCACGCACACACAAACACGCACATGTGCACACACACACACACACACACACACACACACACACACACACACACACACACACACACACACACACACACACACACACACACACACACACACACACACTACACTGGTAGATTACCTGATGTGTCATTTCCCCTTTTTCTCCAGCTGTCAGAACACAGCTGCCCGTCACCTGCTCATCTCACAGACCTGTTTCCATGCCAACCCCCAAAGTGGCATCACTGCAGCCATGGAGCTCAGGGGGCGTGGCCACAAGAGTCACGCCCACGCAGAGGAGAAGGAGAGTGACCCGGAGAAGGTGGGGGTCATAGAGCAGACTAGCAGACCTACGCTGAAGCCACACAGAAAGCGACATTAAGCTAATTTCTCGGGCGATTACATCGCCTCCATTCATTCTCAATGAGAGGCGATTCTTCGCTTTGGCAAGGCATGCTGGGATTGCTCATGATGCGAGGCAAGTGGGCGAAGCGACCACGGCAGTGTAGTATAATGGGTAAGGAACTGGCCTTGTAACCGAAAGGTTTGCAGGTTCCATTCCCAGGTAGGACACTGCCGTTGTGCCCTTGAGCAAGGTACTTAACCTGAATCGCTTCAGTATATATCCAGCTGCATAAATGGATAATATATGTAAAAGAAATGCTAAAAAAAGGTGTGTAAGTTGCTCTGGATAAGAGCGTCTGCTAAATGCCTGTAATGCCTTGTAAATTGTCCCCTACCCCTATTTAAAAATTTCCCTATAGTTCTGTCATAAATGTCCCTATAGTTCTGTCGTAGATGACCCTATAGTTCTGTCGTAGATGACCCGTTAATTATTGCTGTGTGGGGTCCTGCTGCGTGCTGTGCGACAGATCGTAGGAGGCGAGAGCGATGGCTTTCTGCATGGCTTTACCCTGAGAGACACAGCACATAACGCAAACACAGGCTGAAACGCACCCAAAACCACATCATATGATTGAGCTAATAAAACAATTTAGAGCACAAGCTGGCACAAGATTCTGAATCAGCTCTCTCTCTCTTTCTCCCACTCTCCCTCCATCCTTCTCTCTCTCTCTATCCCTCTATCTCTCCCTCTCCTTCCCTTTCTCTCTCTCCCTCCGTCCCTCTCTCTCTATCCCTCTCTCTCTCAGGTCGTTTGGCTCAGTAGACAGAGACCTGCAGTTGAGACAGGAGGAGGTGGAGATGCTGAGGATGGAGGTTCAGATGGTGGAGACGGAGAGGGTCCGTCTGTCCCTGCTGGAGGAGAAACTGACAGACGCACTGACGCTGTTGCTGCAGCTACGCGCCAAGGTAACGCATCGCCACTGCTGGTGTATGACACTATCGAAGCACTAGTGGGCGTGTCACACTGCTGGTGTGTGACACTATTGAAGCAGTAGTGGGCGTCACACTGCTGGTGTGTGACACTATTGAAGCAGTAGTGGGCCTGTCAAACTGCTGGTGTGTGACACTATTGAAGCAGTAGTGGGCGTGTCACACTGCTGGTGTGTGACACTATTGAAGCAGTAGTGGGCCTGTCACACTGCTGGTGTGTGACACTATCGAAGCAGTAGTGGGCGTGTCACACTGCTGGTGTGTGACACCATCGAAGCAGTAGTGGGCGTGTCACACTGCTGGTGTGTGACACCATCGAAGCAGTAGTGGGCGTGTCACACTGCTGGTGTGTGACACTATCGAAACAGTAGTGGGCATGTCACACTGCTGGTGTGTGACACCATCGAAGCAGTAGTGGGCGTGTCACACTGCTGGTGTGTGACACTATCGAAGCAGTAGTGGGCGTGTCACACTGCTGGTGTGTGACACTATTGAAGCAGTAGTGGGCGTGTCACACTGCTGGTGTGTGACACTATTGAAGCAGTAGTGGGCGTGTCAATATCCAAAAACATATTTACTTATTTTATGTTGCTTGCACTATTAAAAGTAAAGAGTAAATGTGTTCATTGAAAAGGCTGGGGATTAAAAACAGCTGCACATTTATTTTTATCTGTATATTTGCGTCTGGAAGGTGTTTTTCAGTGTGCAGATATTCCTGTTCCTTCATACACTGTTGAGAGCTGGGACGAGCCACCTTTAGCGCCCCCCTGTGGTCAGCCCATAACATTGTAATTACATGGATCCCTAGTTATGGGATCTCTTACAGACCACATCACAGAGACAACATCGGAGTAATGCAGAAAAAACATGATAAATGTGTTTTAGAAACAGAATTGGGGCTGTGTTGCACACCCTTTTGCAGAGTAATTGATTATGCAGAGTATTCTCATTTTGGAGAGTAATCTGATTATGCAGAGTAATCTGATTTTGGAGAGTAATCTGATTATGGACCACCAAAAATTATGTAAATGTTGCATTACTGTTATTGTTGTGTTAATCTTGAAAATTACTGCAATAAACAGACATGGCCATGGGGTGGCACTGTGGTGCAGCATCACTAGTACTAGTTGACTCATAAGACTAGTTATCGCTGGTCTTTTTAATCAGGAGAGTGCAGGGTTGGGCACGTCAGGCATCCAGAGGTATTTGACCTATTGCCACAGCATAGTGTGAAAAATGCATTAACGTAATTTGCTTTGGGTGAGGGGGTATCGGCTAGGTTAAGAAATAGTCACATTCTTTTCAACTTTATGTAAACAGACGCAAGATAACTGCCGTAATAAACATTGTCCAAAGTGCCCCAGTTGGTTCCATGACAACAGAAGCCAAACCTGCATTTATTAGCAATTATACAGCCTTCTGTGATTTTCAACAGAACTTAGGCAGGTTGAATGTTTCTGTGGTTTATAAACCACACAGCTAGGGGGCGCTAGCTCTCTTCTTTCTCACCTCAAGATGAATTTGAGCGACATTTATTTGGTGTGTACTGCAGTTGTGCCTTTTGTCCAGCAGGTGGCATTCCTGTCTTTGGCAGTGCCAGTGCTCTGCGGTTTGCTTTTTATTGTAGCTAATTTTTCTCTCTCTCTTTCTCTCTCTCTCTCTGTAGGATATCTCTCGTAGAGTGTTGGGAACCATGTTCGTGGACACATTAGATGTCTGCAGCAAAGCCGGTCATGGTAAGTCTTCTATTAGTATTTGTTTTCCAAGGAATACATTCTGATATGAGACAGTTTTACTAAGGCATGATGAAGCAGAGGTGGGTGTGGCCTATTTGCTATCTCTCTGACTGGCCAATGAAGAAGTTGCCAAGCCAATCAGAGATAAGCGTAAAGCATCTTTGCACATTTAATAACTCTTTAATCAATATTTTTTATTATTTACATTTAATTAACCAGTTTGGTCAATGGCAAATTCAATTCTCATTTTTGGTTATTTGGGGATTCAAAGCAAAAGTATACACAAGTAGGTAAGCAAGCGATTGGAGTGGGTGGAGTTAGAGGAACGGTCTTTTTTGTGAATGGGTTGGATTTAGTGAACCGGTGCGCCGTTACGCCCACATTGGTGACTCTCTCTGGTGAAGACAGGCAAAGGAGGGGCTTTCTTGTGTATTTCAATCGAACAGGAACAGGTGCAAACACGGCTCAACAAGCCAATCGCTGCGAGATCGTCGTCATCATAACGTTACGCCGCGTTTCTCAATGTCTGAAGCCTTTGGATGTAGGCCATTAACTGATCATATTATCCGCCTCTTTCTCCGGCTCGTCTGTCACTCTCTGCAGGCCCCGCCCACGCGCTGCAGGTGGTCGACGCCCTCTGCCAGCGGCTGCTCACCTGTGAGCTCCTCGGGGAGGGGGCGGGGTCACAGACCGCCGGCGGAACCCAGCGCGGAGCCGCCAACCCCCTGCTCATCTCCTGCTGATGACCTCTGACCCTCATACTCCAAGCGAGCGAGCAAGCGAGGTGTACCCCAAACCTCCCCTCGCCCAGCCGGTGTTTCCAACATCACAGCAATGGCCACCCCCCCCGCCCCCCACCCCCCACCAAAGACAATTTAAGGGCGTAGGGGGTTAACAAGATGAATCTGTGGGGTACCCCCTCACTCGGTAGCCCCGCAGAGTTGCTGCCTGGACATAAATAGGGAATGAAAGACCTAAAAAGCCTCCAAAATCCTCACTGTACTTCTCCCGCAGAAGATTTGGGGCGCCCTTTCTGCGCTGTGATGGGGGGGGGGGGAGGGGTGTGCAGTCAGGGGGCTAGGTGAGGGGCGTGCAGTCAGGGGGCTAGGCGAGGGGTGTGCAGTCAGGGGGCTAGGCGAGGGGTGTGCAGTCAGGGGGCTAGACGAGGGGTGTGCAGTCAGGGGGCTAGGCGAGGGGTGTGCAGTCAGGGGGCTAGGCGAGGGGTGTGCAGTCAGGGGGCTAGACGAGGGGTGTGCAGTCAGGGGGCTAGGCGAGGGGTGTGCAGTCAGGGGGCTAGACGAGGGGTGTGCAGTCAGGGGGCTAGACGAGGGGTGTGCAGTCAGGGGGCTAGGCGAGGGGTGGAGGCCTGGTTTGGGAGGCCGTCTGTGTGTTTTAAAGAGAGGTGTTCAGTCAGGGGGCTAGGCGAGGGGTGTGCAGTCAGGGGGCTAGGCGAGGGGTGTGCAGTCAGGGGGCTAGGCGAGGGGTGTGCAGTCAGGGGGCTAGGCGAGGGGTGTGCAGTCAGGGGGCTAGGCGAGGGGTGTGCAGTCAGGGGGCTAGGTGAGGGGTGGAGGCCTGGTTTGGGAGGCCGTCTGTGTGTTTTAAAGAGAGGTGTTCAGCACTAACGGTCCTCATGTGGGCTGTGTACATACCGTGTGTGTACAGTGTGTGTACGGTGTGTGTACGGCGTGTGTACAGCGTGTACCGCGTGTGTACGGCGTGTGTACGGCGTGTGTACAGCGTGTGTACAGCGCTCTCTCCTGCGGGACCTGCTTTAGATTTCCTCAAAGGAAGAAACATTTAAAAAAGTGCATCTTCTCCCTTATGTCACGAGGGGCCAAATGGCCAGATTGTTTCTTAAAAATGCTTTGTTATTAAAATTACAATATCGCCCCCGGTAGGTATATTATATATATCCGGTATGATTATATACTGCAGTTTTTGTGGTGTCAGTGTACTGCACTGGTTCTTAAACCTTTTAACATCGGGACCCAAATTAGAAATACTGTTTTAACATCGGGACCTAAATGAGAAATTTAATACCATTCAGGGACCCGTCAAATACACACTAGCAGAGCCTAGTGGACTATAGACTCATTCTGGGACCCACCTCATACACACTAGCAGAGCCTAGTGGACTATAGACTCATTCTGGGACCCACCTCATACGCACTAGCAGAGCCTAGTGGACTATAGACTCATTCTGGGACCCACCTCATACACACTAGCAGAGCCTAGTGGACTATAGACTCATTCTGGGACCCACCTCATACACACTAGCATAGCCTAGTGGACTATAGACTCATTCTGGGACCCACCTCATACACACTAGCAGAGCCTAGTGGACTATAGACTCATTGTGGGACCCACCTCAAGCACTCCCACGATCCACTTTTAGTTTAAGAAACACTGGTGTAGCGTAATGTTAAATCAAAGTCCAAGCAGAAATGGGGATGTTTGCAGAAGAAGGTACAGGGGGTGCAGAGGTTAGAGAAGTGGACTGTAGACCCCCGGGCCAGGGGTCCTGATTGGTCAAATCCAGAGCAGCGCAAGTTTTAAAAACATGGCTAAATGAATGGCCTGAAAAATATATTGAATGCTGATAAACGACTGAGTCTTGAAATTTCCTGTTAAGCTAATATATCATGTAAATTATGAAAGCCAATAAAATTAAAGAGTATATTTGATGGAGGCAGTGGTTTGTCTTGCTCATGTGTGGAAGTGATGGTTTTAATATAGAGTATACGGTTTCTATTCTTATACGGTTTCTATTCTTATACGCTTTCTATTCTTATACGCTTTCTATTCTTATACGCTTTCTATTCTACTTCATTTTTTTTTACTGGCCTAAAACACACAAAGGAAAAGACCAGGAAATATATTTAAAATAAGCACTTTATTCTTAATAGAATAAACAGATTAATGTACATTTACTTTATAATTTTACAAAATAAATTAAAAACACCCCAACTTTCCCTTTTAATACATATTGACAACGCAATTATAATAAACTTCAGGCACCAGTTTAGGCACACATATTGTTACTCTTTATAAGACCTTTAAGAACAGCAACCTTAATCCTGTGTCAAAGGCGCCCTCTTGTGGCCATTAAGATGCACTTCCACATACCGGCAGTGACACGGATTAGCCCGTGTAAAAGGCGAAGGCTACAGTTGCGGTGTGACGTCGGACAGGTTAATATTACACACCCGTTTCATGTCCAGTTTTGCCGGTTATTATAGTTTCAGATTTAAAATTTGAGTGCGCTCGCTTCCACCGCAGCCCTCTACGCCAACACAATTCCAGTCTTTAAAACATTACACCAACAATCATTTAAGAATTTTATAAAATCATCTCTGAACTATAATCATATAAAGTTTATCGTGCGTAATAAGGAATGTCCCGACACAGGAAAGAAGACTCTTGGTCCTGTGGCCCCGCCCGCCTCAGCCGAGCGATAGTGGTAAAATGCACAGGACGCAGGGCAAGAGGGACGCTCGCGATTCTGTTCCCTGAGCAGACACAGCTGGTCCAGCGAAGGCCAGAAAGAGTTTGGGTTTTTTCCCCCCTAAAAACACCGACCGGCCTACGTTAAAGGCTTTCTCAAAAATCGCACAAGGCACGACGGGGGAATTTCCTGTGCAGAATGAAACAGTTAAAACGTAGGAGACATTATCAGCCTTACGCTTATAAATGCTGTAAAGGTTTAGCACTTGGTGATTGAGCGTTCTGTACATCTTTAAAAAGATGAGCTCAGCCGCCTCTTCGTTCTGAGTGAGGTAAACATGTCTGCAGTGGAGGAGGAGGAAGCCCCTCCCCCTCCCCCTCCCCCTCCCAAAAAAAAAACACTTACACCGTCCCCAAAATTATATTAATGAGAACTGTGGCCTCGGTAATCACAGAGTCCTGCCGAACGTGGAGGGAGGGAGGAAGGGAGGGAGGAAGGGAGGGAGGGTTCAGTCGCCCACGTCAGCGTCCCGGTCCCCGATCAGCCACAGGATGTGGAAGCAGAGAGCCAGGAAGCCGGTCCCCAGCAGGTCCCCGAGCGCCGTCAGGTACGGAATGGAGAAGTTGTCTGGATCCATGCCCCGCCCCCACATCCAGTGCACCATCCAATCAGCGAAGTAGAGCAGGACCAACACCTGTGGAGAGGGGGGGGGGTCTCAGTTAATCTCTGTACGCCTCAGTGCTACCGGGTGGTCTAGATATGCAGCCTATTTTCAAGGCTGGCTTTATGGTAAGAAAGTGTGTGTGTGTGTGTGTATGTGTGTGTGTGTGTGTGTGCTGTGTAGTGTGTCTGTATAGTGTGATTACTTTATGGTAAGAATGTGTGTGTGTGTGCCGTGTAATGTTAGTGTGATGAGTGATTAGTGTCATTAGTGTTCCATATGATTAGTGTGATTAGTCAAATTAGTGTGCTTAAAGTGATTATTCTGATTGTTGTGATTAGTACATTTAGCGTGATTAGTGTATTTAGTATGATTATTGTAATTAGTTTGATTAGTGCATTTAGTGTGATTAGTCTGATTAGTGTATTTAATGTGATTAAAGTGATTAGTATGATTAGTGTGGTTAGTGTATTTAGTGTAATTAATGTATTTAGTGAGATTAGTGTATTTAATGTGATTAGAGTGATTAGTGTGGTTAGTGTATTTAGTGTGATTAGTGTATTTAATGTGATTAAAGTGATTAGTATGATTAGAGTTATTAGTGTGGTTAGTGTATTTAGTGTGATTAGTGTATTTGATGTGATTAAAATGATTAGTATGATTAGTGTCATTAGAGAGATTTGTATGATTAGGGCGATTAGTGTGATTAGTGTATTTAATGTGATTGGTGCGCTTGAGGTTTGCGTGAGGAGTTCAGGCTGTATCTGTGGATGTGCTGAGACTCAACAGAGTCATGTGACTGCAGGCGTTTCCTGGCCCCGCCCACCTGTAGCAGTGCGGCCGCCATGTAGAAGCCGATGAAGATGGAGGTGACCGTGGTGTGGCCTGCCTGCATGGAGCTGATGGTGTAGAGGAAGACCAGGTGTCCCGGGACCACCAGGAGGAAGAGCACCCGTGCTGAGCGAGAGTTCACACCTGGACACACGCACACGCACACGCACACACATTCGGGCGCACGCACGCGCACACACACACACGCACACACACGTTTGGGCAAAACTTATTAGCCACATGGCAGCACAGTCCATTCAACTGAAAAGGTTAACATATTATTCTCACCTCAATTATTTTTATGATTTCCAGCCTATTCTGAATGTACGCTTCCGTTGCAAACTCAACATTAGAAACATAAATAAAACAAGTCCAATCGTGTAATTTTCTGATTGGCCAGCAATCACACAGCAATGTTAGTCTTTGATAATCCTGTTCAGGAAGACTGTTCCTTCCCTTTTATTTGATGCGCTCAAACCTGCCTTGCCTGTTTGCCTGGCTTTTCTTTATTTTAGTCCTGGCCTGAGCAGTTGAGAGTGTAGGATGTTCGGAGCTTCAAAAGGGGTTGGATTGTATATGAATGAAACATGCAGCGTCCGTTCCTAAAGAGAGTGGCAGGAGGATGAAAGGCAGCGTTTACCTGGCCCAAAGAAGGTGTGGCAGGGGTTAGGACACCTGTGGGCAGTGATACTGGGGTCCATCATGGGGATGTTACTCATGTGCAGGTAGGTGGAGATGCGGCTGGCCTGGACTGCCACTAGGTTACCCCCCACACCTGCAACAGCCAGCGAATAGGAACACACCTGAGAGACAGCCCAAATACAGACACCAGGGGCAGCGAATAGGAACACACCTGAGAGACAGCCCAAATACGGACACCAGGGCCAGTGAATAGGAACACACCTGAGAGACAGCCCAAATACGGACACCAGGGCCAGCGAATAGGAACACACCTGAGAGACAGCCCAGATACGGACACCAGGGCCAGTGAATAGGAACACACCTGAGAGACAGCCCAAATACAGACACCAGGGCCAGTGAATAGGAACACACCTGAGAGACAGCCCAAATACGGACACCAGGGCCAGCGAATAGGAACACACCTGAGAGACAGCCCAAATACGGACACCAGGGCCAGCGAATAGGAACACACCTGAGAGACAGCCCAAATACGGACACCAGGGGCAGCGAATAGGAACACACCTGAGAGACAGCCCAAATACGGACACCAGGGCCAGCGAATAGGAACACACCTGAGAGACAGCCCAAATACGGACACCAGTGCCAGCGAATAGGAACACACCTGAGAGACAGCCCAAATACAGACACCAGGGCCAGCGAATAGGAACACACCTGAGAGACAGCCCAGATACGGACACCAGGGGCAGCGAATAGGAACACACCTGAGAGACAGCCCAAATACGGACACCAGGGGCAGCGAATAGGAACACACCTGAGAGACAGCCCAAATACGGACACCAGGGGCAGCGAATAGGAACACACCTGAGAGACAGCCCAAATACGGACACCAGGGCCAGCGAATAGGAACACACCTGAGAGACAGCCCAAATACGGACACCAGGGCCAGCGAATAGGAACACACCTGAGAGACAGCCCAAATACGGACACCAGGGCCAGCGAATAGGAACACACCTGAGAGACAGCCCAAATACGGACACCAGGGGCAGCGAATAGGAACACACCTGAGAGACAGCCCAAATACAGACACCAGGGCCAGCGAATAGGAACACACCTGAGAGACAGCCCAAATACGGACACCAGGGGCAGCGAATAGGAACACACCTGAGAGACAGCCCAAATACAGACACCAGGGGCAGCGAATAGGAACACACCTGAGAGACAGCCCAATGTTGAGCACACACTTTTACTAAACCCCTCACGCACAGAACAATAACAAACCAAAAATAAATGAATTAATAAAATGCTACTGAGAAAATAAGCATACATTAGATAAGATTAGACATTAGATGAAATAAGCTCAAATTAGAATGTTTTCACAATGCAGAAGTGACTGTGGGTTCTGTAATCGCACAAAGGACTAACGCTTTAGGCTAGAATCACCCCCAAAAGATTCCCCTTTAAAGAAAATGCTATTCCTTTTAAAGACTGTAACCCATTGCACGGGGAATACGTTAGAGCACGTGTTCCGTTCCCGAGCAGGAAGTGCCGACAAATGGAGAATTGGCTCTGAAGTTAAACAGGAAGTGGGGGTGTGGTTACCGTTGATGACGGGGGTAAAGACAGCCATCCCGGCGAAGTTGGGGTTGGACACGGTCTTATCCAGGATGAGCCCCCCAATACTGTGGGAGGGAGGGTTGGCAATGAGGCCGTCACAAATACTCTACACCAGTGTTTCTTAAATTATGGGTCGGGACACAAATATAGTCCAAAAGGCTACGCTACTGTGCGTATTTGATGGGCCTTTGAAAGGTACTAAACATGTCATTTGTATCTCGATATTAAAAAATGTTAATTAATTTAGGTCCCGTTGTTTAAAAGTTTAAGAACCAGTGCTCTACACCATCAGTAACAATCGTCAGGAACAGTGAGAAAGCGGCAGTGTGCAAAGACATCTCACAGATCGCCCTCTCGAGGAGGAATGACCATACCTGCTAATCGCCATGGCGATGATGACCGGCTCCCACCCTGAGTACAGCACCTCCCGGGTGGACGGGACCCGGTAAGAGATGACGACCCACAGGGGCGTCAGTGCCAGGAAGAACACGCACACCAGCGGGTTGGCATAGGCGTTGTCCTCTACCGGGGAGGAAGAACAAAGACTCCAGAAATCACACCAGGTTTTAGTCACTTCAGTGACTTCAAAAGCCCTTTAGTCTGTACTGGACCAACAGCGGTGAACTTCTTTATGGTTGGGTTAGGACTGCAGAATCACACTTTCTCCTCGTGTGATTCAGCAATCAGTATCCCTGAGAGACTGATGTTCTCTAGGTCTGTACGTTGCTCTGGGTAACAGCGTCTGCCAGGCCATTGTAATGTAATGTACTGATTACTTTAGGACTGCTACAGCCTGCTGGTTTTATATGGCTGTAGCTACAGGAATCTATGATTTGTATTGTGGCTCTAGGTTGTCATGAGTGAACTTACATTTAGTGCTTTATTGACCTCACACTCACACTCACCGCTGTGGGAATATTGCTAGACAGGTCTGTCACTATTGCTCAAGTTAATCAGGTCATTGCACATATGTTTTTATCCAGAGCACATTGTAAATCTGTGAGATTAATTTAATGCAATGTAACGTGATGCAATATAATGTCTTAATAATCTTACATAATACAGGTACTGTATAACCAAGGCCTAACAATGGTGTGGAGTAGGCATGAGCCTTTTAAGGATACTAGCCCAGTGATAAAATCTAAAGGACCGTGGGGTAATAGAAGTCTGTGGGGTAATAGAGGGCGGTGGGGTAAGAGGGGTGTTGGGTAATAGAGGTCTGTGGGGTAATAGAGGTCCGTGGGGTAATAGAGGTATGTAGGGTAATAGAGGGCCGTGGGGTAATAGAGGGCTGTGAGGTAATAGAGGGCTGTGGGGTAATAGAGGTGTGTGGGGTAATAGAGGGCGGTGGGGTAATAGAGGGCTGTGGGGTAATAGAGGGCTGTGGGGTAATAGAGGGTTGTGGGGCAATAGAGGTGTGTGGGGTAATAGAGGGCCGTGGGGTAATAGAGGTGTGTGGGGTAATAGAGGGCCATGGGGTAATAGAGCGGTGTAAGTTCTTACTCAGCTGCTTGTACAGGCCAGTGCTGATAATAGAAGTCTGTGGGGTAATAGAGGGTGGTGGGGTAAGAGGGGTGTTGGGTAATAGAGGGCTGTGGGGTAATAGAGGTCCGTGGGGTAATAGAACGTTGTGGGGTAATAGAGGTATGTAGGGTAATAGAGGGCCGTGGGGCAATAGAGGTGTGTGGGGCAATAGAGGGCCGTGGGCTAATAGAGGGCTGTGGGGTAATAGAATGTTGTGGGGTAATAGGTGTGTGTGGAGTAATAGAGGGCCGTGGGGCAATAGAGGTGTGTGGGGTAATAGAGGGCTGTGGGGTAATAGAGGGCCGTGGGGTAATAGAGGGCCGTGGGGTAATAGAGGGCCTTGGGGTAATAGAGGTGTGTGGGGTAATAGAGGGCTGTGGGGTAATAGAGGGCTGTGGGGTAATAGAGGGCTGTGGGGTAATAGAGGGCCGTGGGGTAATAGAGGTGTGTGGGGTAATAGAGGGCCGTGGGGTAATAGAGGTGTGTGGGGTAATAGAGGTGTGTGGAGTAATAGAGGGCCGTTGGGCAATAGAGGTGTGTGGGGTAATAGAGGGCTGTGGGGTAATAGAGGGCTGTGGGGTAATAGAGGGCTGTGGGGTAATAGAGGGCTGTGGGGTAATAGAGGGCCGTGGGGTAATAGAGGTGTGTGGGGTAATAGAGGGCCGTGGGGTAATAGAGGTGTGTGGGGTAATAGAGGTGTGTGGAGTAATAGAGGGCCGTGGGGCAATAGAGGTGTGTGGGGTAATAGAGGGCTGTGGGGTAATAGAGGGCCGTGGGGTAATAGAGGGCCGTGGGGTAATAGAGGGCCGTGGGGTAATAGAGGGCCTTGGGGTAATAGAGGTGTGTGGGGTAATAGAGGTGTGTGGGGTAATAGAGGGCTGTGGGGTAATAGAGGGCTGTGGGGTAATAGAGGGCCGTGGGGTAATAGAGGTGTGTGGGGTAATAGAGGGCCGTGGGGTAATAGAGCGGGGTAAGTTCTTACTCAGCTGCTCGTAAAGGCCAGTGCTGATACCCGCCAGCAGTGCCAGCGTGATGAGGTCACCCAGGCTGGCGGCGATGGGCGTGGCTACATTGTCCGGGTTGATGCCCACCCTCCTAGAGGCAATGATCACGCCAATCATGACCAGGCCTGTTCAGAGAGCAGGGGGGGGGGGGGGGGGGGGCACAGTACATAAATGTGTTTGGATGTGTTTGGATGTGGTGAGCATTCACATTCAAAATATACACACATGGCTCCAAACAGGAACTAATATATTTGCATGGGTCCAATCTGGAGCTAGTATATTTACATGGGTCAAATATCTGGCACTCTGCAAAAGCTCTATATATCACAAACAAACCACCCGATCTGAATATGTGACAGCTCTATGACTACATGAAGACATTAATGAAATATAGTGCGTTACCGAGCAGCAGAGAGGCAATGAATGCCGTGGCAACGCTGCTGGCACAGAGCAGCAGGGCGTGGCGGATGTCAAACCGTCCCTCAGGAACCCAGCCGAACACGACAGCCGCCACAGACGCCATGAAGCCCACCACAGTGGCCTGGACCTACAGCGGAGGGGTCAACAGGGGGTCAAGCTTTCCTCTCGAGACACACCCACCCTCCACCACACCCCATTTACTCCCGCCTCACCTGTCCTCTACTTGACAGTTGACCCCGTTAATTCGCGCTCACCTGAATGAGGGCCAGGTTCCCCACCACCAGCTTCCAAATATCGGCACTGGTGTCCATCTGTCCAATATTGGCCTGGAAGAGTCGGGAGCACAAAGTCAGGTGGTAGCTCTGGCAGGAAATGAGGTCATACACCCCCCCCCCCCCCCCATCATCCTCCCATGAACGTGTGATGGTGAGTGATGCAACTTCCTGTCATGGCGGAGGGTCACTGAATGCTCCACGTTTTGGTTTGTGTTCCCATTACTGCCCAGGGATACTGCAGCAGAGATAAGCCTGACGCAGGGAAATATCCACCAATCACGGTTGCCATTGTTCCATTTGTTGTTAACAATGTACCTCGCGATTGGTGGAGCTCCTCTCTAAGGTGAGTGTTCTATGGTGAGGACGCCAACTTCCCATCCTTATTTTATTATCTCTGTTTCAGCGTGATTAAATACACCGGCCCTGACCCAATTTCTCCAGCATTACTACAGTCTAACTGGGCTGCTAAAGCAAACATACACTAGCTACACTAGCTGCTGCACTGTGTTGCATGTGTGGTCCCTGGGCTGGGGTGTGGTCAGACTAATCCAGCCCGTTCGCTTGCAGTTTGACTATCAATGTTTAACTCACAGGCATAATCAGGCCACGTGCACAGAAAAGTCCTCTTTTTTTTGTATTCAAAGGGGAGAGGCTTTGACGACTTTCTGGACGGAATTCAGTTTGCATAACCTTTGTGAGGGAGAAGTCTGCTTTTCTGTGTACGGAAGACCGTTGGAAGATAAACTGTCTTTTTAAACTGCCTGGGGGAGTAGGACGGCTATAAAAACACTTCTGCAGTAGCAATGTAGAGATACCGTGGGTTGCATCACATTAAACAACCAATGCTACTCCTGCTACTAAACTTACTTTTGTTTTAGTCTACATAGGTTTTTCCAAGTTTTTTAAGCTCAATCATCACATCACAAATGGTTCAGTACTTAAGCTCTTTTTGCTGTGGCAGCATACATTTATTATATCTATGACAGCAAAGTATATGCGTGTATTTTCTCAGTGAAATAAAAAATATTTTAAAAAGAAAGAAAATGCATAAATAAATACTACAACAGCTACAACTACAAGTAATACCTTTATTATAATATATTCCAAAATATTTAGAACATACAAACATTCCTTTATATTTAGAAACATGTTGCTATTATTAATGGAGAATAGAAGTAGCCGTCCACCAGAAGAGGTGATCAGCATTAGGCAGACGCACTGCTGCTGACCGCTCGTTTGAGAGGGACACACCAGGTCACACTGACCCTTGGCGCAGATGTGCGTTTTGTGTTTTCCTAATTTATCGGGTCAGATAATGGGCCGGGCAGCTGAACTAAGAACAGCGGTGCCCGCGCCAGCGTCTGGGAGCACGGTGACAGGAGCAGGAACACGTCACGCTAAACCAAACATGTCACGCTAAACCAAACACAGCCCTGTCCTTTACTTTACACCGTCAAACAACAACAGCATTGATCAGCATCCGAGATCACTCTGTCATGCACGAGTATAGCTAACATAGGATACTGCGAGATCACTCTGTCGTGTACGCGTATAGCTAACATAGGATACCCGTTTGTATAGGACACTGCGAGATCACGCTGTCATGCACGAGTATAGCTAACATAGGATACTGCGAGATCATGCTGTCATGCACCAGTATAGCTAACATTGGATACCCGTTTGTATAGGACACTGCGAGATCACGCTGTCATGCACGAGTATAGCTAACATAGGATACTGCGAGATCACGCTGTCATGCACCAGTATAGCTAACATTGGATACCCGTTTGTATAGGACACTGCCTGCCTTCAACATCAGTAAGCCACAAACCCCACTTTCTAGCACAGTTACCCAGCTAATTATCCACGTATGAGGAACAGGGCCCAGGGGCCTGTATCACAAAGCAGGATTACTGAGTTAGCTGGATAACTGCACAGAGTAAAACACGGAACAGCTCTTTTTTTAAAAAAATTTTTTTTTTACTTCAGTCCATGTTCCTGATTTGGGAGGGTTCCGGGTTTTACTCGGTGCAGTTATCCAGCGAACTCAGTAATCCTGCTTTGTGATACAGGCCCCAGGGCCCGATTCCATGTAGCTGCCTAACTGCACCGAGTGTTTTTGCTTGCTCATACGTTCCAGGACCTGGCTGTAGAGCTAACCTGACGGACTGCTGCTAGCACATGCTAGCACAGAGGGGGGTAACGAGGGCCGTATCCGTTGCTGATTTTCATGTCAATTCTGGCCTTAATTACGTTAATTAGCTCTAACATTTACGCCATTTGACATTTCAGCTACATTTCTTCACAAGCACATGATTGACGGCCGAAGACTGTTCTTGTGTCCCGATATGAAACGCTTTACTATGATCTAATCTACGAGCGAAGCAGCGTTGATGTATACAGCCAGTTAGCTCATTTAGCCAGGGGAATTGGTGGAAACAAAAACCTGGATACACGCCGGCCCCTCCAGGACCGGAATTGCCCCCTCCTCGGCACAGTTCAGAGGAGGGGATGCATTTCAACTCTTCTTAACTGAACTGGGGGGGGGGCTGTTGCACTGGCTATACAAATTCAACGGGACATTCCAGGTTGGGACAATGACAAAGACGACAATAATAATGAAATGGGTGTGGCTGCTGTATTATAAAAAGATTGCAGGTAAAATGGAAGCTGTTGAAGTCGCTCTGAATAAGAGCAGCTGATAAACGCCTAAATGTAAAAAAATTAAAAAATAGGTAAGATGAAGTTTTCTATGGCACTCTTACAACAGGGCACTGAGAGAGTTTCCCAACAGAGGACAATAAATACACACAGACACAACAAACACAGAATAAAAGCAACTACAGTACAAACAATACAAGTAAAGTAGAAAACAGAATGACCGGGGCAATAAAAACAGCATAACAAAGAATGAGAAGCAAGTTGAACAATACTTTTTAAAAACAAACTGAAAAGTAGAAAGGGTGTGAGCAGCCCTGCCAGCTTGTGTTTCTCCTCTCTTCCTCTCCAGCGGGAGATTTATGTAATCAATTGCAACGCAAGATCGGACCATACTTTCCCTCAAGGAATTGCATAACCCGGAGAGAGGGAGAGAGCGAGAGAAGAAACTGACAGAAATGTAGTCTAAACCAATCATTTTTCACACCAGCCGTGCTGGCGCAAGCCACTGCAATAAACGTTTAAAAGGCCTCTCCCTTTATCAGGAGATCTGTAAATCAGAACATTTAATAACCCGTCTAATCCTCTCTCATTGCCTCACTCGGTACATAAAGCCAGACACAAACAGAGGCCTACTTTGTGTGTTTTGTATTTTCTTTTTTTCTCCTCTGTAGGAAAATGTGTGTGTATTTTTTTTTTTTTTTTTTTGCATTTGTTTCAAAAGTTTGGTCGCAGAATCGAGATTTCCATAGGCCCTATTTTCCATAACCAGTACGACCAGATCAGCGCATCACAGCGACACAGCCGAATCGTCACAGACAGTCCCACACACATTACATTACGTTCATTTGGCAGACGCTTTTATCCGAAGCCACGTACGACAAGTGCATACCGAAGGTCACTGAAGCAACTACAAACAGGTCAGATAAAGCACAGTTCTATCAGAACATAACAGCTATCCACAGACAGGAACATCGAGTACACACAGTAAGCTATGGCTAAGTCTTAAGGCTACGTTGGCCCCTGCAATCCAGGCGCCAAGGTTTGGCCTCATCTGACGCGAGATCGAGCGCATGACGTGACGTCCGCTCCAGGCAGGCACGCTGCCCACCACACTCAGAGCAGGAGTGGGACTAATCCCGTGGGACTGGGGCCTCATCGTTCACCCCGCTGAGCTATCCCCCTTTCTCCAGGTGCTCAGCGGCCCCCGGCAGGCCGAACTCCGCCACGGACCATTCATAAAACAGCCCTGTTCCAGCAAATAAATCACACCCCACACACGAATCCTTGTTATCCACTATGACCAGCAGAGCAAGCCGCTAATGTTGCTTAGCCACGTAACTAATCTCTGAGACACTATATACAAAACCCTTGCTCTGAAAGCAATTACTTTCTCTCAATAAGTAAAAAAAAAAAAAAAAAAAAACCTAAATCATAACTTAAAAAATCATATTCTGTTACTGATTAATGTATTACTGAACCATCACGGTGAATACTGCAGAAAATGAAAGCATAACTGTGCTAGTATAGCCCTTATCAGCACTCCTTGAATCTGTGCACAATTAATGATTACATGAGTATTGTTGTTAGAGGCAGGAGCAGGATGACCTGATCAGCAGGATAGCGTCATTACGAGCATCTGGCCACCTGATCACACAACTAAATCACAGACCACTACAAAACTAAACCACAGACCACCACAAAACTAAACCACAGACCACCACAAAACTAAATCACAGACCACCACAAAACTAAACCACAGACCACCACAAAACTAAACCACAGACCACCACAAAACTAAATCACAGACCACCACAAAACTAAATCACAGACCACCACAAAACTAAACCACCACAAAACTAAATCACAGACCACCACAAAACAACCACAGACCACCACAAAACTAAATCACAGACCACCACAAAACTAAATCACAGACCACCACAAAACTAAACCACAGACCACCACAAAACTAAACCACAGACCACCACAAAACTAAACCACAGATCACCACAAAACTAAACCACAGACCACCACAAAACTAAATCACAGACCACCACAAAACTAAACCACAGACCACCACAAAACTAAACCACAGACCACCACAAAACTAAATCACAAACCACCACAAAACTAAACCACAGACCACCACAAAACTAAACCACAGACCACCACAAAACTAAACCACAGATCACCACAAAACTAAACCACCACAAAACTAAAGCACAGACCACCACAAAACTAAACCACAGACCACCACAAAACTAAACCACAGACCATCACAAAACGAAATCACAGACCACCACAAAACTAAATCACAGACCACCATAAAACTAAATCACAGACCACCACAAAACTTAGTTTCTAAACACACAAAGCAATATTTTTTTACACCCCCCCCCCCACCCCAACAAGATTTTTTCTTCCTGATTTCGTATCTCCACTCATGCTTATATCCACCACCGCTGTGCACCGGGGGAGGGGGGGGGTTGGGGGGCTGCTACGCCATGAAGAGAAACCTGAGGAGTCCTCCTGACCTATTTAAAATGACTGATTTGTTTTTTTTTGGTGACTTACTTGTGTTTCTAACAGTAAGTGAGAAGAGCGCTATTACATTGTTCCTCTGTGAATCTGTACACGCATAGTCTAAACTCATTACATGGAAAATAATGAATGAATTCATGCATTGTCACTCTGGATAAGAGCGTACATGCTGAATGAATGCAATGCAGTGTAAGTTCAGGTAATGGATTAAATGCAGCCAGGTGAGGACACTCACAGCAGTGGAAAGCCTGGAAGCCAAGGTCATCTCCAGATTCCCTTTGAGGCCAAGCAGGGCTGGAACCAGGATAAACACCTCAGTCACCTCCTTAAACACGGTCCAGTGCTGCAATCACAAACAGAGAATGCTGAGAACATCCTTTAAAACTCTCTCAGACATACAAACACACACACACACACACACACACACACACACACACACACACACACACACAACATACACACGTGCGTGAGGATTTTATTTTATTTTTTTAATCGGAGGCGACTGCACCTGTCTCACTATTTGAGTTGAGTTGGGAAACAGCCGAGATGAGATGCAGGGCGTGTGGACCTACATACTTCACCTAGTATTCTTTAAACTCAGAGTCCTAGTATGTCTCACCTCCTCTGCACACTTCACCTAGTATTCTTTAAACTCAGAGTCCTAGTATGTCTCACCTCCTCTGCACACTTCACCTAGTATTCTTTAAACTCAGAGTCCTAGTATGTCTCACCTCCTCTGCACACTTCACCTAGTATTCTTTAAACTCAGTCCTAGTATGTCTCACCTCCTCTGCACACTTCACCTAGTATTCTTTAAACTCAGAGTCCTAGTATGTCTCACATCCTCTGCACACTTCACCTAGTATTCTTTAAACTCAGAGTCCTAGTATGTCTCACCTCCTCTGCTAGACGCTGCTATAATTATTATTTCCATTGTCGCACACCTGGTTATTACTCTGTAGTTTTAAGGTACATAGAACACAATTTACCTTAAGGTACAACACAACACACATGCTACCTGTAGGCATATACCATTTCAACTAGGCCTACACTATCCACCAGTATCCCACTTAATTATCTTTCCCCAAAAAAAGAAAGATTGTTCCACTTCTCATCTTAAAATTTGGTTGTTTATCATGATAACCACTTCCTCTCATAAAAGTATTCTTTTGTCTCTGTTTTTATGCAATTCCACATAAATTAAGTCAACGGAGGAAATGCGACTAAAATTCAATTAATGACTTGAATATGTCCATAATGTTCTAGATGTTTCTCACAGTGAATTAACTGAACTTCAGTTCATTTCCCGAACTGAGTGAATTCAAATGAAATTGCCCCCCCAACCCTGGTATCTCGTTACCGCTGTGTCTTTCTTCCCTGACGGCTCGGCACGGAGAAGATAACCGACTGACATTGATGTATAAGTTTCAGGTTTTTGCAGTTTAAGACAAACCCAACCCGAAAAAAAGGTATGTAGGCTATGAATGTAGGCTATAAATCCCTTAGGGCAGTCACACCTAGGCCAGGTTACGACAGACATGTGGCTAGAGATAGAGAGATGATGTGGGGGCATGACATGCCAGGTGGCAGTCAAAATGGCATTGAACAAATGGACTAAGAAGATTAAATAAAAAATAAAACTTAAGGACTTCATACCGTTTAATAAGTACATTAGGCTTATTTTATCTTGTTTCCTTAACCCCCTAAGACCGGCACCAAAACGTTAATATAGATATTAATAGAAACATTGGGGGCAGTGTGCAGTTATGTTGAACTGGACAATTAGATATTAAGATACTCTAGTAGGCCTACCCACCTAAAGTAATACCGTAACCCCTTCTGAACTGTAAATAATATAAATGGCTACTTTGCATGAAAATGACTATTTAACTTTTAAATGTATTGCATGTGAATCCCTGATCAGTAAGGTAACGCATAACCCAATTTAACATGCACTGCGGTCCTCGAGGTTACGTCATTAGCCAATAAAAATGTACTTTTGCCAAAGGTGGGCGGTGTTATTTATCCCAAATGGGGAAGAGGTACTCCGCTGTAGTGAGCGGTGGAGAGTGTGTATTAACCGCCGCTGTCACCGTGGGCAGACTCGCCATTACAACGTTAAGCCGGGCCATGCCTGTTTACTTCAACGAGACAGACTCGGCTGTAGTTGCGGTAAACCCAAAATTGCATATGTGTGGGATAGCCTATAAAAGCAAGCTCACATTTCAATGTTTTCTTCTTTACCGGGAAGTTGCAGACCTATTTCTGGGGTAACTGTTCTCAGCCTATAATTTCCATTCCCACTCCCAGGCATTCATTTCACTCATTATTGTGGATTCTTGGGCCAGCAGTAAAATGTAGTATCAGCAAACAATTTTGCAGGGGTTTACGTTAAAACACACACACACACCAAACAATATGGATATTTCCATATATGGATATTTTCTAGCTATTCACCAAATATAGCCTACTATGAATAGCAAACTAAGCAGCACAGTTAGGCTACATACTCACCTGAACAATGTCCAAAACCATGCCGGCGGCTACCATCCCGAACCCGGCAAGAAGGAAGGGAAACACAACCTGTACCCCAATAGAGAAGGTGGTCTCCTTTGAAATGTTCTGCCTGTCGGGGTCTTCGCTGTCCCTGGCCTGGCTGGCGTTCTCCAGGAGGCTGTCATCCTCACGTTCGCCCTTGGCGTTGGCACTGCACTCGAAGGCCGGCTCGGACCGCTCCCCGGCCGACTCGGTTTGCCCAGTCAGCTCGTAGTCCTCCGCACCCTGCGGATATTCCGCAAGACTACCCGGTGGGTATAGGTGGACCGATCCATTAGAATAGTGCAACGCCAGGGGGTCACTTTGGGTTTTCGTTTCTAATGAACCAGAAGACATAGTTGTGCAATCCCCCTAAATAAGGGCTGCTTAAAATGAAAAATAAATTAAATAAAAACAAAACACTTTAATTTGTATCAAATTGAACTAGTTGGAGAATATTCTGAAATTAAACAATTTGCTCTTAAAATAGGAACCGAAATAATCTGATGTTACCCCATTGCGGCTAAGAAAGTATGCTGAATGCACGGTCGCTCCCCGTGCAAGAACATCTTAATTATGTGCGTTGGAGATTTGATCTCCTTCATTATCCAGCGCAAAGGTAAGTATTTTTCAAAGGCTAAAATAATCCATGGCTCGCGTTAGTAGCTACTGTCCGTTAGGTGACTGAAAAACAACACCCCAATGAGCATGGACATGGGAGATTTAACAAAATATTTCCTGGTCGTGGTATTTTCTTTCCAGTTTCTGCTGCACTGTATGTAGTTATTTTATACAGTGGTCGAATCCCTTAAATTTTGAGAAACTGTCCGAATTTGTTCTAACCGCCGATTGGTCTACCAGAGTCCATTCTATTATTCATTTCAGAGATTGCACACAGTACATCCCTTCCTGGTCTGGATTTGAAGTTCCGGTGGTGACTCTCATCTTGAGCACACATGAAGTTCCGGTGATGGGAAAGAGAGGTCACCAATAGTAAAGGTAGAATTGGATTGTGAAGCAAAACAAAAACAAAAAGTCTTATCTTCTTATTATAAAACTGATAATAATGGTTTCCTCGAGCGAATGGCTCGCAAACCCACTGATGTGTGAAATGAGTACTGTGCGGTTCTTCGGGCTACAGGAGTCTCCACGGGGTGCTGATGGTCTCACCTTACTCCACGTGGCAAAATATACATAATTTAAAATTACGTGATGCTTGGGTAGTTGTTGGCCTGGTGACGTGTTGCCGTCTAACGTCATCAATTTGGTTCCTCATTCTACAAAATAAAGGAGTACAATTGATTTTAAAAACGCTTCAGTAGCCTACATCACCATAACCTACAGTAATAATTAAGATATAAGTAGGATATCCTAATCGATTACAAGGATCACCGATAATAACACGAGGACCATCGGGTGAACACTAGGCTAGCTACTAGGCAGCACTAAAACTTTGAATTAACACAGCCTTATGTAAAACAACTACACTGACAATAACCACGAGTCGATAACATCTGTAAAAGAGCAAACGACCGTATGATGCATGAACAAATCAATGCAAGGTCTTCCTCCATTGCCCTTCATGAAATTTATCAGCAAACCCATCTGCCTTACATCACAACAGCGCGGGGCTCGCTAACACACGCGGACGAAACATAAAATACCAGAGGACAGTTGTCGTATAGGCTACGCGCAGTGTAAGTGTTCAGTCAAAACAATCTAAAGATTTAAAAAAATACAATTAAATCTGTGACTACAACATTTAGGTAGCTAACCATAGGTGTAACTGCATATAGCTACAACTACCTGGAATTTTAGCAGAACTACAAAAAGGCACGAGCACTACGAAATAAATCAGTTGATTAGAAACACGTCAGACTCAGGATCCCTTTATACGTCTGCGATTCGCTGCGCTGGTTGTGATTCTTCATGTAGGTAGTCCTAGATTAAACTGTAGTCAATCCAAATCATTTTACAGTGGTCTACTTCGCCTCGGCTGTTGGCTGTCAAATTATTTTGCTGCAAAGGAAGTAACTAAAGAGGCGGGCGAAGACTGACGTGAACATTACAAGCTCACTCAGCAATTTCTTGCCTGGCAGTGTAATTGGTCGTAAAGTGCGACCAGTTAACGAGCCCGGGTTCTTGCTGTGTCTTACAGTTCTGCAAACAAAAAAGTAGACTATGAAAGTATAAATGGTGTACTGTATCCTGCTTTGGTGTCCATGGCGGAAGACCACTGTAATGCGCCTGCTTTAACTCGGCGACTAAATGTAGGGGGGAAATGTCCTATTATTTGTGAACTGTAATTTGATTAAAATGCAACCAGCGCATGTAGGCTATTCCTGACTGTCATAAAATAGGCTATGATTGAAAGCAGATCCTATGTTTAAACCCTGTGTTATTTTTCTACGGTCTATGGTTTAAACTGATGGTGGGTTGAACATTGGTTGCATTTATATCCATTTTGGAATAC
This sequence comes from Synaphobranchus kaupii, assembly GCA_029718625.1. Taxonomy (NCBI): domain Eukaryota; kingdom Metazoa; phylum Chordata; class Actinopteri; order Anguilliformes; family Synaphobranchidae; genus Synaphobranchus; species Synaphobranchus kaupii. The sequence goes on from CM056378.1 coordinate 124,360,473, forward strand.
AGGTATGCGAAAGAAGACCAAAACAATCGCTCATTGGCGCTTGGGGAATTCTGAATGACAGCAAATGACATTACACCGTTAACCCAAGCTGTGTTTTATGTTCAGAAACATTTGTAAAATAGCCTACATTTTGCGTTGTTTAATAATGCTTAAGTTTTCAGCTATTCGTTAAATTACGCAACATTGCGTAATTTGTAGCCTTCTCTTATGTAGCCTAGCCTCGAGGTTACTCCGTGCTCTCTACGTCACACAAAAACTAGTCGGGGAAGTTCCGACAGCGGATTTCTGCTGGACAAATAACCACGAGGACAAATATCTACCATCAAGCTAACGAGACAAAGAATGTTATCAAACAAGAACTACTAGCCTAGTCATGCTGAGTGTGATTCATACGCTGGTATTTCCGCCCTCTGGTAGGCTAAGTAGAGAACGGTAGGGCCAGTCAGAGTCAGAAAACAAGTTTACTCTGGTCCACAGGTTTTTCCGATTTGCATTGCGTTGGTGAGCCCTGATCAGGCCAAGTTAGGGTTGCCCACGATTGTTGGTTTCACATCCTAATGTAAACGACACATTTCCGTGAGAAATGTCGTTAAAAAAGGTATTCCTATACAAAGACAAACCATCTTGTTGGTCATGGCAAAATTAGCAAAACAATTAGGTTATTGAACCATCCTTTATTGTCCATAGGTTTATGTAAAATATACATATGCATGTGTATCATATATACATTTTTCTACAGCATAGCATTCAGAAATCTCACCAATTGACACACTCATTACCCAAATTAAATCCTCAGCAATATGAAGTGCCCTGACGCATTTTTAAAGGTAATCTATAATATTGTCACGCTTCAATGTAATCACATCCACCATGTAGGCCATGTCTAGCCTACTCTAAGAAATAGCAGCAAATCAAGCATGACATTTCAAATACTCATCAATAGAAATCGCCTTTTTGCGACTTGATAACGTTATTCCAGTGCTTTCGTCCACAGGTCAGAGCGCGTTTTAAATTCATATCCAGTTAGAGGAGGAGATTCACAAAACTCAAGGATTATATAAGCACAAAACCTTGCGGCCATTCAGGTGAGCTTGTTTTAGGTCACTTGGCGGCAATCCGGTGGCCTTGTTCCGCACAAAATAGAGAACTGATTGAGGCTGTAGTTTTGTCACAGAAAAATCTCAAAAGTTTCAAATGTAAGCAAATGCAATGTTTCAAATGCAAGCATCAAATACGAAGAGGAAAAAAACTGAAATGGGTCATCTTTTAAGCTGGCAGGAAAAGGTAACAAAAACTAAAAATCTACAAAAAACATTACATAACATTATATAATGGTAGCTCCTGGGGGCATTATGTGAACAACTCTAATTCCTTTTCGGGTCATCCGTCAGTGAGAACTTTTTTACATTTCTGAGGAACAATTTTAATCACAGCAGGACAGACGGTATGTAATGCTGAGTGTAACATATTGCAGTTTACCGGACTGACTGGCTACTGCAACACGTCGTTCGGTAAAGGTCAGGACACACAGTCTACAGGAAGACATCTCACAGTGTGTTTCCTGCATGACAGAGCGGGGCTGCGTTCGGATCCGAAATTTATCCTTTCTTCCTGTCGTTCCCTTCCCTTGCTTCAAGGGGGGAGGAATCCACAAAATGCCAGGATGAAATATGGCAGCCACACCAAGTGTGATTTGGAGCCAATTTAAGAAAGGAGAGGGAGTAATTATATTCGCAAACCGTCACTCTGCTGCCAGATATGCAGTAGATATGGATGGATCACTTAAAGGGTTGTTTCTCCTGACAAATTTTCCAATTGAACTCTATGGAAAAATAAGTCAGGAGAAGAAACCCTTCAAGTTATCCATCCATATCTACTGTATCTACTGTTGTGGCACACGTGATTTTGTTAAAAATAATTCTTGATGAGGGATTTTTTATTCTCATAATAAATTTACTTCAATTAAAGGTTGGATTTTCAAATTTTTTCATTGTGAGATTAATCTAATTCACCAAACGGTGAATTTTTTATAACCCTTTTTACTCATCTTTACCAGGGGTGTAATAATAGTGGAGGGCACTGTATTTTTCATACTTACACTAATTTTATTTATATAAATTTATATATGTTTATGTATATACATTTTTGGTTAATTGCACACATCCTGCCCATGAAATTTGAAAGATGAAAGACTTTATAAAGATTTAAATATATCAATTAAATAATAATAATAATAATTATTATTATTATTATTATTATTATTATTATTATTATTATTATTATTATTAATAAACAGTAGATTTCACACTGGCTCACAACCAGCATTGGACGATAAAAGCATAAGCAGCATTAATTTATGTCCACAGCAGTCATCATAGGCACATATAAGTGATCACAGCATCTAAATTTCATTGAAAAGGCGAATCAGTAACCAAAACGAATCACTTTCCAAAGGTCACATGATGCACAGCACAGTCTCACACTGGACCGGTCGCTTCAAGGTCCTCTGTGATTCCCCCCCCGACAAAATGGCACACAAACATTGAAGGCTTTCCTGTCTAATCAAGCTCCCTCTGGAGCGAGGGTGGGCAGTCTTATCCGGAAAGGGCCGGTGTGGGTGCGGGTTTTATCCGGAAAGGGCTGGCGTGGGTGCGGGTTTTTGTTTTAGCCCAGCACTATTACATTAGTCATTTAGCAGACGCTTTTATCCAAAGCGACATACAATAAGTGCATACAGAAACGTAATCGAAGTAACTACAGAACAGATAAGACAAAGCACATCTTTCCCATAACGTAGCAGCTATCCCTAGTAATGAACACTGAATGTAGTTCATTGTAGGCTGTGGGTAAATCAGCAATACTACAATTCTATTCTAAAAACTATTATAAACTATAACAAACAGTTAGACAAGAAAACACAGGGAACAAGTACCATGAGAAAAGGTCCTAGATTAGTATATCAGTCAAGGTGGAGTCTGAAGAGGTTTGTCTTCAGGCCACAACGGAACGCAGGCAGGGTTGGAGTAGAACGTAGGGGAACGGGGAGTTTGTTCCACCACTGAGGAGCTAGGGTGGAAAAGCTCTGCGATCGGGACGAGCGAGAGTCGTTGACACGGAGGGAGGGGAAGTGCGAGTCGCCCTGCTGTAGATGAGCGAAGTGGTTGAGCAGGAACACAGTTCTGGATTAAGTCCTGCTGGTAGGCGGGGCCTGTCCTATTGGCTGCAGTGTAGGCCAGGGTCAGCCAGTGGAGTGACCTCAGCAGGGGGGTGACATGCGAAAATTTCGGGAGGTTGAACACAAGCCGGGCAGCTGCGTTCTGGATCAGTTGAAGAGGCAGAATGGCGCAGGCTGGTAGGCTATGACACCTGATGATACTTATCAAGGTCTCGATTGAAGACCATGATTAGTTAATTCTTTGAATTAAGTGTCTTAGTGCTGGGCTAAATCAAAAACCTGCACCCACGCTAGCCCTTTCCGGACAAAATTCCCAACCCTTGCTCTGGAGCAAGGATGTAGATCTCATTTCAAATTGGGGACAACAAACAGGATATTTGGAAATTTTCTTTATGATTTTTGTTGGGGGCACACTATCAGTAGCATCCAATACAATCTGATAATATTGGGGGGGAGGAATTTGATGTTTTCCCAAAGTTGGGGGATGTCCGTCCATGCTTGGGGGCTAGGAGCCACGGGCGTACCCGTTGGTGGTGCCAGGCCTGGACTCTCTGTGTTCACAGTTCATGCCCGCTTCCGTGCGGCTCAGGAAGCTTTGTGATGTCACAGTTCTGGAACAGCAGGAAGTAGAAGGTCACCAGCTCCTCGTAGTTCTTGATGGATATCCTCTCGTTCACTCCGTGGAACCTGAGTCATACGTGTGACAGGTGCACACAGACATGTCAGTGATGGAGCTGAGCATTTGCTCTAACACCACTGGGTTTGTGACATGGATGCTTACGGGCTGGATTTTTTTCTTTGTCTTTGTTTTTGTTTAGGTTTTCAGCCTCGGCTCTGAAGGGAAATGGTGGGTGTGTTTGGGCATGATCTCAAAGCAATCAAGGGAACAGACCAAAAAAGATCGCCATGGAAACACTTCTTAAAAGGCAGCCTAAACGGAGTCGGTTTTCTTGATTTTACCAGTAGTCTACTGGGGCGGACCATCGCACCTCTCGACTGTACTAGTTAAGTTCTTAATTTAAAGACACCCTTTCTTTGATGCTTATAAATCCCCTCAAATATCAAGTTCTGTTTCAGAAAAAGCGTGTGGTTTGGTATAAAATTCAGTAATCTTTTTTTCCCCCTCTCTCTGTATAAAAGATTACAGCTTCTGTGACTGACCCTGGGCTAATCGTAGTACCGTGGGAGTCTGGGTTCTGTCCATTTTGATTGTACCGTCCCCCTCTAGTTTTTACCCAGACGCACAGAGTCACTCACCTGGCCAGATCTCCGGGTTTAAACCAGGTGGGAGCAAAGCGGTAAATGTCTCTGGTCAGGTCGGTGTAGTGGCGACTGTCTGTGTTTCCAACACACACACCTGGGCAACAAAAAAACAAGCGGAAACAATAACTACACCAAAACATGGTAAGATTGAGTGCAATACCTCCTCCGGAATGTGCCAAATGAGCACCGTGTATTGCCATAGATTCTGAACTCAGAACATCAGAGATTCTTGTTTTAAATACAACTATTTTATACCAAATGATTATTGCACTTAGCGAAGCATTTGTTCAGCACACTGTGCTCACAAGTGGAAATCCTAGTTGTGACCTACCCACAATGCACTGACATTAAGCGATACATTTAAATATTTTGTTTTATCACCACACACATATTTAGTTCATTTCAGAAAGTCACAGCATCTCACTAAATTTACAGAAAGCACTGAAGACGCACCTCTTCAGACTCTACCTTGACTGACCCACCAATCTAGCTGCACTTTCATATAGCACTTATATCTTGTATCCTGTGCGTTGATCCTCTAGCACTCATGTAACACTAGTGTCTTGATCTCGATGTTGTACTTTATCGTGTCCTACTGAGTTAGCCTTAAGACTTTGTGCGAGGCTAACTGTGTGAGCTAGACTTGATGTTCATGTCTATGGATTGCTGTTAGTTTATGATAGAACTGTACTCTATGCCCACCCCGATGACCCCAATGATGTGATTACCCCTGCCACCACTCAAGACTCAAGTAAATGCTGATCACTATGAGGGATTATTAGCTCAACAAACTATCTGACCTGTCTGTAGTTGTTTCAATGACCTTTGGTATGCACTTATTGTACATTGCTTTGAATAAAAGCATCTGCCAAATGAATGTAATGTAGCCCTGAACGCACATGTATAAGTGCATTGCTGCGAGTCATATCATAGGGTCCGTTAAAGCTACAGTACACTTTTATATCAATATCACAGGGCCCAACACTGATCTATACTGCTGCAGAGCATGGAGGAGGCCATAATCGTGGGATATTCCCTGCACCTGGCAACCCCAGTGCCTGTGTGTGGGGGGTGGGGGTGGGTGGGTGGGGCCCAATGTGAGATTGATCCCCGGCGGTGCACCTGTGTGGGGTCAGGTGACTCACCTGGTGCCACGGTGACCTGTGGAAACATGTCCAGCACCGTCTTCTTGATGATCTGGAACCCGAACGCGGACTCGTCGTAAGCGCTGACGGGGAGCGGGTCGAACCCATGCACCAGCTCTACCTTCACCCGCTCGTCATCGACCGTGGACCGGATCAGGTCCAGAACCTGTGAGGTGGGAGGAGACCTCTGGGTCAGTGAGCTGTTTGGACCCGAACCCAGCAGATTGCCTCTTCGGTGATAATATTAACAGTGTTAGCCCCACAGCCGTTAGCCCCTTGACAGAAAGTTCTGTTGCCTAGGTGACAGATGTCTTGCGCAGGTGGAAAACAGTTACCTCTTGCAGTTTCTGCGCAGAGTGAATGCGCAGATTGACAAAGGCTTCGGCGTATGGGGCGATGATATTAATCTGTCGAGAGAGAGATAAGGAGAGAGTGAGCGAGAGAGCGAGAGAGAGATAGAGAGAGAGAGGAAAGAGCTACAATAAAAAGCAAACCACAGAGCACTGCCAAAGACGGGAGTGCCACCTGCTGGACAAAAGGCATAACTGCAGCACACACCAAATAAATGTAGCTCAAATGCATCTCTCACCTTCCTGAAAGACTGCACTTATATTCATTTGGGTTTTCATTTTGATATTATGAATTATGGGTTTGGTAGTGTACCTTAATTCCAGAGTTAAACATGGTGACGGCGGTTGTTGTTCGGACAAAGGCGTTTGTGTCTTGTTTTCGTTCCATTACCCTGTAAACATCAATGGAATTTGTCCATATAAATTTTTATTAATGTAATTAATGTAACAGCAATGACCCAGCCAATAAAACCCCTCCAACACTGTACTTACCTGCCAAGTAAAGGGGAAAACAGCCAGATGTTGGACAAAATGAACCGGAGAGGGAGTCCAAACTGACAATAAAAGAGACGAGATCAAAGTAAGAAACAATAGACTCACTAGTTCCAGAGCACCCTGGGATTTGTAGATTTTGTTCTGATTTAATTCATTTGTTTTAGCTAGATCTGAATGACCGTATTTGACACAGTCAAAAGTATATGCTTATATTTTTGGAACTTGATGAAATTAATTAGTGTGGGGGTGGAACCAGAGTGTTGGGGGCAGGTCCAGAGTTTGTGGGTGGGACCAGAGTGTTGGGGCGGGTCCAGAGTTTGTGGGCGGGACCAGAGTGTTGGGGCGGGTGCAGAGTTTGTGGGCGGGACAAGAGTGTTGGGGCGGGTCCAGAATTTATGGGCGGGGCCAGAGTTTGTGGGCGGGACAAGAGTGTTGGGGCAGGTCCAGAGTTTGTGGGCGGGACCAGAGTGTTGGGGCGGGTCCAGGCTCCCAGGCTGGGCGAGGTGCTTACCTTGTGGGCCAGGTGTTCAAAGGTCCCACGCTCTGGGCCATAACCAAACAGCCGGGGCATTGGATTCCCCTCCACTCTGGGGGGGAAAAAAGACTATTTGAGGCTCTTTCTATAATTTTTCCATTTTTTAAATTCCTTTAGGCTCTTTCTATAATTTTTCCATTTTTTAAATTCCTTTCCCCCCCATTTCCTCAATTTGGAATGTCCAGTCATGCTGCAACGCAACAATACACAATACTTTCACTTGTATCTTTAGTCTGGTGCGACGTATACTGAGCTAGTCTGTGACAAGGCCTCAGAATAATTGAGCAGGATCGGCCTGCCATGCACTGCCAGAACACTGTAGGATTAGTAAGGAACTATGCGTTTACCTGTCAGCTGAAATTATGAGTTTATTTAACTTTAAATCAGCCGTAGTCTGACAGCAAGGCTTGCTCTCACTTTCAGTTCTACACAGTGCAGAAATATCCGTGCTGAATAACGGTTTGTTTGTTTTATTGACCGTGTCTGCGCATAAAGATTAAGACTGACTTGCCTCAACAGAAACACGAATGTGCACCCAGTGATGTAACCGGGGATAGCAGGTCATTTTAAGCAGGCACAGCTGTGGGCACCATGTCTGTCCTACTGAAATGTTCTTCCCATTGAACGTCCGGCCAACATTTCATCATCTTTTAAAATGTCCCAGTTTTCCCACATTCACACTTGGCTTCCTGGCTGTTTTTCCACTGTATACTTACTTACTTACTGTATACTTACTTACTGTATACTTGTGTTTCTGGGGGCCTCACCTGGTTACCGCGGCAGCCAAGATGCCGATGCTGGTCTCCCTGGGGGGCATAGAGGAGTGTCCGGGGGCCGTAGTGACGCTCAGCTTCACGTTGGCCATGCCCTTCTCACTGATCCCAATCCTGGAGGGACGGAAGAGCGCAAGACTGAGAGAGAAGCACAGAGACTGAGAGAGAAGCACAGAGACTGAGAGAAAATGTGCTCAACATCAGAGCAGCAGAAATTAGACACGCACACAGAAATAAACGCAAACACACACACACACGCACACACACACACACACACAGAGGTACACATGTGCAAACACACAGAGCACACAAATGTGAACACGCACACACAGATGTACACACTTGGCCACACACACACACAGCCTCACACACACACACACACACACACACACACACACACACACACACACAGCCTCACAGAGCAGCAGGACCATCCAGGCCGCTGATAATCCCGTCCATCACGGCTAGGCCCTCGTCCAGGACGAACGCCAACTGCACGCCGCGCGACTTCAGCACCTTGACGATATTGAAAGCACCTTCCAGCCCATTCACCTGAGAGACGGGGGTCAGAACAACATTTACATTTTAGCCATTTAGCCGACGCTCTTCCCCAGAGCCGCTCTTCCCCAGAGCCGCTCTTCCCCAGAGCCGCTTAAGATGAGCGCAAATGAAGAAATGGCCTCGATTCATAAATCACCAAACATCCCAAATAGCGATTAATGAGGGTAGCGGCAGCCAGGCCAGAACACCCCAGCGACAGGGATCCTGTGTCACCAGAATTAACATGAGCAAGGGAGGGTAGAGAACGGATGTTTTTTGGAGCGGGGGAGTGGGGGCTAGGATATAGGGTAGATGGAGGGGGAAGATGTGGAAGAGGGGAATGGGAATCAGGGAGGAGAGAGGGAAGGGAGTGCAGCGCTCCTGCAGGCCGTGTGGGGCTCTAGTTAATGACTAATTAGTTAATCTGTGAATCAGGCCACACAGTTACGACAATGGGGCAGCAGGTGAAATGCATGCTGGGAACCACTGTTACAGAGCAAGGAGGAAACAAAGTCTCTGATTGGTGTACATAATATATGAGTTCCATGCACTGTGCAGGCTACAGTGACAGAGAACTGGCTTCCAGAACAAATATTAATTTTTCACATTCCCTAAGGCCATATGCAGGGCTGCAGAATAGCTGGTTTGTACACAGATATCAACACCGAAATTGATCTATGAAAGCTTCAATGCAGACGCAGGCTGAAACATGAAACCTGGTGCTAAATGACACAGAGAAAAGGAAGAAGGAAGAAGTCTGCACTAAAATAAAAGGCTTGTTACTGGAGTTTAGTGTGCAGAAACATTTTGGCCTTCAGCAGTGCATGTTAATTCACTGTTTCAAAAACAAGCTTTAAATAGGAAGTCAATTACAGTAATCGAAACAACAATCCACGTGTTACAGTAGAAAAGCAATTATGCTAATAACCACTTCCAAGCACTCCAAAGATCTCTCATGTTAATTGGTGATTACAGCTGGAGAACCATTTTCCACCATAGCTGCACCTATGCAAGAAAAACCCAGACACAATGGCAACGTGCAGAGAGAGAAGAAAAAAACATTCTTCTAAATTATCAATATTATAACGGAGTAAAGATTCAGCCAAGGAAAAAATGCTGAGGTCTACCTTCTCGTTCATTCTGAAAAGGGCAGAGTATTTAACTTGTGCACCAAAAAAGCTCCTCCTCAAAGACGTGTGAACTCCATCTACTCTAATGCAGAAACGTTCTAGTGCTGTGTGTAATATGGGACTTCTAACAACTTCTAAGATTCTCACTCACCTGCCTGCGCGGGTTCACGCACACGTGACTTACCTCTCCTCACTCACCTGCCTGCGCGGGTTCACGCACACGTGACTTACCTCTTCTCACTGACCTGCCTGCGCGGGTTCACGCACACGTGACTTACCTCTCCTCACTAACCTGCCTGCGCGGGTTCACGCACACGTGACTTACCTCTTCTCACTGACCTGCCTGCGCGGGTTCACGCACACGTGACTTACCTCTCCTCACTCACCTGCCTGCGCGGGTTCACGCACACGTGACTTACCTCTCCTCACTCACCTGCCTGCGCGGGTTCACGCACACGTGACTTACCTCTCCTCACTCACCTGCCTGCGCGGGTTCACGCACACGTGACTTACCTCTTCTCACTGACCTGCCTGCGCGGGTTCACGCACACGTGACTTACCTCTCCTCACTCACCTGCCTGCGCGGGTTCACGCACACGTGACTTACCTCTTCTCACTCACCTGCCTGCGCGGGTTCACACACACGTGACTTACCTCTCCTCACTCACCTGCCTGCGCGGGTTCACGCACACGTGACTTACCTCTCCTCACTCACCTGCCTGCGCGGGTTCACGCACACGTGACTTACCTCTCCTCACTCACCTGCCTGCGCGGGTTCACGCACACGTCACTTACCTCTTCTCACTCACCTGCCTGCGCGGGTTCACGCACACGTGACTTACCTCTTCGTCGTGCCCTAGGCCAATGTAGAAGCCCCGTCGGGGCCGGTATCCCCTCTCCAACAGGAACTCTAGCGCCTGTAGGATTCCCTGTGACACACATACAAACACACATTAACACCTTTATTAGACGCCTTTATCTCTGCAGCTATGCACTCAAACTAATAACAATAAATAACTGAGTTACTCGCAGTCATTGTTCCATGATAGTTTAGGCCTTCCTTAAAGGGGCAGTTTGCCCAAAAATGTTATTTAGGTATGTTTCTACATACCCGGAGTGCTATCTATCCATCCTGGTAGTTTAGCTGAAAACTCACTAGTTTTGAAGATATTCTGCTGCAACTCACCTTGACATCACCCCGATATTACGGACCTCAACGGGTCCAAAGTTTGTGTTAACACTAAGGCTGTGTCCGAATTAGAGCCCTATCTTCTGCGCCCTGTCTCCTGCGAACAGTGCACTGTCAGAAATGTGCTGTTTAATGTGCACTGTTTAGCAGTCTGCGAAAAATGTCCGCCATACTATTTTCCAAACGTACTGTGTAAGTGTCGTAAGCAGGTCATAAGACGTCCCACCAGTGTTGCCATGTCCACGGTTTTACAGCTAAATTGGAATACTTTCAAAGTGCAGTCACAGGTAAAAATTAAAAGTCGCAAAGCACGCACTTATGTAAAAAAGTAAAAACATGATGATTTCTATTTAAAATACGTTGGTTTCAGATTTCTCTTTAAAAATATATTTTGGGCTAGTTTTGAGTCGCCATTTGTCTGGAAAGTCTTGCAAGATCTGGCAACCCCGCGCCCCAATCTTGAGCTGCCATGTCACGGGTTGTTTTTGTTGTATTTGAAGGAAAACGTCAGCGAAGCTGCACCTCATTTTTATTTATTTTTTTAAACGAAGCCTCACATCATATTTACGTGACCAAATTGTTTGTGTACTTCTTGAAGTGTGCTCCTGAATGTACTCAGCGAAACCCCGGAAGTAAGTGTCATCCGGGTGTTTCAACTATACTGCAATTTGAAAAGTTTTCGCCTACTCAACGACTTTCTCGTCCTATCTACTCACCAAGGCTACTCAACAGTGTGGAGTCACGGCCTAAACCCCAGATTACAGGTGTGCATTTTTTTGCAATTCAGCAGCCAGACAATGATGCACAACCTCACATCTGTAGTGCTTTTCTGTGATCCCACGTATTTCTAAAGTGTGTGTGTGTGTTTACACACTGGCAAATGCAAGCAGAGGCCTCCTTAATAAACGTGTTTGAACGCAAATGGAATCGGAAGACCAAGGGATTTCTATTCGGTTCTAACCATGACGGAGTGCTTGTCGTCGATGGTGCCGCGGCCGTAGATGAACCCGTCGATCTCCTTGGCGGAGAAGGGCGGGGCCTCCCAGCCATCGCTCTCCGCTGCCGGAACCACGTCGATGTGGGCGAGCAGCATGTAGGGCTTTAGGCCGGGGTCCGAGCCGGGCACCCAGAACAGGTGGCTGTAATTGGCCACCACTTCATGCTTGACCAGGTCAGAGGAGAATACTCTGGGAAACACTAAGCAGACCACACCCCCCATCTAATGATTAGCATTTTGGGGTCAACATCCCAAAATGGCGGAGCATTTCAAGAGCTTTGAATGACTCATAATATTAACGAATCATATATTAAGCATTTTATTTCCTTTCCTTTCCTTATTTTGAGTTCACTGGGGAGCACTCTGTGTGTGTGATAATCTGTTTGTAAAAGGCACTAACTAAACATTGATGGATTGGGACTGACACCATTCTACTCGGAGGAACAAGGTGTTTTCATTGATTCAAGTGACAACACATAGCCTGTCATTTGCCTAAATGAAAAGCGATTTCTGTTTCCCTCCTTTTGAATACATAGAAATTATTTTCAACATTGGGCTGCAACATGTCCAGGTTATTAAAGCGAAACGACTACAATATATAAACCCCCGCCCCACCCCACCCCACCCCTCTCCACACCCCACCCCACCCCTCTCCACACCCCACCCCACCCCTCTCCACACCCCACCCCACCCCTCTCCACACACACACACACACACACACACACACACACACACACACACACACACACACACACACACACACACACACACACACACACACACACACACAAAACATTTATTGTCAGTTCAATAAATAAAGTAGCAGCACCTCGTTCCAGCAAAATGCTGAACTGTGCGAGCGCCGTGGTGTTCAGGTCCGTTTCACTGAAAGATACGGTAGGAATCCGAATCGCCGCTTCGTGGAATGAAAACAAGAAACCAAAGTTAGTAGCCTAAATAACTAACGTTAGCGCATAATTACAAAAAAAGTTTTTTGTTACACAACTAGTGAACATGAAGCAGGCTCGACTTCCTCAAATACTGATTTTAATGTCGCTATAGTTTGTTCGCCAATTTAGAAATCAATAACTTTAATTGGCAAATCAAGTGAACAGGTGATGATTGATGGTTCACTTGCTGCATGTTTGCGTTGCCTATACCTAGCAAACTGAAATCAGCATGTCATAAATCAAGAAGTTTCCAAAAAGCAAACGTGGTTAGGCTACCTGATTGGATATTCGCGTTAATTTACCTCTGAAATTTTCTAAGAGTTGCTCTCTCTGTTGACGGCTGATCTCAGGAGAAATAGCACTAGTCTTCTCCCAGTTCGCCAACTGAAGCCCCGCGTTCACGTCTAAAGACAAGGTCCTGATCGTAGCCACCAGCAGCAGCACAACCAGCACTAATGTCAAACTTAGACACGCAATTTTCACAAACTTCCAAAGGCGTAACTTCGTGGACTGGCCTGTCATTTTCAGTCACACAGCCCCTGTATCGGGGTAGCAGTGGTTCTGTTCTACTTGTTGTAATACTGCATTTGTAGCCTAATGTTACACAACAAGCGAGCTGGTGTTTTTTCTGGCGCAAGCGTTCGTGCAATTTTGGTCCGAATATCCGTCTAGTTTTACTTCCGCATACGTCACAGCCCATGCCAACAGCCGCCATGCTATTAGGCATTTCAATATTTCTGTTAGAAGTTAAGTCTTGTTAAAGCGCTTAAATCGGTGAGTAGAAAAAAGTATATAATTGCATATACATTAGATTTTTGCATAAGCCCCTATAGTTTTGACCTGCAGTCGTTTTTTTGTGTTATTGTGCTATGTAGCTAATGAGATTGTGTGATAATTTTATGTATTTTGCCAATATGGCAGTGTTAATAATAATTATAATTATAATAATAAACTTTATTTGTATAGCACCTTTCATACAAAAAATGCAGCCCAAAGTGCTTCAGAATAATAAAAACAAAATACAGAACATAAGCAATAAAAGAAAAACAGACATAAAATGAACATAAAAACAGGGATAGAGTGCCATAGTTAATGTAAAATAAGATGGAAAATAAAACCCACTTGATAATAATAAAAATAAGATAAAAAATTAACATGAAAATAGAATACATAAAATGCATAACATAAGATGGAAAAAATAGAAAACATAGAATTCATGAAATCAAGTAAAATACAACATTTTAAAAGAAGTACAGCAGTGCATAAGTGCGAAGCAAGTGCTAAAAAGAGAAAGTCATAGCTAGTTCAAGGCTAAAGTGAAGAGCTAAGTTTTTAGCTTTCTTTTAAAAATATTTAGCGAGCTGGCTTTCCTGATATCTATAGGTAGTGAGTTCCATAGCTTTGGGGCGTAATTTACAAAGGCTGCGTCCCCGATCTTCTTCCGGCTGTCGCTGGGAACCTCCAATAAACCAGCAGTAGATGATCGCAGTGTTCTTGAAGGCAAGTAGTTGACAAGGGAGTTAGCAATGTAGCTTGGTCCTAGCCCATTAAGCGCTTTGTATATAAGGAGGAGGACCTTTAAATCAATTCTAAATGTTACCAGTGCAGAGCAGGTAAAACTGGACTAACGTGCTCTCTCCTCTTGCTTCTGGTTAATAACTGAGCTGCAGAGTTTTCAATGAGCTGAAGTCTCTCAGTGGCTTTTTTCAGGAGGCCAGTAAAAAGTGCATTACAGTAATTGAGCCGGCTTGAAATAAAGGCATGAATCAGTTTTTCAGCATCTTTTTTATTTATAAATGGTCGTACTTTAGCTGTTTCTAAGGTGAGAAAATGATGTTTTCATCACCTTGTTAATGTGGGACTTGAAGCTTAGATCTGAATCTAAAATAACACCAAGACTTGTAACCTTAGATTTAATCCAGGGAGTAAATTTCCCCAGATTATTAAACAGCATTTCTCTTGTTTTAGGGCCGACTAGCAGGATTTCAGTTTTGTCCTCGTTTATCTTTAAGAAATTATTGCTCATCCATTTATTTGTTGCCAAAAGACAGGCAGTAATGGAGTTTATAGCTGCAGCATCATTTGGTTCAGCAGAGATGTAGTTGCGTGTCATCCGCATAACTATGGAAACATACATTGTGTGAGAATAATAATGGACTAAGGCAGGCCTATGTTGTATGTAAACCTACTTTTGCTCATTTAAAAAAAATTTGAAAAAATAATGAATGGGCATTTTTCATACTATAGTGCAGGGGTTTTTCAACCTTTTCTGATCCAGGGACCCACCCAGGCTCAAAGGCAGTTAAAAAGGGTTATATACTTACAATTTATTATTTTTTTTAAAAGTCCATTTATTTGAAAGGTTTTACATTTCTAATATTTCCAAATGTATATAAAGTCTTTGCATATCAAGTCTCCCCAGGGACCCTCTACAGTACCTTCAAGAACCCCCAGTTAAAAACCCAGGCTTGTAGTGTGTGGACACAAGTTACTGCATACATCGGCATTAGTGTCCGATTTCTTCCCCTATCATTAAACATTAATTTACCAACATATTAAAAAACAGTAAAAAAAAACAGTGGAATACATCTATTATCTGCTCAGATAAATTCTAGTTTAATCGAGTTCCTGCAAACAGCCACATGTTCTTGTAAAAAACACACTGACAAGTTTATTCACCATCCTTGCATTAGTATGCACCCAGCGTTGGATTTGATGACATTGAGAAGAGGCTTCCTGTGGAGTTTTATAAAACTGCGGTTGCTACCATTACCCTTGGGGAGATTTTACCCTTCAGTCAGAGTATATTTCACAGCTCCAATACACGGAGGAAAACATGCGATCCAGAGAAGGACACCAGAACCAAAAATACAAAACAAAACAAATTCACCTCCATTTCACAGGTGGGGGATTCGTCTACGGGACCTCTATGGTGCCAAACATGCCGTTACCCTTATTATACATTAAAACACTTCTTAGATCATGTGGCTGCACGTGGTCCCAACTACCAAAGGTAGAGGTGGTTTGTTAAATCTGCGTAGGTTTTTTTAACGTCAAAATGGCGTTTCTTTCCAATTCTGCCAGAAGCACAATATTTGTGCTGCGAACCTGACTGGCAGTGATCGAGAGAATCCTAGACATTCTTCAACATGACAGGCGATTTCCCCAGGGTGGAATTTGCCCTTCAAAGCCTTATTTTGCAGCACTCTGGGGTTAAACATTCATGCTTTTGTGTATTACTCCCAATGTGGCAATCTACAGTTTAAGCATCTCATCAGTCTCTTCCCTTTTCTTAAAGCTGGAGTACGCAACTTTCTCAACGGTCGCAATCATAACATCCCTTGGCCCTGCCCACAGAGAGAGAGACACCCCCACCCCACCGCTTCCACAGACCTCATTGTGAAAGTACAACCGGCCTATCTCCTGCACCACGATGAGCCACTTCGTTTTGAAATCAAAAATTTGGGCCAAATCGCTGGTTTTAGAATGCAGAATTTGAGGGTATAAACAGTGTATGGTGCTGGATTTCTTTCACACAAGTCATTTCTATGATTGCTACCAAAGAACATTTTGTCACGTACTCCAGCTTCAAGTAACAAGAAACAAATATGGTCAAATCCAAGCAGAAAAATAATACTGTGGATGACCTAAGTCAAGTTATATGACGTGCTAAAGTCTGATGAACAAGAAAGTATTTCAACAAATATATATTAGACAATAAAGTCTAAAGTCATATATGAATGAAACTAGAGAAATTGATTCACAGCACCTTGTCCATGCTCATTGTATAGCATGGCTAGCATTAGCAGCATCTCAATGAGGAAGGCAGACCAACACATTTACACGACTCTGGAACAGATCGAGGCACACGGCACTGAACCTCCATGGGTAATTTAATAAATCATTTATTTTATTCAAAAACACTGAAATAAACCAATTTCATTAAAAACACAACCCAACAGGATGGAACATATTGAATAGCTCATTTTGACCCGTTCAGAAGAGGCTGGGAGATCCTCTCCACTCGTTTCATATTTTCCAAGCACATGTTCCCTCAAACATCTCAAAAAAGATCTTTAAAAAAATAATGATAATAATTAAATTATCTTTATGAAAACTGGAACTGACAGTGAAAGAGAAAAGGATGTAGTCCAGGGGATATCAGTCCAGGACATATCGACGCTGTTCTTCAGAGCATTTGTGTTCCGCTGTCAAATTAGTTTTGACCCGAACGGATCAGAAAGCATCGGAACTTTGAAGCAGTTTAGGAGAAAATGTTGCATAAACCGTTCTGACCCATTCCCCAAAGCACACTGACAACCACACAGGCCAGATTTTAGCCTCCTAAATCTTACCTCCCAATCCCTTTTTACACCCTCAAAAGGAAAGGACCTTATTGGTTAAGAAGCACTGTGGAGTATCTAAAACAGTGGAGTATCTAAAACAGACTACAGTTACTCTAAGGAGGAAAGCTCTTCCCGTATCTTCAATCGTCAGAACTACAAATAATACCGGGGTCCTTCAGTATTGGAGGACCTCCGTAATTTCACTTCTGTGCACCTGAATGTGGTGCTTTTATAAAAACCGGGAAACAAGCCGAGAGGAGAACTCAGCAGCCTGCCCCTGCCCCTTCCCACCCCGCCCCGCCCCGCCCAAAGTAGAAACAAAAACTCCCCCTCCCCGCTGCCTACCCCAGCCCAAACTCCCCACCTCCTCCCACACACACACACAAATGGGCTAGAGTGGGAGGAGTCAATACTCCTCAGCCAGCAGGTGGGCGGCACTGTCCTGCAGCTCGGGAAGGGGCGGCGTCTCTTCGGCAAGCTCCGCCCCCTGGCTCAGGTTGTCGATCAGCGCGGCGAAGGGGCTCCCCAGGCTGTCCTCCATGGCGCCGTAGATGAGGTAGAGGAGGGCGGCCACGCCCAGGAAGACCAGGACCTGGGCCCATATGGGAACCAGCCGCTGGCGTAGCGCACGCCTCTCCGCCGTGGCGGGGCTCAGCAGGGGGGCGTCGGGGTACTTGTACTGAACGGGCCGTCCTGCGGCCCCCTTTATGGGCCGCCGTCGTGTGGCACTGGAGCAGGGGCGAGAGGAGAGGGAGGTTTGGGAAGCCCTTTGAATCGAGCACGGCCACTCGCACGGCTTATTACCTGACGTCAGGGGAGTGCGCTACGAAGCATTACCGAGTTAGCTGGATAACTGCACTGAGTAAGAGAAGCAGGATTACCGAGTTAGCTGGATAACTGCACTGAGTAAGAGAAGCAGGATTACCGAGTTAGCTGGATAACTGCACTGAGTAAGAGAAGCAGGATTACCGAGTTAGCTGGATAACTGCACTGAGTAAAACCCGGAACCTTCCCAAATCTGGAACATGGACTTAAAAGTAAAAAGAGCTGTTCCGGGTTTTACTCAGTGCAGTTATCCAGCTAACTCAGTAATCCTGCTTCGTGGTTTACCCCCCCCCGGTGAACATCTCCGATACCTGAGGGCAGAGTAAAACCAGGGCTGTGTCCGAATCAGTACACTTGCCTACTGTTGAGTATGCCAATTGAGTATACTTTTTTTTTAAAAAGCTGCTAAGTACACAACAATTCTGAAAATTGAGTGTTCTTAATATCCCCGGATGATATACTAATTTCTGGGTTTTCGCTGATAATAGTATGGAGAAAATGTCTTGCATACTGCATGTCACTAAACAGTATGCAGTAAGCAGTATACAGTATGCTAGTAGACACAGTAGATAGGGCTCTGATTCAGACACAGCCCAATCCCTCTTCCTTTTACCTCATTATTCACATTTTCTTTGTCTCATCACCTGTTTTTTTAAATCTGAAAAAATTGCCACAAATATCTCCACCATCATAGACTATAAATGTGACATATTTAGCATGTGCCGTCCAGATTCACTGTGCACACAAACTCTTTATTATCCCACCCAGGCATTACGTTTATGAAATATGGTTTGTCCATAACCACCTGCAGGGCTGAAAAGGTTGTGTGGTACACAGGCGAAGTAAACATGTTTGCTAGCGTGATGTAGAATGCAGATGTAGACACGATGGCTTGTGGGTAGACCGGACATACTCTTATGCCCTTGAGCCGGAAGCTTGACTTTCTCATGTGTGAAATGTGAGTACTGCAAAAGCCCTCCTGCATGGTAGTGCCCATTACATTTTAAATTTGTTTTTTAGGGGGAGGGGTGAGATTACTTAGTACTTAAATTTATGTAATTAATTGTGGACAGTAAACTCACTTGATCCCAGTTGGCTGATGTCATTAATGGTGAACAGTAAACTCACTTGATCCCAGCTGGCTGATGTCATTAATGGTGAACAGTAAACTCACTTGATCCCAGTTGGCTGATGTCATTAATGGTGAACAGTAAACTCACTGGATCCCAGTTGGCTGATGTCATTAATGGTGAACAGTAAACTCACTGGATCCCAGTTGGCTGATGTCATTAATGGTGAACAGTAAACTCACTGGATCCCAGTTGGCTGATGTCATTAATGGTGAACAGTAAACTCACTGGATCCCAGTTGGCTGATGTCATTAATGGTGAACAGTAAACTCACTTGATCCCAGTTGGCGTGCGATCGGCATCTGGAAACATCTCAGTCAGAACATCAGTCGTCATGGGAACCTGAAAAAAATAAGACGGGACAGAAACCGTTTTTTACAGATCGCCGGTCGGGGGGGGGGGGGGGGGGGGGGGGGGGGGGACACCACAGGTGACGGGAGGAAGTGCCCCTCTGCAGGCGAGGCGAGGCGAGGCGACAGGAAACACCCAAAAACTTCTGTGAAATTAAACGCAAACGAAAATGTGAGAACAGCTTGGAAGAACCTCCACCGCCCACAGGCCCAACACCACATAATAGCACACACCAACCATAGGCTCCGTGTGTCAGAACACGGCAACCATAGGCTCCGTGTGTCAGAACACGCCAACCATAGGCTCCGTGTGTCAGAACACGCCAACCATAGGCTCCATGTGTCAGAACACGCCAACCATGGGCTCCGTGTGTCAAATGCAGTCAGTACTAGTGATGGCACAGTCAACGTCCTTATGAAACGTATAATGGGGTCACACCAACTACACTGATCTACTCTTGACCAATCACAGCGTGCTGCCCATGTGAATATGATTGTCTTCTGATTTGTTCATGGAGCCTCTCTCCAGTCATGTCAGTCCATTAATATTTTAGGTTATTTGTTTGGAAAATGAATCAGAATCAGAATCAGAAAACTTTGATGTGAGAAGCGGCAAAAACATCCATCCACGCTTAAAACACGGGACTCATAATCGAAACAGTACATGCAGTCCCCCCCCCCCCTCTCCCATCCAAACCAAAAAAGAATAAAATGCATGAATTTTTCCAAATGACAATATTTTGGATGAGTTTTTTTTTGGGTGGGGGTTTCCATAGCAACAACCACAACCCCTCCCCCCAAGCAGAGAACTGAATCTTCAGTTCGCTTCACACCAGTGTGTTGCAGCCTCTGTGGCGGGCGATAACGGCTCCACTGGGGCGGGGGGGGGGTGGTGGGTGGGGGTGTAAAGGGATTTTTCCCCAAATTAAAACGGCCCACAGAGACGAGACGCACTCTGGCGATACAAATCTGTCCCGACTCTAAAGCCGAAATAAAGCTGCGATTGTCACGCTATCAGCCGAGGCACAAAGGGAGGAGGCCACGTCCACACAGTTCCACACAGTCATTGTTTGAAAAGGCAGACAAAGAGGATGAAGAGGGAGATGAAGGGGGGGGAAAAAAAAAAAAAAAAAAAAAAAAAAAAAAAAAAGGAATTGAAAGTGAATTCCTCCAGGAGAGTTAGGAGAGAGGCGTCGGTTAACGCGGAGAACAATTTCCAAAGCCTCCGACGGCTCGTGCCGCTAATAAAATACTAATGCACATGCGGGTCGCTTCACTGAGAAGGAGAATAGGGGGAGGAAGCTTGCCATAGACGTGAATGAATCACCCAGAGACTAATGCCACACGGAGGCGCTGTCACAGGAGAGAGGGCAGAGGCCCAGAGGCCCAGAACACCACAGAAGAAGAGGAGAAGAGCAGGAGCTACTCTGCCTTCAGCTGCAGCTTGTGCAGGGAGCCTGTCGGAGTGGCCAGCAGCGACCCGCTGGTCATGGTGCACTTGTCCATCCTCCGCACGTCCTGCCAGACCAAAAACGGACACCACAGCTCTTACAATAGGGATACTTCAGCGTCAGACAAACGATGACATTCACACGCCCAGCTGCACTGGCGAATAAATAACACCAGTGACCCTGTCTGTACAGGAGGGCAGAGAGTGTTATATGATGAGCTGTGCCTCGTTAGATTCACAACAGAGAAAAAGGCCATTAAACATTACATTTTAGGCCTTATAAAAAAAAATGTAACATCGAATTCACTTAAACGGCTGGATATCTTTTACAGGAGAAATTCATGTTAGGAAGCTAAATGACAGGCTGAATGTGTGCTACTGTCCATACAGTATGTGAACCCATCCTGTCAGTAAAACCTCAGGCTTAATGACAGGCTGAATGTGTGCTACTCTGTCCATACAGTATGTGAACCCATCCTGTCAGTAAAACCTCAGGCTTAATGACAGGCTGAATGTGTGCTACTGTCCATACAGTATGTGAATCCATCCTGTCAGTAAAACTTCAGGCTTAATGACAGGCTGAATGTTTGGTAGCAGCCTGATATCTGACCAGTCCTCTCTCCTACCCCACCAGGCAGTACTGACCGCTTGCTCCCTGTCCCACGGTTTCCGGCTGGATCTGCTCTCTGGCGCCGCTCTGCTGGACGAGTGCGGACTCTTGCTCTCCAGCTGCATTTCAGTGTGGAGATGAGCGCAAACGTCACCACCGCTGTTTGCCGTCTCGATACCCGTAACATTGACCGCCAATTACGGTGCCTTTCCACAGGGAAATGCCAAATATGGATCATTTAACCGAAACAGTCAAGGACTAATTTTTGTTCAGCTTGCAGAGTATCTGGTTAACCTGTTGGTACCATAGATTATTTAGGCTCACCAGATACTCCCTTCTCCTTCTGTCCTCTCTACCGTTGAACTACAGGAGGTTCTGGCTGGTAACAGATCTATAGTGCTATGCTATTGCCACAGTACTGCGACTAATCACACCCATTTATGAATTTTCATAAGATGCATGAAATAAAGATTCTTTGGTAAGGAGACAAAGAAAATATTGGAACCAAGTATCTAGGAAGTCTAAAGACTCTGTGGTGCTACTCAGCCAGGTTCAGAGGTCGGAGGTCACAGGTCAAAAGGCCATCGCTGGGGGTAAACGGACAGAAACTTCCCTCCTCCACCATCTGGGTGATGCTAAAGCTGGATGAGATGGAGGCGAAGGGCGGAGTAACTCGACTGCCCTCCAACGACCTGTACGG
Source organism: Synaphobranchus kaupii (assembly GCA_029718625.1). Taxonomy (NCBI): domain Eukaryota; kingdom Metazoa; phylum Chordata; class Actinopteri; order Anguilliformes; family Synaphobranchidae; genus Synaphobranchus; species Synaphobranchus kaupii. Next base: position 124,382,426 of record CM056378.1, read on the forward strand.
AGACACGGCCTGCAGGAGACCACAGCTTTAGACCAGGGGTACTCAAATCTGGCCCTCATAGACAGTACTACTGCTGGTTTTTATTCCTCCCCTCTAATCAGGGACTGATTTAAACCTGACGCACCAGGAGGGTATTTCACAAAGCAGGATTACTGAGTTAGCTGGATAAAACCCGGAACTGTAGTAAAAACGTCCACGCATAGATATAGAACCATAGACATGACATAACATGTAATGTAATAGTAATTTGGAATTCTAAAATGGAACAATTTGGCAGCCATCTTACCTGGGTACAGCTATAACAGGAACCTATTGCAAAGTGACATGTACTTTCTAACCCCCTGTGATGTCATAATCAGGTCTCAGAAGCCAGATAGCTGATGATTGGCCCATAGATATAAAACCATGGTTACTGGCCACCATCTTACCTGGGTATGGTCTCAAAGATTGTGGCACTAACTATGACATATGTCACATCTATGGTTCTATATCTATGAGTCCACGTTCCAGATTTGGGAGGGTTCTGGGTCTTACTCAGTGCAGCTAACTCAGTAATCCTGCTTTGTGAAACAGGCCCCTGTAATCTCTGGCCAATCAGTGACATTATTGGACTGTGGACCATCGGGCAGAAGAGAAAGCCAACCGCACTACTGCCCCTGGGGCCCAGATTTCAGTATCCCTGCTTTACACTCATCATTTTCAAAATAAAATTAATCGTTAACGATTCGGTGTCTGTTTGAAAAGTGACGCTATAAATCAGTGCTTTTTGGTGATGCTTTCACTCCTATTCGGGATTTGATGGTTGAATGGTGAGGAAAAACACAGGAGAAAGACAGTAATAATGGAAAAAAGAGAAGGGAGAGAGCTGTGCCAGGATTAGTAATCGCCTGAGGAAACGGCCAATGTGCGCTGGGGATTGCAGAGAGAAAGCCAATATGAACCCGTTTGATCATATTTGAAGCACCAGGAGATCGGAGGGGACCTGGTGATTGATACATGCTCTGCTCAGTGACCCCCTCCCTCCCTCCCCGAGACCACACCGCTCAGTGAGAATTAGTGTAAGACACTACAGGTGATAATGAGTCCAGGTACCCCCTCGTACCACGGGCCGATCTGAACCGCCTTTGTGTTTTCCGTGGGGCTCTCCGTCCCGGGTAGGGGTGCGACCCAAAGTGGCCTCACGCTTCACTCTCTGATGGGGGAGACTGCGGTCAGGCCAAAAACTGTACCATTATATTAGAGGCACTCAGCAGACACTGTTATCCAGCGCGATTTACACAGCTTTAGCATTTTTTACATAGTATCCATTTATACAGGTGGATATATATATACTGAAGCAATTCAGGTTAGGTACCTTGCTCAAGGGTACAAGGGCAGTGTCCTACCTGAGGACTGAACCTGAGACCTTCAAGTTACAACAAGCCCAGTTCCTTAACTAATATACCACACAGCCGTGCAGGAGGACTGAACCTGCTGCTGAGGTGTGGAGCGTGACTCTCTCCTGCATCACAGAACCCTGCTACAGTTAAGTTCCATCATCTGTGACATCACAATAATGTCAGAACAAACGCAAGAGCCCCACGCCCGGAGATCAGCAGTGCTCTTATTTTATCACAGCTGGGAGAGCAGGTCTTTACTGCGACCAAAAGCTGTAAAGATCTGCAGCAGGGCTGTCCTCCCTCTCTATCTCTCTCTCTCTCCCCACAACTTTACCACAGGCAACATAAACAAGAAATCTGTAAAACTGTCAAACGCCAAAAGTGTGAGATTTTTCATTGTGGATTTACCAGTCTTGAAGAAGGGATAAAACATTGGGGATAGTAATAGTTTTCGTCGTCTGAAGAGCGCATTCGCACCTGTTGAGTAGGGGTAAAATAATATCTCAGTGCCAACTTTGTACAGCCACACTTCCACAAACAATAGCACAATTCTGCCACAAGATGGCAGTGCTCCACTAGAGGAAAAAAAACTCCCACATCGAATAGACAATTTGGTTTTCCCCACACCAAAAATTCAATCTTTAAGGTATTCTCAGCCTTAGTCTTGGATGGCTTGGGTGAATGCAACATTTGAATATTTACAATGTTTTTTTTGTTAGTTTTTTTTTCATTGAATGCATGACACATTATAAATATAGTTATTAATTATTATTAAGCAACAAGTTCCTTGATACTACTATGGCTTCTCATGCAGTTACCAGAAAGCCTTACATCACCCAGGGCGTTTCACATAACTAACATTTTATCCACTTGCAACCAGATCGATGAAGAAATTGAGCTTGAGTCAGGTGCAACAGCAGCGCCTCACACAAGATCCCAATCGGTACCTTTCTGAGTCAGTCCAGCCGCCGGAATCACAGCACCACCCTGCGGACCGATACGGTCCAACTGGACGAACGGGAGAAGTGTCGCTCGCTGCGCCACAGATTACAAACCTCAAAGCCCCCCCCCTTCTCCACATCCCCCCGTTACCCAGGTGTGTAGCACGCTCAGGTGACCAGCGAGGATCACTCACCTGTCTGCTTCCCAGCTGGCCACGCCTCGAACCTGTGACCGCCACCACCGCCGGCTCCGGTCCTGGGTGCTCAAATTCGCAATCTGGAGACGGACGGAAAAAGGAGGAGCCGTTTAGGGACTGGAGGAAGAGGAGGAGCCGTTTAGGGACTGGAGGAAGAGGAGGAGCCTTCGCCACACGTTTAATATAAAAACCAAAGCTGATGAAATCAAACCGCAAGAGATAGGAGCGCAAAAGACAACCCCCACCCCCTATTTAATAAAGGAAAACAGTCAGTGCATTACTGGGCAAGGTGTGAGCTTCTTTCCAAAAGTTAGTGAGGTTTGGGGGTTCACCATCACTTGGGGTTTGATTAGAAGCCAAGTCAAGTCATTGAGGGGAGGAGAGTTTGGGATTTGGGGGGGTGCACGTACCCCAAATAAACGACGCATACAGTAACACTGGTGTGAGCATTACCCCTGGCGCTGCAGTCCTTGTGTTGAGCGCTGACAGACTGAAATGGGTTAGTAGGATTAAACCGTATTTAAGCTCTGCAAGTCTCCAAAAGCCAAAGAAAACACAGTCAAAGGAGACTTCTCCCCACACGGGACTGCTTCTCTAGCCAAGCCGAAAACGGCAAATATTTGGAATGACAAAAATAACACACGAGACACGACAAGCCTTCTGTTCGGGAGAGATTTGAGCTGAAATCTGCAGACGGGGGGGGGGGGGGCTTTGCTTGACCCGCAGTTGATTGACACAGCAGAGCGTGAAGAGCGAGGCTTCAGGAACCCTATAATGGGCGGGGCTACCATTGTGATGTCATTAACGGACTCGCTTTAACAAACGGACTTTGCTCTCCACAGCACTGAGATTACCGGTGAAGCCACACATGGCCTGGCATCGCTCTCGCCTCCCACAATCGGTCACTTGTGGGCGTGTCTTCTATTTTTATTACACACAGTGTTCGTTAAATGTGTATCGATCGTATAATATGAAAAATCCCGATAAAGCAATAATTAACGTGTCCTCCATGACAGAGCTGTAGAATGGCTGGGGAAATAAAATTTGAAATGGGGGACAATGTACATCGGATTGGTTACTGCGCAGTGAAGATGTCGACATGTTTTCCCGCCTCTTCTGGTCGCCTCGCCGGCTCGTCTCGCATCGCTCGCTATCCCAACATGCCTTGCGGACGCGACAAATTAACCCCTCTTTAAAAATTAATGGAGACCATGTCGTCACCTGGCTTTACCCCGATACCATTGGTCCTGAATAACCCATGACAATTCAGCCATTTTGCAATTCAGGAACCTTCATTCGCTCTCCGAAACCACAGAACAGAGGAGGGTGACCGTCATCCCGTACCTGGCTTATCCTCTTCCTCGTCATCTTCCTCGCTGTCAGAGTACTGGTCCGCCTCATCGGTTCCATTCTGGTCAGGCTGCGTGGCTGGATCCAGTAATCTCCGCAATTTCCTCTCGTACAGAACTCGAGTAGAGGCTTGCACAACACCCACCAAAATACATACACAAAACATGGGCACACACACACATACAATATACATACACACGCACGCGCAAAAACAGACACACACACACACACACACACACACACACACACACACACACACACACACACACACACACAAACACAAGAAATGATCAAGCTGACTGGTTTAAATCTGCACAACACACAAGTTGTGATGCATGTCATCCCTTGATGGTCTCAGAGCGGCTGCTTTCTCTGAGAGGATTAAGAGAGCAGTTATAATCCTCACACTAACTCCTCCCTGCCATTCTTCTTCAGACGCTTTATGCCTCCTTTCATTCTCTCCCTCCCTCCTCATTCCTTCTTATGCAACATGAGAATAATGCCCAGCCGCTTCTAAACAAGGCCAGTTTCCAGAGCCGCTAACCCTCGTAGCATTACAACCCCCCCACTCAGTTACAGAAAAGCTCTCTGCTGGCCCTCCTCCTTCTTCCCCTCTCTCCATCCCTCTCTCCTTGGGAGTCCAACAGCAGCTCAAACTCACTCCAGAGCCTCCTGCTATTATATTAATTACCCCCCTGTTTTAACACTTGGCTTTATTCTCATACCTACTGGTACACACTTCTTCCTTAGAGAGCTAATCTCCCCTCCAAACTTTATGTTTGATAATATTGCAATTTGTATCTGTAATTAAAGTCTCTCTTGGACACAGCAGGCTGCCCCAGATAATGGTTTCTATTAAACGTCCTCATAAAAATAGCGCCAATAGTAATAACAACGGAAAAAAGCTGACCATTTCACTATAGAACTTAGAAAGTGTAAATTATGAGTAGGGGGAAATAACGCTGTCAGGCAGATATAGTATCAGGCTCAACGCAAAAAATTTTAACCATAGGTGAAAAAACTAAAAATAAACAGGTACTTTTTACCTTCTGAAAGTACATTACTGGTGGAGCTCGCATAGCAAGTAGTTCAGCCAACCAGTGAACGAGTGAACGAGTGAGTTGGGTCGTGACCGAATATGATCCCCGTTCCCTGCCCCCCTTTCCACTCCGACCCGTTTACTATGTGCCCTCTCCCCTCACTTTGCAAGCAGTGTGCGAAAGAAATCCTGCAGAACTCTTTCCAAACTAGCGAGGAAGTAGTGTAATATACGTCCTCCTGTAATATGTCCCGCTCGTGTACCGTAGCAAGTTTTTCGTTATTTTATGGCGGTTACCACTGCGGTAAGAATGATTTCACTAATTCAGGCGGGAAAAAGGGAAAAAGCAGCACCGTCCCAGCTCTGGTGCTGATCCGGACACAGCCTATGTCTTGCACTACAAGTTGTAGTTTTTACTTCCGGGTTACTTCCTGAAATTGTCAGATGAGTGCACACTTCTGTGGATGAGTGTGCTCCTGGATCCCCTCAACAAAACCCAAGAAATAAGGGTTTCATCCAGGGATTTTAAGTGCCCCCATTTGTGAGAAAAGGTCGCCCACTCAAAAATGTTTTGACAAAGTTAACTCAAATATGCGCCCTCAAAGGGGTGAAGGGATCATATTCGGCCTTGGTGATTGGATGGTTTCCACCAGCTGCAGCCAATCACCACCACAGCAAGTGGTCAAAGACTGATTAACAATATGGCACACTGCCATATCTTAATTTCCGCCTACCTACGATGGGTCCGGCCTTCACCCCACACTGGAGGAGCTGGGCCTTCAGCTCATCGTCCGTCAGCTGGGTAATGTCCATCTCGTCCGATTCCTGCTCTTGCTCTTCCTCCTCCGCTTCGTCTTCCTCTTCCTCCTGCACACTGGGGTCCTCCTATTGAGACAGGAAGTGACATCACAGTGAGTGGAATGCTCATGACTGAGTTTATGGTTTAAACCAGGGGTCAAACTACATTCCCAGAGGGCCACAGTGTCTGTGGGTTTTTGTGGTTTCCTTTCAATCAGCTGCCAGTTAAGGCCTTGAGAACAAGGTGTGTGGATTGTTTAACCAATCAATGACTTAAATGAACCACTGGTGCTGAGAGCACCCTGAAAACCAGCAGACACTGCGGCCCTACAGGACCAGTTAAACCTGCGGACACTGTGGCCGTCCGTGACTGGAGTTAAACCTGCGGACACTGTGGCTGTCCAGGACTGGAGTTAAAACCAGCACACTGTGGCCCTCCATAACCAGAGTTAAACCAGCAGACACCGTGGCCCTCCATAACCAGAGTTAAACCAGCAGACACTGTGGCCCTCCATAACCAGAGTTAAACCAGCAGACACTGTGGCCCTCCATAACCAGAGTTAAACCAGCAGACACTGGGGCCCTACAGGACCAGAGTTAAACCTGCGGACACTTTGGCCCTCCAGGACCGGAGTTTCACAACCACAACTCTGCCAATTTATAAAACATTAGCTCAGAGATACTAGACTGAACAACTAGCAGGAGGAATTCAGATGTGGTATCAACACAGTTTAAGTACAGGACACATTGCCTCTTCATGCTTCCAATAAAAGTAGCAGTTAATCCTAAAAGAATGAGATTCTAACTGTAACCATAGTGACGTATAAAAGACCTGTTCTTTTTTATATACACAAAAAATGTTTTACCATCATATCAGAAAAAAACAGAACAACTTTCCTCCCAGGAAAAACAATAAAAAATATTATTTTTATATAGGCCTAACACTAAAGACAGTTCACGTAATAGCCATCACTAAATTAAAATTCTAGTGGTTAAAGTTTGCCTACCGGTAGCTTAAGGGGAAATTGACATTGGTCCAACGGATCTCAAAGCCGTTCTGTACAGACAATTCATCTAGAGGCCTGCAGGTCAGAAGCAACCCACCACAGACACACGTCTGACCCTTTGCACATGACAAGAAAACGTTATGGCCTATTATTATTCAGATGAGAAGATTTTCCTGGGCCTGCATTCATAAATGTCCTCCCTGTGTCCGTGTGGGTTTCCTCCGGGCACCTCGGTTTCCTCCCACAGTCCAAAGACATGCAGGTTAGGCTAATTGGAGACTCTAAATTGCCCGTAGGCATGAGTGTGTGAATAAGTGGTGTGTGTGCTCTTTGATGGATTGGCGATCTGTCCAGGGGGTATTCCTGCCTCTTGCCCAATGCATGCTGGGATATGCTCCAGTCCCACCATCACCCATGACCAGGAATAAGCGGGTTAGGCGGGGTGTGAAATTAACACCCACCACCAGCCAAATGAGGGTAAAAGTTTGATTGTGGCTGGAACTCTAGCAGCCACTTTGGCAGGTAACCAACCAGCTTGTGTTAGATTGCAAAAGGTAATGTGGCAGGTAAAATATAGAAAATGGCTGGTGATTGTTAGAATCCTTTTCTAATACTTTGTATGGGTTTTAGGAGGTTACATCCATGGTCACATCTTAGAGCGTGACATGTCATTTTAATGGCACCAATTTACCATTTTTGCTCAAGTTACCGAAAGACACGCTAATCACATTTAGCACGTTACATTTTCAACAACCCCCAAGGGAACGTAAGGATTAATATATAAGAATGAAAGCACAGGAGCTGCATAACATTAACACGCTCTCCATTAACACGCTCTCCATTAACACGCCTTATCATCATCTGCACATGAACACAGCCTTTCCCTCCCCGGGGCGTTCAGCTGTGGAAATTCTGAACGCACGGTTTCCTCCGCAGTGCTCAGCATTTGCACCGGAACCGGTTTTCCGATGCCATTCTCTCTCCACCTACGGATCACTGGCTCATCAAAGCTTATATTAACGGCAGAATGTTTTCTGGGAATGTGGTTCCACCCCAGTGTAGCAGGAATGAGTAAAGAACGCCCAGAGTATAGAATTCAGAGCGCACACACACACACTATATCAAGCTCTAGCTGGATACCACTTCAGTGACGGAATTGCCTTAACACAAGTAAAATACTCCACTTTTCTACCTATAATAGATCAGTGTTTTGTACTCGTCCTCATGTTGCAATATACCGACGTCATTTCTGCCCCACTAATCAACGGCATATCGACCTTCATGACCGATGTTGATCAGACGTCAAAATGTTCGGTGTATTATTGGCTATACCTTTAATAAATACATCAAATAACACTGCATTAAAAAAAAAAACATTCTTAATATGCTCATGTGAGCCAAAAAACTGGAAGAAACTGGCCTGACTGCTCACTGTAAGAAGTTATGACCCAGACTCCCCCCCCCACACACACACACACACACCCCAACCCCCCCCCCCCCTCAGGAAGGCCTCACAGCTCCACTGTTGCCCCGTGTGTCAGGTGCACTTTTTCGAGCTGACCCCACAGAAACCAGGGTATCAGTTGCCCCCGGGCCCGTGACAGCTGCACAGTGCATTGCTGAGAGTCCTGCTACTCTGCTGACTTCAGCTCCTGCTCTCGCAGGATATCGTCTGAATGGAAAGGTACTCCTTTCCCCCCCGTGGGCTATGCGCTTCCACACCGAGGGAAAATAAAATGCGACACTACAACAATCCGCTCCCCGTGTGCCAATTTGGAGAAAGAAAATAAAAATAAAAAATCTTCCTAGTTAGGATTTCACAAATTTTTGAAGATAAAACGGCAGTCGATTTAAGTTTCAAAGTGGGGCACAGCAAGCTCTTTGGAGATCCAATGTAATTTTAAGAGGTAGGTGTGGGGCTCCCATTAGGCACCTCTAATGTAAGAAGCCAGGAAGGTCATCATCACAGAGGAATAGAAATCTCTGCTTGGCCAGCATGTTGATCACTTCTGTGCGTTTGTGTTGAAATGAAGGGCATTACTCGTGGCAGGCTTTGACACCTCTTTAATATGGGATTAGAGATTAATCCTTTCCCTTCTGCCGAACCAGACAGTGGCCGGCGGGGCGGATTACGCGGCAGAATTCTAGCCGCATTGGAAGGGGACAAGCACGTCCCGGCCGCGCGGAGAGAAGGCGCCTGACAGGAAAGAATATGGACCTCGGATCAGCTCGGCGCTGCTAATCCCGCGTGAGAATTAACCGCGAGAGGACGAGTTTAATTAAACCACGTGGAGACGAAATTGAGCGAATTTAGAGCGTAGATTAATTTCACACTGACGTCATCGTAACTATAGATAATACCTAACGGCCACACACGTGTGTCGCGTCAAGTGGGAATTAGGAGGCAATGCACTTTCACCACCCAAAAGGACTATTATGCTGACATTAAATTCAACTGTATTCTTACATTTCCCGATACATTATCATCATGCAGTCAATAAGATGGTCGGGTCATCTCATAACATGAGTCACACAAGGAATAAATTATAACCCTCCCGGAGGGGGTTAAAAAATCTAACTACGCAACTATTTCGAAACCCATGAAACTAGACGTTGTATTTACTGTGAGAAAACGAAACAACTCACGGCGCCATTCTCCTGCACCTGGTCTTCCTCGTCGCTTGAGAAATCGGTGGCGCCCTTCGTGGATACGTGTTTCAAGTACAGCTCCAAATACACCTGTTTCTTACTCTCCCCGTCGGGCAGGACCACATTGTTGGCGACCAACTCCAACTTCAGCCTCTGCTTCGAGAACTGAGCCGGATCCTCCACGAACACGGGCATGTCAGTGTCCACGCCAAGGGGGAAAACCTTTACCCACCGTAACCAGGCTGTTGTTGCTCAACTCTTGACCCACTTTGGGTCTCCCCTCTTCACTGACAGACAGGCTCGCTGCCACCTGATCTATGACGCTGGACACCGAGTGGGCGAGCAAACCCCGGCTGGCCTGGAACAGCCGTTCCGACAGCTGAACTGCATTCAAGGTCGTTTTTCAAAGGCCTATTGATGAAGGACCCTTTAAAAAGAATGAAGGACCACTTCGCCACTCGAACAGCTGCTTCTTGTTGCAAGAAAACATAGGTTTTAATTAGGACAAGTTAAACACTTATGTTAACAACTACAAATGGCCAGCATATTGTGACAGTATTACTAACAGCCTAGTTTTCTGCACTGCAAGCTATAAAGAATGCAATCTTTCTACTGACCAAGACCACCACTAACGTTAATTTAACGGTCTAAACTTAAACCAGTTAAACTAACAAACTAACAGTAGATACTGTACTAATCAAAACGTTGACTGAAAACTCATATCTGACTGATTTTCCCTCACCGAAGTAACTAGTTACCTTAGAGAGCAGGAAAATTAACGTTAGTTAAGCTAACTAGCAGTGATGCCACGTCAGCCAGGTTTGCTGGTTGTCGACTCGCGATGGCTACACTAGCTACGCTAGCTAGCTCGCTACCTACAACTAACGTCACGATAGTTCGGGAATAGCTTAGCCTACATTTTGGGGTAATTGGCTTTACAAGAGTATATGCGTGAAATCGTTCAATCGTGGTCCACTTTGCACAGCAGGAAAACTATTAATGTTAGGTAACGTTAAACAGACTGGCTATCTCTTTCATTCGTTGAACCGAAGTGTTGCCACTATCCAGCTAGCTAGCTAGCTAGCTAATGTTAGCGTAAGTCTTAACGGTTTGGTCAGCCACCTTCTCCAACGCATGCTCTGCTCTCTTGTGGTTAACTGAATGCCACCTAAAGTATACTGTCCACACGGTATTTGCGATTTCCATAAATGCCTCACGTAACGTTGCATTACACACGTTTTAGACGATTAACGTTACGTTAGTCGGATAATTTTAACAATCGTTTTTTTCTAAATGAGCGGTCTTTCGTCGCCCCCAATCAAACCGAAACTGTAATTTCTCTCCCATACTGACAGAAAAATCGTGTTGTGTGTGGTAGGCGTAAAACAAATAGGAATCGTAGTTGTTCATAACTTACCTAAACGGATCCTTATTAATGATTAATCCTGGCCTGCTAGTTGGCGCGTTGGTGTGGAGGCGTGGTGGGTTGTGGGTTGTGGGCCTATGGTTGTGGGTTGTCAGGAAGACCTCCGTGTCAGCCATGTGCAAATCTTCACTGTGAAAAGCTACAGGAGTCAATTAAGGAACCTGTGATGAGTTGAGTGTTTATATTATTTGTGGCGTTTTAGACTCTTGATTTGATCTAGTCAGCACTGGACGTCTTAGTCTGTTGTTTTTTTGACCTTGCATAAAAAATAATCAATGTCAAGGATTTGGACGCCATTTGCTGACTATACATCAAGCAATGCAAATACTCTCCCAAATTACATTTTACACCAAAGCTCTCATCCCCAAGCATCTGGTCTACCGCAGCCTCCACAATAGAAGGTTAGTTACCCCTGGAGTTGGGGGTCTAGGTGCTCTATTATTAAGTATTTTAATGAAGAGTTTTTGCCTGGGCCGGGAGCCAAAACAAATAACGTTATGTCAAGGGAGCTGCTCATGCTGCCTTTGGGTGCTGTTTGGAGAGGGCTTCTGTTCCGAACCTGGAATAGGGTGGACCTACCCCATTACACAAGCAAGATAACGTGCCTTAGCTCACATCATGCAGGCAGGTACTGGTCAATTCTTTTTTTTTTTTTTGTAAAAGTTTGTTTGAACATGCAAATAAGTACACATCACTGCAATCAATAGAGGCCTAGCCTACATTTATGCATCACACTGATATCCAATGTCGTTTCAGGAGGCGTGTGCGATTGCTGCAGAGCTGACCCATTCAAACCCGGTCCATCTAACACTCCCCACTGGCGGATCCAGACGCCGGTGAACATTCTGGATTTTTAGCTTGGTGTCCAGAGATTCACTGTTATCAAATAGGTCTATTAGATTGAAAATTAAAAAAACATATCAAAATAGATAAAAATATAAGTTGCACAATGGTTTTATACATGGGCTTATTACGAGATGTTTTTGATTATTAGGCAGGCCACTGTCGTGTAACGCCAGTCGATAATTCCTCAGTACTCACCTTGGAAAAGGGATCATTTGGAAAATGGCATTTATGGAAGCAAAGAAATGTCTGAGTTACCATTTATGTACGTACTATAACCTTTGGGACTAGTAGCAAATGGCCCTCTTATAATGACTGTGGCATGGAACGAGCAGTAGTATTTATGTAGGTGTTGGATCTGGGAGAGCTGGAGCCTATAACTTTACACAGATGGTAAACCAAAAAAAAAAAACAACACAAAAGAAACAAGAATAAGAATTCCTCATGAGCACAATGTGTGCTTTGCTAATTTGCCTTTAGACCTTGAAAAGGTTGAACAGTAAAGTATTTGATTTGTATGCTTTTTTTAGGTGTGAGTAGCCTGGTACAGACAGAAGTGTCTGAAAGTTTCAAGGTGAAGCACAAGATACAAACCGCTCGAGAGAAGCACAAAGGAACGACACGGCACGCTCTTCCCAAAATCCTCAGGTAGGGGACCGTCTTCCAACAGCTGCATTTGTGTTTGGGGTACGAGGCGTATACCAGGGGAGGGACCGTATTCAGAAACTGCACAAACCTTGACACAGGAAATGGAATCAAAGAGTGGCTTCTCTCCCGAGGCAGTTTGGATACAAGGATTCTTTCCGCCTCCGTGTTTTATTTTTTATTTTTTTGTTTTGTTCTGGTTCTTATCGCTGTTTGCCGAGCGATTCCTCTGTCTCTGTCTTGTTCTTTTTAAAAAACTGATTTTCAGTTGTTTCTGCTTAAATAGCGTTGCAAAAAAGGGCTATGAAAGAGTTCCCCAGCTGGTGGCTGGAGCTGGCAACTTGCTCAAAAAAAAAAAAAAAAAAAAAGTAGCGAAACTGTCTGGATGCAAGCATTATGCGATGTAATTGTGTTTCATAGTTGGGGGGGGACTTATTTCCTCTTTTTTTTTCACAAGCTTTTTTTTTCCCCCTCACTGCCATTTTGATACTCCTCCCACACAGTGCTTTCAAGAAGACTGTCCACTGAGTCTGATCTATTTTTCAACTACTTTAGATTTCTGCAGCACATTTACCTGCACAAGATCCCATTAGCGCTCGAGCGACGTCGTTAGCTTGCCGGGGCTCAGGTGCCCCCTTAGCAGGTAAGATGTAGTAGTATGCTTGGAGTTGTGTCACAAGAGAGCACTTATCTCCCGTGTTTATGAACCGGCACAGAGTGCATTTTTTTTGCGTGCTTGCGGTAACGGTGGTAACGGATTGTACTGATAATTTTATAGCAACACAATTCACAATTTCAAAGCACTGGCCCCTCAAAGGCTAGAGCCAGCAGTGCGCCTGGGTGATGCATGGCGTCCATTTTGCATGTCATCTACACATTAGCTGAGGTGTGTGGGAGGAGAGGGGGGGGGGGGATTTATGTAGCCAATTAGACTGTGTGGTGGCTCCATGAGGTCACTGACTGGGCAAGAATTTGTTCTGGTCACAGGAGGAAAACCCAAGGTCTCTTCAATAAGTGCCATGGGTGTTTAGTGACCGCTGTGAGCCAGGGAGTATTTAACACTCCTTTCAAGAGTATGGAGGGTCACGGTAATTGTACAGTAGTTTATTTTTGTAAAAAAATAGCAATAATAATAATAATACTGGGAAACCGTTCTCCTTATTCTTAGGTTTTCTGTTTCCCAGCTGAGGGACAGGATATACAGTGCCCTCCACTATTATTGGCACCCCTGCATTTATATATAGAATAAAGTAATTATTTTAAATGTTTGGTCGCATATCCTTTGCAGGCCATGGCTTGTGACCCAACAACATCAAAAGACTCTTGACATCTTATTTTCTGGTACTCTTACAAGCGATACTATAACGTCTATAACGGCGATACTATATGGAGCACATGGTTGGCTAAATGACTCTAAGTCATCAAGGGTCTGATGTATCAAACAAGCCTTAAACCATCACTCTGCTGCCCGAAATACAGTATATATGGATGGATAACTTGAAGGGTTTCTTCTCCTGACTTATTTTTCCATAGAGTTCAATAGGAAAATTTGTCAGGAGAAACAACCCTTAAAGTGACCCATCCATATGTACTGCATATCTGGCAGCAGAGTGATGGTTTGAGGCTCGTTTGATACCTCAGACCCTTGATGACTTACAGCCATTTTACCAACCATGTATTCTGTACTCTTCCAGCACAATTTACAGCCAAATCTAGTCCCACCCCCCAATTCCCATAGAGATCCATTCAAATGCAGAGACATTATAGTATCGCTTGTAAGAGTACCAGAAAATAAGATATCAAGAGTCTTTTGATGTTTTTGGGCCATAGACATCAGGAAGTCATGGCATGCAAAGGATATGCGACCAAATATTTAAAATGATTACTTTTTTCTCTATATAAATGCAGGGGTGCCAATAATTGTGGCACATGTGGTTTTGTTTAAAATAATTATTTCTTTATGAGGGATTTTTTTTCTCATAATAAATTTACTTCAATTAAAGGTTGGATTTTTCTCATTTTTTCAGTGTGACATTAAGCTAATTCACCAAACAGTCCATTTTTATAACCCTTTTTACTAATCTTTACCAGGGGTGCCAATGATAGTGGAGGGCACTGTAATCATTATTAGTTCTCTAACTGATTGTTGTTGGAGAGAATAATTAGGACCCATTTATCCAGAGGTAGCTGTAGAAACGCATGGTGGACAATCAGGAGACTGCATGTCCAGTAAATTTCTTGACTCCATTCATTTTGTTTGGCAATTCGGCATCTTATCCAGAGCAACTTATACAGATTTCATACAATCCTTTAATACAGCTATATACTATTATACTACACTGCCCACCTATTCCCTAACCATTATACTACACTGCTCCCTATTCCCTAACCATTATACTACACTGCCCACCTATTCCCTAACCATTATACTACACTGCCCACCTATTCCCTAACCATTCTACTACACTACCCACCTATTCCCTAACCATTATACTACACTGCTCCCTATTCCTGAAACTATGCTAATTGCTTGTTTCAGGCATCAAGCATTTGTTGTTTAGGCATCCATCTGGTATTTAAGTTTTTTTTTTTTTTCAGAAAAGAAGCAAACTTATTACGTGCACAAGGGACCGTGTGCTTATTTCTCTGTCATGGTTCGTGTGACTAATTTTAGGATATTGAGTAAGAAAGTCCATTTTTTGTGCGGGGGAGCCATGACCTGCTATCATCGCTCCACTTCTCTCTCAGTTCCTCTCTCTCCCGCCACCTGTCTTCACGGTGAGTTTACTGTTGAAGGAGGAAAAAATAGCTGTTCTATGTTTTTTATTTTTTTATTTCAGAGATAAAATATTTTTGTTTTCTGCAAATTGCCGCTTTTGTTGATTATGAAAAACCAGTGGGTGAAATTAAGGGCATTTACGAAAGTGAACAGTTGGAAAATGGCAACGTGTTCAGTGCACAGATTATATTATTGGAAAGCACCACGGTACCCATATCCACACAGTTTGACTGAAACACAGCTGCCCGTAATCCCTTTCAATATTGTCTATGTCCTTTTAAAGGAGATCAGACAGGATAAGGTTCTGACCCTGTACTACTAGTTTTACTTTTGAATTATCAGCTTATTTACACCTGAGGTTAGTACAGGAGTGGACGTCATCCAGATAATGACATGAATTAAGCAGTTAAGCGTTGGGACAAAAGGGACATCGGCAGATTGAGGTCTTGCGGGATTAGGTGGGCATTTGAACAGAGCCACTTAAACCCTGCAGTTGAACGGATACTAAACCCTGGTCCTGGAGGGCCACAGTGTGTGTAGAGATACTAAACCCTGGTCCTGGAGGGCCAAAGTGTGTGTAGAGATACTAAACTCTGGTCCTGGAGGGCCACAGTGTGTGTAAAGATACTAAACTCTGGTCCTGGAGGGCCAAAGTGTGTGTAGAGATACTAAACTCTGGTCCTGGAGGGCCACAGTGTGTGTAAAGATACTGAACCCTGGTCCTCGAGGGCCACAGTGTGTGTAGAGATACTCAACCCTGGTTCTGGAGGGCCACAGTGTGTGTAGAGATACTCAACCCTGGTCCTGGAGGGCCACAGTGTGTGTAGACATACTCAACCCTGGTCCTGCAGGGCCACAGTGTGTGTTTAGCTGGTTCATTCAGCCATGTCTTTACTGAACCAGTGTAGCTACCCTCCTGGGTTTTGATTGGCTGAAAACTCATGTCCTCAGCTTCTTAGGAGCAGGGAATCAGGAGATTGTGTCAGTGGACCATTTTTTTGCATTCAGCTGTACAAAATAGGATGAGGAAATCCCACACACACATGTACATACTACGTTATATAAATGTAAATGCGGTGTATGCACACTGGCGATATGTATGTAGGGTACATATGTACTGTATTCCACCTATACATAGATAAACCAGAGTCTTTGCAATTAGAAGGAATGGGATTGGCCAGCCTTGGTTGCTAGGTTACCAAGCTCTTGAGAATTTGTGCGATGTGGCTTGTTACCTTTCCCCAACGCCTTCCTATACCAGCGGTCAGTTTCCCCCATCTGCCGTATCTGCCTCTTCAGGCAGTCCGTCCATTTATTGAGTCTGTGGATTTGGTGGGATTAGGCCTCTGTGAGGCGAACCCTCTGAGTGCCACAGAAGATTAAAATTAAATAAAGAGGAAAAAAACACACCCGCGTTGCTGCTGCTGCTGCCTCGCCTTTAGCATGGCTGGCACCGCTCCGAAATTATCTGGTTGTAAACAATTACAAGCCTTCTGTGGAGTAATAAAGGGCCCATTATGCAAATGAGTGTCTGAGTGGTGAGGGGGAGAGACGGAGAGAGGCAGGATGCAAACACGATTAAAGGCGAATGGGAGGAGGAAGAGAGGGAGAGACAGAGGAAGAGAGCGCACGTGCGATCCAGGATGTTTGTGTTGAAACGGCGTAGGAACGTGTCAGACGTGCAAAGGAGCCGCCCGTCAAATAATGTGCCGTGAATTAATTGTACCCGAGAGGGGAGAAGCGCAGCGATACTGAGGCGTTCGCTAACATCTCACTAAGCTTGCGGTGCGATAACCCGAAGATCCCGCCCTCGCGGAGCACGTTAGGCAGCAGACGTGTGATGCAATTCAGAACAACAACAACAGAAAAAGGTCTCCGCTATGCCAGAAAATGCATCACCACAATAACACGCACGCGCACACGCAACATGCACACACACAAAGGCACACAGGCATGTACTCGCTGTGTGCTTGATGTAGGCTTCTTATCTGAGTTAAAGGGGCACATGTATGTCTAATGACATGACCTGTAGCGCCATGTCCTTTTGGAGTCGAAACACTCCGCCCCCAGCGGCTGATGCAAGGCGGCATCACTAACAGCCCCGGCGTTTGATCAGAGAGAGCGCCAAGATGCTGACGCCCTGTCAGAAAGGCGGCTCTGTCGATCCACGGCTCTCTGATCATCCAAAGACTCCCAATATTCACACGGTGGCGGTGGTGGGGCGGCGTTTTGATTGGAACACGGCGCAGTTTCTGCGTGGCGGCGTTTAGAAAAGCCAATTATCATTTCATCCGTTTTTCCAAGTGACTGCATGTCAGAGAATAGCTCTGGCTTTTGATAGGTTGTATCTTCAAACGCGGGAAGGTCAGCTTGTCCATGTTCAGAGCACATGCACTGAAGTTCAATATATGTCCTGCTTAAAAAAAAATACAACAGTGTCCCTATAAGGGCCAGCAATGCAGAGAAGTGTGACCACAGCTTGTAGCCGAGCTGTTTTCTGTTTTTTTTTTGTTGTTGTTTATCTCTTAATGAGGGTGCTCTTTCTTGATCAAAGTTTTATTTTTCCGTGACACGCGCGCGTATATCTTGGGACCGGAGGGGAAGGATGAGAGCCTTGTACAAGCCGCTCATACACCACGCTCTCGTGCCGTAACGCATGATATATGGCCGCGCACCGCATTCCGTCTGGATTAAATGGATTTTTATCACCCCTGTGTGCGGCGGAGATACATTACTCTTCTATCATTGCTGCCGGGCTAGTAACTTATACGCTGTTTTAAAGACTGGTGCGCGAGGCGCTCTAATAAGGCTCTCCGGCCCAGAGGAACCTGCCAGGCAGAGTCGTGCGGTGCATTATAACACAGTCTCCTCTGTTCTAAACTGCGCTCTCGAGGCGCAGGTCTGCGTCCCGCTCAACCCTTTTTGGCTCTCTCCGCTCTGGGACACCGTGGACGCGCTTACGATCCTTCCAATTAATACCGTCTCTTCCGCTCGGAAGGCAGTTTTTTTGTAATTTATTTATTTTTGGAGCGTGCGGATTAGTCCGCTGCCGCGTTCGCGCGCTGACACCGTTCTGTACTGCCTGCTGCGGCTCTTTTGGCTTTAGTCTCCTGCTGGCGATTGGCTCGATGAGGCAGAAGGTCCGAGCTTAATTATAAGGCATTGCTCCAGTGAAAGAAACTGACGCTTAAGGCAGTGCAAGTATTTTCTCTTTCAACATTACTATTTTATTTTATTTTTTTACCCTTGTAGTAAGCTGTAGTTGAATTGAGTGGGTGCGTACAATATGTGCAAATTAGGCATTGGTCCTAACCTTGGGATTCATTGCACTGTCAAAGTGTGGCTGCGGGCTTGTGGGGGGAAAAATAAATGACTTTTCTTGCTGCAGTGCAAGTTTATCGTGTGCCGTTGAAATTTGAGATTTGAGGAATATCGTAACCACCCACTTACTTACCATTGGCTTATAAGCACCTGACTTTGATTGGATTGTGGTTTAGCCAGGATTTGGGTACTTAGGTGTTGGTGTGCACATTATCCATATACGGGATGACGAAACATTTTTTCCATTCAGAATAAAATAAGCTGTTTTTTTTTTGTTTTTTTTTGGTCTGTCTATGAAATCCAATTTCCTTTGCAATAGGAGAGACTGTGAAGTGTAGTTTAGAATGGTGCTTGAGATGTGGACAGTGTTATTCAGGATGTGATGTCATTGACACTGGAGTGCCCGTCCTTTTTGTGATTTAGTGTTTTCTCTTCTGCCGTTCGTCAGACACAGCTCACCCCCCCCCCCCCCCCCCAACCATTTCCCCTGGATATTGAAGGAACATACGTGGATGCAACTGAAGTGGCTGTAAATCCTATTAAAGTAATCCGGCATGTTGCACGCTGGCGTATCAATACCTTTTCACCCCATGCCTCTTTCACACGCACCAGTTTTATTTTATTTTTTTTTATTTTTTTTTTTTTCCACCCCACTTATCCGGTTTTTGCCAGCATTCTATTTTAAGTTAAAAAAATAAATAAATAAATAACCTGGCCTCTCCACACTCAAACAAACAAACCTAATTGTAAATGGATTCTTCTGACCTATTAAAGGAATGGATTTTCCGATGACATACCCTTTAATTTCACGCTTTTTCAGAAGTGTATTAAGCGGCAGTCTGCTGCGCAGGATCACTGTAGGTGTTTAATGATCTGAAGTTTCTCTCTCTCGGCCAGACATGAAGCCGGCGACATAATGAGACTGAGGATCCATCAGCGCTGGCGTCGCTGGCGTCGCTGGCTAAGAGACAGCCGTGTCTGCAGGGTGAGGACAGATGCTCCTTCTTGTTGGATAATTATCGGCCCTGCAAGCCTACCAACCCACAATGCATTGCATACAAGACAATACATTACAATTAAGCGCGGTGCAATGCAACCTTTTCTGTCCAACCAAGGTTGGACAATTGTCTTCTTCGCCTCAGGCACAGTAATTGCTTTGCACTTTGTTTTTTTAAATAAGGGGGTATATATTCACGGTTTAACCTTGGGAGAGGTTTAGGTAGCGAGTGTGGGCGGGACTGTTGTGGTTAATCCCCCCCCCCCCCCCCCCCCCCTACCCCCTACCCCCTACCCCCTACCCCCTACTCTGTGTTTTGACTGGAACCGTGACAGGTGCTTCTGCCTAAATCCATTAGTTTCTCAATTAAAATCTCACTTTCGCTGTACCCTGTCATCGGGCTGACATCACACGCGGCGGCGTGCGCTCTCCGCTTGCCTGTCTGTTTGCCTCGTTAGGCGGAATAGCTCTGGGACGTGGGAGCCGGCTTTTCATTATTTATTTGGGCTACATATCATACGCGGGAAAGAAAAAGTCAACTGAACTGTATGCTCTATGAGAAGGGCTTTATCTGCCGCACGAGGACAGAGTGCGCGTGGAACCCCAAAACATGAATGTGGTAAATTATGGGCTACTCGCCTTGCTGGAGAATGAGATGCTGATAGACTCGGAGCTACACTCTGTTTCACTTAGCCCAGGGGTGTCAAACTAAATTCCCAGGGGGCCGCAGTGTCCGCTGGTTTTTTGTGGTTTCCTTTCAGTCATCTGGCAGTTAAGAACTTGAGAACTGGGTGTGTGAATTCTTTAGCCGATCAATGATTTAAATCCCTGGTATTCAAATCACGGTCCTAGAGGTCCGAAACCTGCAGGTTTTCCACCGTCCCTTCACCTGGGAGCCAAGGTGTGAAGACAATTTGGCCAATTAGCAGCACTAATTGTTCAGTTAATAACCCGGGAGAAAGAAAACCAGGGCGGGATTTGGATTTGAGGTCCAGATTTGAATATCCATGATTTAAATGAACCGCAATGCCGAGAACACCCCGGAACCCGGCCGACACTGCGGCCCGCCTGGACTGGAGTTTGACACCTGTGACTTAATAAAAGGATTTTGTGGCTTTTCTTCTATTCTTCACTATTAGCTCTTTGTTCCGGCAGAATATTTTTGCTGTACAATTTCACTGCTCTTAATTTCGAGAGAGAGAGAGAGAGAGATGAAAACATCTTGGGTAAATAATCCAGTCTTAAATATAAAAACTGCTATTAATTCAGCTCAGATCAGCTGATAAGCAAAACAGAATTGGTCTGCTAAGGGCTGATGTTATAAAATTATTCGTACCCACGCTCACTTTAATTGGGTCCATTCAGCAACATCATCAGTATTACAGCATGACCAACTGGCCCTAATTAGGCTTCCAGAATACAGCTCAGCCAGCCGCGCTGCAATCACCCGCTAAGTGCCAGAGAGGAAATTTAATTCACTTTCTTCAAAGTTTTCAAATAGCATTTG
Organism: Synaphobranchus kaupii; assembly: GCA_029718625.1. Classification (NCBI taxonomy): domain Eukaryota; kingdom Metazoa; phylum Chordata; class Actinopteri; order Anguilliformes; family Synaphobranchidae; genus Synaphobranchus; species Synaphobranchus kaupii. Next base: position 124,403,304 of record CM056378.1, read on the forward strand.
ACGGCTAGTAAGAACTGAACAGTTGAACTGAATTGGCCATTGTTATCCGCTGCGCAGTCCGGGAAACACAAATAGCGCTTCTCCACGGTAACGTCGGCCTTAGAGGAATGACCACGCTTTTAGTGGAAAATAAATACGGCGGGAATATCGGCGGGCTGAGACCGGTGAGCTCAGCGCTATTAATTTGTGTCTTGTCAAGATAAGCAGTGGGAAAGCAGAAGCTTCGCGGATTGATAAGCGCCTGGAAAGAAAGCTGCCTTTAAATTGTTTGTCAAGCTTTTAGTGCTGCAGACTTCATTGAGTTATCAGTCTGTTTCAGCCGAGCGGGTTCACTTTCCCCCTTGTAACAGAGGAGTGGTTTACTGGGGGGTTTGCCTGTCGAAGTGGCAGATTGCACAGGTTCACGGTGATGTCAATGGGGTAACGGCAAGGCTAGGTTGCCATAACGACGTACATCCTTCTCACGTGACACGACGGTCATGCGGAACATCCAGGGAGAAAAATACAATCACAACAAAGACGGAGGAGCTGAAAAAATAACGTTCTGCTGGCTGCAAAATGGCGGTAATATTACTGTGATTATCCCCGGTGCTCCACCGAGGGGTCAGATTTGCATCGCGAGCGCGATCAGATGTACGGCACGTGAATTACACACAGATAAGGTGGTCAGCTCCCGTTTCTGTCTTCAGTCATTTGTGCGTGGTTGGGAGGTGGCCCTGAAATCAGACCGTTGCAAAACCGTTGTAGAACCACATTTAAAGATGCACCATTAAGATACCAACTCTGTTCATGTGTAGGATAAACTTTTATTTAAAAGTAAATAAAATGTAACTGTACATGGACACTTGTTTGGACGATTACTTATCTGCAAAAGAAGGATTTTCTTCCGTCTGTGAAAACGCCTTGAGTGTTGGCTGGTTTCAATGCTTCTTATTATTAGTAGTAGTGAATATTAATAATACAGTTAATAACTTAAATAACTGAAATTATTTTGACAACACAAAATGTGTATATCAACATGCCTGACTAGCCTGAAGGCTCTGTGCATTCGGTGGTGCATCGTGGGAAGGAGGAGAATGAGGGTTGGTAAAACAGGGTGAAGGTCAAGGCAGTCAGTGTTGTTGTCAAACCAGAGTACCATAGAGCTTCGTAAACAAACAGAGTGACTCAGTTCTGGTGGTGTGCCAATTCGTGAAGCAGTGTAGCACAGTGGTTAGAGAGCTGGGCCAGATAATGGGTTCGAATCCCAGGTGGGGCACTGCCACGCTTGAGCTAAAGGCACCTTAAGCTACCTGAATCGCTTCAGTAAATATCCAGCCACATAAATGGGTTGATATGTAAGAGAATATAAGGTGTGCAAGTTGCTCTGGTTGAGAGCCTTACATTTAAATGCCTGTCTTAACCCTGTTATATTAGCCCTGAGGAGGGTGAGGGTGCAGTGTAGCGTCTCGTATCTGGCCCGGCCCGGCCCGGCTCGGCTCGGCCCGATCTCAGACGCCAGGTCCTGCACTGAGCGCTTCTTTCTCTTCTCTTTTAGAGTTGCACTGAGGTAAACCGGAGCGTGGGGTCATCTGGGCGTGGGGTCACCTGTCCTCTTGCACCTGCAGACATGGACAGAGAAGAGAAGAGAGGGAGAGAGAGAGAGAGGGGGCTGTAAGGACGTGCCTCTCCCGCCCTGAGCTCTCCCTACCCGCCAGCCGCACACAGACCTGTCTCATCTCATTGGCCATGCCTGCTAATCTCAGGTGACCGGGTGCGCTGACATTTCTTGGCATCTTCTGTAGAGGAGTTTTTTTATGGGTGCGCTGCCCTTTGCACACAGATGCCGGAGAGCTCAGTCAGGTCCTGTTGGGTCATTTTTTATTTTTATTTTCCCGCCCTTTGTTTCTCCCTGATTTGCTATGCCTGATCATGCTCACGTCGCAACGCTCATCGTCGATGGAGGAGAGAGCGGACAGGCGTGAAGTGAGTTATGTCACCGCTGCTTCTTCACACACCGAGCGCGGCTAACAGGTCGGGCTCGGAGGCCTGGGTGCCTCATCCTGTTTAGACGCTGTTCTAAAGGCACGGGTGAACCCCGCAGTCTGGTACTGAATCCGGACCGTGCCGCTGCCAGGTGTGGCCGGCAGCCCAGGACCATGTATAATGAGCTAAAGGTGGGTGTAGTGGGTTTAAAATAGCAGACACATATGCGGACCTTTGCCTGGCGTAGTACAGCGTTCCAACCCCCCTTTGTAGACTACATTTCCCATAATTTTTGCGCATAAATCACAAATGGCAAATGACAACAGCGTTCTTCACGGAAAGAAGATTACCGTACGCAGAAGGTACGCTTGTAGGTGAAACGACACAATAAACTGCCTAGGCATCCGCTCCGGGTCCGTTTTGCATCTGCTATGATGTCATTTAGGTTTTTGTTTTTATGAATTGGCTTTAACGGTCAGCTCCGGCACAATACATATTCCATACCGGACCATGCACTGGGCCAGTACCATCGTTAACCCACTACTTTATTATCCAAACGACAGCAACAGACTCTGTGCTATTCCCCTTGTCCTGCAATGTACCTGGGGGACGTCCCGTCATTCGTTTTCCAAATTAGGAAGTACCCGCTGCACTGTAGCGACCGGCTCTGATCGATGGAGGAATTATAGTTGTATTACATTTCTTCCCGTCTCGCACTGTGATGAGTCCTCCCAGATGATTCACTTGGAGAGGGGGCATCTGATCCTGACGCTGTGTGATTGATTTTTCTCTCTACAGGGTCCTTACCAAATTCATAGACGTGGAAAAAATGTGATTGTGCAATCCTGGCCTTGACGCCCGAGCTGAAATCTCGGCCGCTAAATCTTTTCAGCCCGAGTTTAATTCATTCTTCTTCGAGCCAAAAATCAATTCCTATTAAGAAAAATATTGTCAAGAGCTGCAGTTCAGGAAGCCAGTGAGTTGAGCCGTGAGACAGAAAGTTATCAGGTATTCCCAGGTTCATCTCTGAATGTGCATGTCACACGCACAGCGTTATTAATTATGTGAGTTAGACACAGGAATATGGCTGTCAGGTGGGCTCTCTCGGCTAATGTTGAAAGACATGGGAGAGAGAAACGGCGTCTATCATGTTCATATTCGTTTGCATCAGGGGAAATGTATGACTGACATTTAGCACATTCGTATTTAAAAGTTGTGACTGTTAAAAAATGAAAAAAGACTGGGTTCTTTGGAAAGGAATTACATGGCACATATGCGGTTGACAAATATCCAAACTACACACTTGATTTAGCAAAAAATCTCCAAACTCAATTTGTTGCTTAGTGATTTAAGAGAAAATAGGTTGAAGTTGCTAAAAATATGAAAGTCCCTAAATATTACATTACATTTCATTACATTCATTAAGCGGGCTCTCTCCAGAGCGACTTGCAGTGAAAGAGGACAGAAGTTTGTCCACCAGAGTTATTTGAGCATCAGTCGGTGCAAGACGTGGGTAATGACATTCCCAAACCAGCAAGTGTAAATGCAACAAATATGGTGCATGGATCTCAAGTTTCTGAAATGCAAATGCATGAAAGGGGTACAGAGCTGCATTTCTCATTTCTGTTTCAGAAAATATAAAAATATACCAATTTTGACTTTTTTTAAATTTTTTTTATTTTTATTTTTTAAATGAAAAAAAAAGTGCAGTTTCACCATCTAAGCCCTCACTCTAAGCCTAACCCGTCTTTTTGGGGCTGGGTGTGTGAGCCTGAGATTAGGCCTCACTACTGGATATGCAAGAAAGAATGGATGCAAAAACTCCATAACATTCAGTAAAACTACATTACCCACAGTGCCATGCTGCTACAGGGAATGCATTATGAATCTTTGTTTTACCTTGTCTTGCACACACTGGCACTAAGCTCTCTGAAATCTGGACTTTGTTTAGCCTGTAAAATGTTCAAGTTCCTGGGAGCTGTGGTGACTTTAGTCACTAGTTTTACTCAAAAAGGAAGCCTATTGGATTGTTTGGCTTCGAACCCAAAATACGAGATTTAAATGAAGGCTTCAGCTGCTGTCTCTAGTCTATATTCTCCTCAAACGCGAAGCTTTCCTTAATTGGCCCCAATGGGAGATTTCAGGCTCTCTGTTGAGGTCGTTTTGTCATCCAATTTGAGTCTTACTTATGTGGTGATGGTGTTATTGTTTGTTTTTAATTACTATCGCAGACTAATTATGATTGTTAATTAAATGTACATAATTGATTAATGTGCGGCCATTGGTTTGATGTCCCTGATGTTTCTGACATGATTGATTTAATGGATTTGCTGATTACCGGACTGCCTTCTGCAAGCCTTCCATCCGAAAATGCTAGTTGTCCTCAGTCATATTTTCTCCTTCTCTGAAATATGCCTGAGGCATCAATTCATAAGGAATATGCAACAATAATTTAGGCACTAGGCAGCCATTCGCCTGAACCTGGGCACAGTACAATGCACTCCTGATCCTTTGTAAAGTTCCGAAAATTGGAGCTGGCTGCAATTCCTAAAGGAAACGTAAAAGCTTTAGAAATACTGCGGTCATAAAAAAAATAAACTAAATTCAGCAAGTTTCCCCTGAGAGTGTATGGCTAAGACATTTAGGATTTACCACCATGAGCGCAGAACGCTGATATGTTTTCTTAAGGAGCAAATGCGGACAACGGGGAAAAAAAGAGAAAAACAGAAAGAGAGAAGAGATTAATACCTCAGTATTTGGTGTTTTAGTGGGCCCCACAATAGCCGCTGATATAATAAAATGCATATTGAGGCAGCCTGCTTCATTTTTGGGGGGTGCGTTTATTTTATTGCCCCCGGGAGTCTGCTAACGCTGGGCGATAAGAGAGTTATCGCGAGCGCCCAGGAGCGCCGCCGTCGCCAACGTGCAGCCGTTAGGCCGGCTGAAGAAAATGGCGGGAAGGGTGAGGGATAGAACAGCGAAACGATGAGGATTGTCATGGTGTAAATTTGGGGAGTAAATATTGGTCTCCGCAGAGAGTGTACGCTTCACACGCTTAGCGCCGATGCAGGAGAGTTTACCCAAAACCGCGGACTTACGTCCTGAGTGAATGGACCTTCCTCCGGCTTGCACAGTCTCTAAAAACACCACCGGCTCAGTGAGGGTTCTATTTAAAGATTCGAGACCTGCTGGTTTCGGTCAAATATCTCAGCCACGCAGAACAATGGCGCAGGTCTAGCTGCTCAAACGAACGATGCCTGAACGAATTTGAAAGATATTTCAATGGTGATCGAAAAATGCACGAAGCACAGAGAGTGTCTTTCATGTTCTTAATGTATTATCGAATGAACAAAAGTATGGCCTTGTGTCGACGGAGCTTAGAGAACGTTCTGCCCTAAAAGTTTAATCACAGAGAATTTCAGTTGAGAATGTGACGCTCTCTCTAGGTACCTGTGACATTAATGTGCATTAATCTTAAGACGCGATGTTTCCACGGCTTTTTAAAATTTTTTTATCAACAAGTCACGGTAGCTATAATATTACATTTCGGAAGGCTGAGTGAGTGACATGCATTCTGTGAAATTAATTATTGTTCGTTTGTCATGATGAAAGTAAATTCTTCACCAAAAAAAAAAAAAAACGTATGGAATTATGGACTGCAGGTTCCCAGCTTCTGTTAAGACACGCCCCACTGTGTCTCAGTCACACAAACACGCCCCACTGTGTCTCAGTCACACAAACATGCCCCACTGTGTCTCAGTCACACAAACACGCCCCATTGTGTCTCACTCACACAAACACGCCCCACTGTGTCTCAGTCACACAAACACGCCCCACTGTGTCTCAGTCACACAAACACGCCCCACTGTGTCTCACTCACACAAACACGCCAAACACTCACTCTGTCACAATCTCGCACACACACACACACACACACACACACACACACACACACACACACACACACACGCACTCACACTCACACACACAAACATGCAGACACACGCACACACACACTCTCTCACACCCACACACACAGACTTATGAAGCCTCGGACACACAAAGCGGGGACGGTCCTCACACAGACAGTATCCCACCTGCTGGCTGACAGGTGACAGGTGAGTGTGCTGTGTGGGTTAGTCAGGTGAGTGTGCTGTGTGGGTTAGTCAGGTGAGTGTGCTGTGTGGGTTAGACAGGTGACAGGTGTGCTGTGTGGGTTAGACAGGTGACAGGTGAGTGTGCTGTGTGGGTTAGACAGGTGACAGGTGTGCTGTGTGGGTTAGACAGGTGACAGGTGAGTGTGCTCTGTGGGTTAGTCCATGGCTGTCTGGCTGTCTGAATTCCACCTGGAGAGGTGGACGCATAGCTTTGCTTTCCCGCTGTCAGTCTCGCCCTCGGTTGTCACTGTTTTTAAAATCCCCAGTAAATCACTTCTGGCACAGCTGCACCCCCAGGGTGACTCAGTGCAGAAAGAGAGAAAAAGGCACAAATTCTGATTCCATCAGCCCTTCCAAATAAGCCTAATTACTAGAGCACTGTGGCCATTAATACGGGGGAGTTCATTAGAGAACAACCTGACTCAACAGCCCACACCCTCGGGGACCTGAGTTTGAGAATCACTCAGCTGCAACAGAGACGTCTACCAGCTGGCAAGGCCTGCAGTCCCTGGAAGTACCAAACCCCCCGGTATTCATCTCACACAGACGGGAAGTGTGTGTGTGTCTGTGTGTGTGTCTGCATGTGTACCTGTAGGCGTGTGGTTGTCTGTGTGTGTGTGTGTGTGTGTGTGTGTGTGTCTATGAGCAGTGATGTGTGTGTGTGAGGAGCAGTGGTGTGTGTGTGTGTCCATGAGCAGTGATGTGTGTGTGTGTGAGGAGCAGTGGTGTGAGTCTGGCCCTTTTCAGACGAAGCTCTGCAAAGACCATCAGGGCCAAATGAGCTCATTACAGGTCCATTCACCCGTATGACAGTGCAGATAACGATGGCCGCCTAATTAGGGCTGTGCCCTGGAGAAACGCCTTGCTTTCCGCTCTGCGGAATGCCGATAAGGAGCCGCCGTTACTCACACACCCCAGCAGGAGGCGCTGGCACCGACACTTGCCCTGACCGATCACATGTCCTGCCAGAAGCTCACGAGAGATAAAATGCCGTTTCTGACATCCTGGGAATGAGGATGGATGGGTTTTTTTTTTGGGTTTTTTTTCTCCATAATCGTGTTATTGTCCATTCTGTAGTCTGATCTAAGGACAGCACATATCAAAAACGGTTTTAAACGTCTATGGTTCCAGAGCTATGCCTGCGTCTTACGTCCATGGTTTTTACATCTGTAACCCCGTTTAGAGTATCTGGCTCTTACATCTACACCAATGTATGACGTCTATGGTTGCCAATGCAAGGACTTGACAGAGGAAGTATTGCCGAAGCCGTGCTGAATGAGGTCTCCTTCGGTAATGCGGTGCTGCCAGCCAGGCTCCCTCGGCTGCGTAGGGCACATTATACTGAGGCAAGGTCGTTTGGGGCAGCAGTTAGCCGTTAGCATGCTGCGCTCGAGAGCAGTCAGTCAGTTTCCGTCCCACAGCGGGGCTGCTGTTACCCGTGTCCTTGGTGCTTGTCAGGCCTCCTCAGAAAATATCCAGCAGTTTCACTGCAAGGGGTTGTGAGTAAAACGGTTCTGTCTCAAGAGCTTCCCCGGATAAGGAGGTTGTTTGAAAATTAGATAATTTAAAAAACTCGTAAGACGTGTAAAAAGTAATATTATATACTGTAATACTGAAATTCTATTATGAGGAATAATGTGTATGTATAATTTTTATACATATATTTATAATATGTATGATAATATACTGTATGTATTTACACATGCATCTATATACATAATTATATTTAAAATATCAGGTTTTCTCACACTACCACCTTATTAATCGGTGCCTTTTCTTGCTGTGTTCAGCTATTGGCTGAGGAGGACTCAGACAAGCGTAGGGTCATTACGCCCCTCCCCCGTGATCCATTCTTTCCTGATTGTTCCGTGGAGTGCTGAGCTTTCACTCTGTAGCCAATGGCTTTGAACCCTACATGACATACTGCCGACACTCACATAGGAATAGAAAGCCATAGGCCACAGGCGTGAGGAGAGGAGAGGCTGCCAAACCCAGCCGTCAAAACCAGCCGCCAAAACCAGCCGTCAAACCCAGCCGTCAAACCCAACCGTCAAACCCAGCCGTCAAAACCAACCGCCAAACCCAACCGTCAAACCCAGCCGTCAAACCCAACCGCCAAACCCAACTGTCAAACCCAGCTGTCAAAACCAGCCGTCAAAACCAACCGCCAAACCCAACCGTCAAACCCAGCCGCCAAACCCAGCCGTCAAACCCAGCCGTCTCACATCTGATGCACAAGCCACATGACGGCTTAGCCAACGGTTTACCCAAAGGGGCCAAAGCAGCACTGAATCAGGGAATCGAACCCATGACCTCTAGTCAGCCGAATATCTGTAACTAGTGTACAATAGGCACCGTGATGGGATCCGTTTTCCAATTGGGCCACAAAGCTTCTAAACCTTAGGGTAACTGCTCACATTTGGGGAATTAGGGGAACCTTGAATGGGTAGGAAGAGTTTACATGCCACAGGTTGCTTTTTTGTGACGTGTCATGACATGGAAAACGCCCGCGCGGCTCTGTACCCGCTGGTCGCCGTGTTGTCTCGAAAATACGCTGCCACTTCTAAAAAAAAACTTTAAAAAAAGAAACGATCGATGCGCTCCGGGTGCTATACCCCCAAGCAAGCCATGCCACTTTGTTTGGGCGTGTAAATTCATTTCGGACAGAATTCTCGGATTTGAAGTATGAAAATGGACTGTTGTGACCAGCAGTCCCCACAGATGTCGCCAAATCCACCAAAACTGGACAAACTACAGATTAGCATTTTAATGCTTTATTAGCAGCAGCCTTACGACCTGGACAGCAATACAATCCATTTGCTACTTGTAGCTCTGTATTCTACACTTTGCTTCTACTATGGGACCTTAGGTTTATGTATTTCTAGACTATATCCTTGAACAGCTTCAGCAAGTCTAGCCTTGTTGACCGATTGCAGGCGTGGGCGTATTGGCGGATGGTGAACGATTCCGTGCGAAAATTTGTTCGGCTGGCCAGCCTGCACACGCAAAGGCGATCGAAGCCCGATGCGACGCTTAGTTTTGGTCGCAAACCAACAAAAAACGGTTTGACGGCCTATGCGAATGTTTTTAAGTATAATTTGGTTGACAAATGTTTAAGGGCCTTTAATGATGTTGGTTTATGTATACGCACGCACGCACACACACACACATACAAACGCGTGCATGTGTCATGTACACAAACACACACACACACACATACAAACGCGCGCATGTGTCATGCACACACACACATACACATACAAACACACGCATGTGTCGTGCGCACACACGCACACACACTCCCATTCCGACCTTAATGTCCAGAATATAGGATTTAATCTGGCTTTCTACAGTCAGAACAAACGGTTGGATGGGAGGGGAGGGGGGAGAGGGGAGGGGGGGGGTGTGCTGGTAGAGGTGTTTACGTTACGATGCTTTAATCGCACCCCCTCCACACGGTGTTAATAACAGCCAACGTTTGGCTTGTTTGTTTCGCTCTCGTACTAAACCTCGTTTGGCTTGTTTGTTTTCGCTCTCGTACTAAACCTCGTTTGGCTTGTTTGTTTTCGCTCTCGTACTAAACCTCGTTTGTCTTGTTTGTTTCGCTCTCGTACTAAACCTCGTTTGGCTTGTTTGTTTCGCTCTCGTACTAAACCTCGTTTGGCTTGTTTGTTTCGCTCTCGTACTAAACCTCGTTTGGCTTGTTTGTTTCGCTCTCGTACTAAACCTCGTTTGGCTTGTTTGTTTTCGCTCTCGTACTAAACCTCGTTTGGCTTGTTTGTTTCGCTCTCGTACTAAACCTCGTTTGGCTTGTTTGTTTCGCTCTCGTACTAAACCTCGTTTGGCTTGTTTGTTTTCGCTCTCGTACTAAACCTCGTTTGGCTTGTTTGTTTGGCTCTCGTACTAAACCTCGTTTGGCTTGTTTGTTTTCGCTCTCGTACTAAACCTCGTTTGGCTTGTTTGTTTCGCTCTCGTACTAAACCTCGTTTGGCTTGTTTGTTTCGCTCTCGTACTAAACCTCGTTTGGCTTGTTTGTTTCGCTCTCGTACTAAACCTCGTTTGGCTTGTTTGTTTCGCTCTCGTACTAAACCTCGTTTGGCTTGTTTGTTTCGCTCTCGTACTAAACCTCGTTTGGCTTGTTTGTTTTCGCTCTCGTACTAAACCTCGTTTGGCTTGTTTGTTTTCGCTCTCGTACTAAACCTCGTTTGGCTTGTTTGTTTCGCTCTCATACTAAACCTCGTTTGGCTTGTTTGTTTCGGTCTCGTACTAAACCTCGTTTGGCTTGTTTGTTTCGCTCTCGTACTAAACCTCGTTTGGCTTGTTTGTTTCGCTCTCGTACTAAACCTCGTTTGGCTTGTTTGTTTCGCTCTCGTACTAAACCTCGTTTGGCTTGTTTGTTTTGCTCTCGTACTAAACCTCGTTTGGCTTGTTTGTTTCGCTCTCGTACTAAACCTCGTTTGGCTTGTTTGTTTCGCTCTCGTACTAAACCTCACTTCTTCTTTTTTTTTCCATTTGACTTTGAAAATATATGGGTTGATGCAGCTGTGGCCCCGTGATTGGCCCATCTGCCCGACGGCAGGGTCGGGGGTTCAGGGGATACGGGGGGGGCTGTCTGACATGGCTGTCAGGTTGGCAGAGGCAGAGATTGGGTGTGGGGGTGGGGGGGTGTTGGAAGCAGTTGGCATTCAGTAACAGCAGGCAGAAAGGCGTCGTGCAGAGATCTGCAACTTTCCCATCAGTGGCTAATGATTTGATCAGGGTGACCTTTGGTCCGAGCGTGTATGCCAGAAAGAGTTTGCCTGACAGAACTCCCACTGTATCTATATTTGTTTTGCCCTCCTTCACCCCCCACCCCCCACCCCCACACCCTCACCATTTCTCATCATCTCTCCCTGTCAAACTCACCGCCATTAGCTGTTGAGCAAGAGAAAAAAGTCACATGACCCGGCCTGGAATCAAACAGCGCTGTCTTTAACGCTTGCATTTGGCTGCTGGTTAAAAGTTACGTTTTTGTCTCCACTTGGCAGTTAAGATACAGCGTTGATTGATGCGCTATTACAGGGCGGGCTGTGTACAGCGTGGGAACTTTGTGAAACTTTTTTGTTGGCCCTTTCCTCGCACGCAAGTCCAAGCCAACGTTTTTAGCAAGTCTTCCTGGAACCTATGCGGAGGAATTCGGCCTTAGAGTTTATCAGGTAACCAGGTGACCTCAGGTATGATTGAGATGAGGCCTCTTGTGCCCTCCAGGTACTTCACTTGATTTACTTCAGTTAATTTCCAGGTATGTAATACATATTATGACTGACTATGCTAAGCAAACAAATGGATAACGCTAATGATAACAGGAATATGTTATTTTAAGAGCCACGCAACCTGCTTAACACCTTATTATAGAGTCTGATTTTCTTGCCAATTAGCCACTAACAAGCTCTTAAAATTAGCTATTAATTGGTGCCTGTTACATAAGCTCAAAGTTAAAGTTAGACAAAAGTTTGTATTTTTGTTTTAATTGATATGAAGGATTTAGTTTTAAAATAACTGCTGGGCCGCCCTGCCGCAGTGCGATCACGGGGCTGAATTTGGGCAGCAGCGGAGCGGGCGGGGCTCTCCGCAGTCAGCGATTGGCCTCCGGATTAGGAGGGGCGGGCGATTCTCGGGGACTAATTAGCATTCTACACAGTGCGGGCCAGAACACGGACCCCAATTCACTCAGCGGGGGGTGGGGGGGGTATAACAAAATACACACTCTGGAAGGCAATGAATCAGGTTTTTTTTTTTTTTCTTCCCCTTATCTCCTCTTTCACATCTAGCATAAACACAAAAACCTGCCGCTGCTTTTCAAAATCCCACTCAGTCTATTTGAGCTGAATCATTTTTGAAAAAGATTCAATCTATAAAAACGATTGTGCAATGTCAAACCCCGAGCCAAACCGTCTCCTTGTGTTCATATTTCTGGTGTTTTATGTACAAGCCTTTGCAGAAAATTAGCTTTGAGTGATTTTTTTGGGTCATAGTCAATTTATTTTAGGATAATGATGGTAATGAAATCTGGCACTGTTTATATAGTCTCCTCAGGATGGCACTTTTCATTACTTAGTTTCTTAACAGATTCCGTTCTCCAGACATACTTACTCACTTTACAATTTACATCATCATAATCAAATCTTTTCTTTTTTTCTACCGTCAATTTATATAGCCGGGGTATTAAAGGTTGTATCAGCGATTTTGGGTGACGTCACTTCTGAAGCGAAATCCCAAACAAACATACTTATGAATAATTATGTTATGTTTTAAAAAATAGTGTTCAAGCATCCAGAATTATAACCACGTTAATAACGTTTGTAAGAAACCAAACCGTTTGTAAATCCGTCAAGATTTCAGCGAGATAAGAGTATTAGCGTTTGTGCAGATCATTGTGATTGGTTGGAATACTGTTTATTTTGGTTTTGAGTGGTTGGTAGTACCATTTGTTTTTGTGTACGATCTCGGAGCATAGGCTGCCTACAGAGACGCGGTTTTTTGACGGCCTGCTTATGGGGCGGGCAGCTAGCGGATCGTGAGGAAAAATCAGATGAATGTGATCATTTATGTTTCCACCCAAAATCGCTGATACAACCTTTAAGTAAGAAGTCGGCTTAAGTGCCTCGTACAATGATACAACGGCTGTGCCCCCATCTATGATTGAAACCTGCATCCTCTTAACATGGCCGCAGCTTCTTAAC